>JARLTB010000158.1:4690000-4930000 GCA_030141615.1 Unio pictorum | reverse complement strand
ATGGTGAAAACGTTAAGAGAAATATTACATAAACTGTTATTATCATAGTTAAAAATTGATAATTTCATTATACACTCTACAACAGGTTCGAGTAGGTGAAAACACTTGATTTATTTAGGTCTTATTATTCGTCTTGCCTTACAAGTGTCTAAATTCGTCATCATAGGATTTCTCAAAATGAATCTTGATAAATCTTGGAAGTACATTTTAACATGTTATTGGTTTGAAATATTTAAATTTTAAACCAAAAGTAGCAAGATAGATATATTTTCTTCACTGTCTAAGATTAAGGTCTAAAAGGGTACAAACTGAGTCAATCCCTATAATCGAATGAGCCAGACAGCGCAGTGATTGGTTGAATGCCAAAGATGATGTCATGTCGAAATACAGCCAACAAAAAAACGTGATTTTTTAAAATAAAAAAAACAACAAATAATTAGCAGACTAGCTTGATTTAATGTAATGGAAGAAAATAGCCTGAAATTATTCATTTTATACCAGCCCTTGACTTTTTCATAAGATATTGAACAATAATTTCCTTTGCAGATTTCAGATATCATAGAAGAAATGAGTTCACCTTTCAATCCCAATGATGGGAGGGATGCATTCGATTTTTCAAAAAAGGAGTATGTTCCTGTTGTGGATCATTCCACGGATAACGCTCCATTTTACCCAAATACATGGTACTCCGATGCTCAGGGTGTGGTGGAATCTCAACTGCAACAAAGCGAGTGTCATAAAGATATGACTGGAATGTTGTCAAATGACATTAGAAACTATGGAAATGATTATGTTTATCAAGATGGTAACAAGGGATATATTTATCAAACATATTTTTCCGACATGCCGACTCATGGAAGTTTGGCGCCACCAAGCGAACAACCTTCACATTACACTACGCTACCCCAAATAGTTGATCCATTTGAAGGAGACAGTTTGTCACCCAGTAAGTCTTGTTTTAATTGTGCTACGTTTCTTCATTCTTCTTAATTTCAGCTGATTTGCAATGGAAAAGGCAAATGTTAATGTAGTATTACATGTGAAGAAATAGATATTTCGTCTGACAGACAATACTTTGTGATAATTTCTAATCGGTTGTACTAATCGGTTGTACTTCTTTGTCTTTTTCGATTGCTTTCCAGAGCTTGTTCTTATACTGATATCGTTAGAACGTCATTGTTGAAGAATGTTTTAAGCAAAGATTGTACAATTGCTGAGTGCCAGATGTATTAGGTTTTGATCTTATTTGTAGTTTCGATTAATGTTCCTGTTATGGAAATGTTTTAGGTAGGTAGCTTATTTGCATAGTTAACACTTAAATGTCAAGTGTTTTTAATATGTTTCCAAATCATTTCATTTTACTTTCAGTCTCAGATACAGCCAATGTTGAATTCCTCAGCTGGACGTCGAAACATCCTGAAAACTGGAATTCGGCAGAAGTTCTCGATTGGTTATATTACACTGCAGATCGGCAAGGCGTGGACTGTGGACAACTCAGAGGCGAAGCCTTTCGAACACTGACAGGAGCCGATCTTTGCAAAATGATCCCTGCCGACTTCGCAAAGCTGGAACCTCGTTTTGGACCGCAGTTCTATATGTTGTTTAGGGAGCTCCTCTCTGGCTGTAAGTTATCTACTCTTTTTGTAACTAACGAAAATGAAATATAAACAAAAAAAACTATTCGCTAACGTAAAACAGAACATCAGTCTTGACGTAAATGTTAAGACCATAATCCAGCTATCTGATTGACTGAAATGTAGGTCTTGCAAAACGATTGACCAATTAAGTGAAGTCAGGAAATAGCTGTAAGGCTTGTGTTGGTTAAATTGTTGCTTTGATTGGATTAAACTTTAAGTCTGAAATCAGTCTGACCAATCAAATATCTTAATTTGGACCAATCAAATGTCTTAAACGTGGTGAAATATGGATTTAAACAAATTTCTTTTAAATCATTCATTATAGTACACACATACATTAAACATTTCTTTTGAAATGAGTCTTTACAGTACATACGTACATTAAATATTTCATAAATTAATTGGTTCTTGCCCAAACAGGCAGTGTGGTCAACGTGCCGGACTCACAAACAAGAGGGTACCGGTGGTTCAAATCTAACTATGCGGACCAGCCTGGGTCAACTATTGTTGTGTGTCCGTTAGGAAAGGCAGGATACTCCAATTAGCTCGGCATTAAAAAAATAATTTGTGTTGTTGTGCCGCAAAGCACTAAACCAACACCACCCACCCCGTTTTTAAAGGTGAATTTGGTGAATTAGCAAAGAAACGAGAGACGCCGTTAAACAACGGAATAAAAGTATAATGGAATTACTAGGCGAAGTTTTAAAGAGGAATTCATCAGGAAAACAAATATTGAAACATGTAACCAGTTGTCCCATACGAAATATTTTCGTGAGTGAGAGAATTCAGTTCATTTTTAACACGAGCAGTCGAACCATTTATATTTCAACACTAAATACCTGGATGTATTATTAACATGAAAAATATATTTTTTTTTACAGTAAACTTTTCTCATCCACCGGCCGATCCTATCGACCTTGACCCGTCCCTCTACCCGTTTACCTCCACCAACCCTACATATGACAACAGTTCAGGCACATTACAACAACATCAGCAACAGCAGCAGCAGCAGCAGCAGTCCCCTCAGTTTGAAAATATGTATATACAATCCTTTCAAAGTGGTGGTAAGTACATAACGTTTGCATCATGGCTATGCAACATCATGTTGAACCTGAAAGTGGTGTCTGTAATTTTATGCAATAAAGTGATGTTAAACTGGCGTTACTTCCCGTATATCTCTGTTCCATATATTCTGCAAGGATAGTCAGATTTTTCCGCTAACCAAATTGATTAAAAAATTCTCTCCACGGTAGATCGATTTTTCCATAGTTTTAGTAATACTTAGCTTTCTCTGTCATATTATTTGTATTATTTAAATTCAGTTATACATTTGATATAAGCTCCCCTCCCCCGGTCCTTCATTATAATAGTCGGCCGTAGACGGTAATGATATAAAGGCATTTTTTATGTGTAAATTGTACACATAAATTGTGTACACTCCAGCAACATACTTACGCTCCTCTTCCGACAATCGTATACTCATTATTCCCACTATGAAAATGAAGTCATATGGACAATGTTCTTTTGCATACCAGGGCCCAACAAAATGGAGCTAATTGCCCAATGAACACAAAGACACAGTGATCCCTTTTAAGAATGCTCTTAAAACTCACCTTTCTCGACTGCAAGAACAGACTTAAAGATCTAAAAACGTTTTTTTTTTTCACCTCAAATATTTTCAGCATTTTTTATGTTTTATAATTTCACGGTGTTTGTTTTATTTTAATGTTTTGGTAGTCATATTGTTATAGATGTTGTAAAGCACTTAGAGCTTCTAAAGATTAGGCGCTATACAAAGTCATTATTATTATTATTATTATTATTATTATTATTATTATTATTATTATTATCTTGCAGCTCCCTCGTCTAGTCTATCACACGAGCAACATCAACAAAATCCACAAAACATACGTCATTACCAAAATCCGCAGCATAATCAAGAAGATCCTAGGCAGCGCCACGAGTATCAATACACCATGAATCAAACGTACGAATATGAGGCACAAGATCTCAGCGAAAGCACTGCCACCAACATGGAAGGTAGGTAGCGGATTTGTAACCTTCATGAAAGAATATTTGCATACACGTTTAAATTAATTATTCTTGGGGACCTTTGTTCGACTTAACATTGCGGCTACTGCTGCTACTACTACTACTATTACTACTACTACTACTACTACTACTACTACTACTACTACTACTACTATTTGCTTTTCTTAGTAGCTGCTGAATAAATCTCATAATTTAAAACCAAATTTTATGATAGCTTCCTGAATGTCCAAGTTAAAAGGCGAATTTTTTTTTCCATATGGGTAGCATGTTTTTTTTTTCTAAGTTATGCAGCTCGCAATTGTGTTTTTTGTGTAGTGAGGGTCGTCTCTTTGAAATGGCGCAATCTGATTAAAATCAGATCTCCGATGACCTACATGACGATTTGACGACGACAGCTAAGGGATCATGTTCTGGTGACCTTTGAATTAGTAATTGAAATGCAGCTTTAAAAAATTTGAAAGTGAATCAGATCGGTACACATTCATGATCTTCGTCCATAGTGCTCAGTCTCCAGACGCGAAGGTATTAGACTTCATCTGATTGGTGAAAAAATAGCGATTTTGTTAGTAACATGGGCTGCCAGAACATGACGCCTAAATGGTCGCGGTAAGATCTTCATGTATAACAGTAGAAATCTGATTTTAATCAGATTGAAAATTGCGAATACAAAATGTATTCTTGCACCGTGTAAGTAATCAGAAATCAGTTTTTTTCCACATGTGAAATACGTTAAACTTGTTTGTCATTTTACGTGATAATTGTTTTAATCTAATTATTATTTGAATTTTGTTAATGAAAAGATATAATAAATATTTACAGATGAACTTTAATATACAACAATTAAGTTTATAATAATTATCACTTTTATTTCAGAAGATCTTTTACATTATCCTCATCCATATGATAGGCCGGACTACAGGCGCCATAAGTCCTATTCTCCGTCGACATCGTCTACGAGTCCCAAAGAGTCCGGGGCATGTGAAAACCTTGTTAAGCGTCGCCCCGGTAGGCCGCGAGTCAAAAGCCTTCCAAGCGAAGAGGAAATGGATGCAAAGGACAAGAAAGGTACGCGTGCGTCATGAATTAAGAAATGAGAAATAAACAAATTTTACTACATAATTATGATTTATAAAATTAGTCGATGCATTGTCTACAGATAATATATCGGTAATATGTTTGCTTTGCCAATCTGCGATCATGGTTTCGGTCACCAGTTCTGAGATATGCAAAGGTAAGTGATGGTCTGTCGTGCAGAGGCGAAGCGAGGGTGGGGGGTGGCGGGGGGTACATATGTCCCCGGGCGCCAAGGTACAGGGGCGCCAAAATGAGGCTTGCAACGTTACATTATAATAAGAAAACAAGGGTAATAAATCTGTCACAAGATCGCTGGGGCGCCAATTTCATAGTTTGTCCCCGGGCGCAAAATATCATCGCTACGCCTCTGCTGTCATGTCTTCGGTCTTCCCCACCTCAAATATAACAAGGTCATATCTGAACCGTCTATTGCACGCTTTGGACGTTATACAAATTGTGCCACCTACCGTTTAACCAACTTATGACTCATGGTCACGAGGTTTAATCTGACCAATGAGACCTTATATATAATTTACATACTGATCCAGTAACACCTGTTCCTTATATTGATATAGTATAAAATAACCAATCAAAAGGATTGCAAATGGCAGCTCAAAAATTAAAGGCTATATCATGTCGAGGCATCTGGAGAACAGTGCTGTCCTGCCCTGAATATAAATCTTGTGTCATTTCTATGAGAAAGAATGTTGAAAGTTAATATTTGTATGCCAAGTTATAATGTATTCATTTAATTTTGATAGCAGTATATGTAATCAGCAGCTTTACCACGAGCTTTGTAGTATCTTAAACTATTTGAGCCAATGAAAGTTTTTGGATGCGTACAATCAATGTCCGAACAAAATTAAAATATTGTTTTGAACCTTTAAATCATATATAGGCATTAACTCTACATCTACATTCGATAACGCGCTATTGTTTAAATTAATTTATTAATAACTTGAATGCGATTTAATTTGTGTGAAACCTTGATGGTATTTCATACTTATTAGTTATGTACCTCAGGAATAAGCAATTTTGGCATACTTGTTGATTCATCTGTCGCACAACATCTCTATCACCAATCCCTATGAACCGCTCCGGTGGCCTAGTGGTTAGAGCGTCTGCCGCGGGAACGGGAAGTCAGGTTGTGGGTTCGATCCCCGGCCGAGTCATACCAAAGACTGGTACTAACAGCTGCCTCACTTGAAGCTCAACATTAAGAGGTTAGTGTTAGGACTGGTTGGCCTAGTGTCAGGATAATGCGACTGGGTGGGACATCACGCTACATGTCTGCGGCATGATGTCCCAGTGCTAGACATCACTATAAACTGTCTCACTGCAGACATCATAGCGATATGACTGAAAAATTGTTAAAGCTACGTTAAAAAAATCCAAATCAAACAAACAAACCAATCCCTATGCTTAAAAGCACAGTCCACCTTCGTAAGTAAGGTGGGTACCTGTGTTTAGAATTCTGAAAACCAAACAGTCAAACAAAAGCAGATCTGGCTTCTGCCAATCAAACCTGGTGTTAACTTTGCATCTCCGATCCACACCAATAACCTTGTTATCGCTATCTTGACTGACTATTGGGCCCATGAAACTGCTTGACACATTGATTGCTAGGTGACATCTAATTAATCCAGTTAACATACATTTTTCAGTACACCACGAGACTGGTATGATAGTTGCACCTTGTTGAGTACCATTAAAAAAAACTAAATTCCATATTCAGGACCAGTCATCATTCCAATGTACTATATGCCATTCGCCGTTTTATTGTGACCGCCCTCATTCGAAACCTTGGCAATATAGTACACTCTGATTAGGTGGCGCTCTACAGTTTCGTACTTTGCATAAGGTTAGAATTTTAAAGAAAAATAATTTTCTGGTATTTCTTCAGTGGTTATACTGGCAATATAATAAAGACTTTGTATATCTTAGGTGTTGGGAGAAGAACTTTCAATTCCCTTTATTTTGATGTATGATTGATGGGTGTACTTTAGGTTCTAGAGTATACAGCTTGGGCTAACATAAGATGTGCTCATGTAAACAAACTGCTAGCTCCGCATGGTCATTTTCACTCCCTGGACTTCAGAGGTAAATTGTAGAAAAATGGTACGATAACTTTTTTTACTTTTCTGATATTTTGTAATTTGTTCATTGCACTTTCAGAAGCTGCTATTGCCTACTTCAGCAAAATTCGTTTTCCCTAGTTTAATAACTGCTAAAGTTAGTGTACTTTTGATTAATTCTGGCTAATTTTTCAAGCACATGGGAGCATCCATTTTGTTATACCATGCACTTAGATCATTTACAATTTCCACAAGTGCAGTATCCAAAGAAATATCAGCCACATTACATCAAAGTAGCATTGAGATATGCCAACATTATCTCCATTGTGCATGTTACAAATGCAAACAACTTCACCTCACCTACGTCACTATCTGAAAAGTACATATTAACTGGTGAGCGCCCCCATACAATTAAATTTCCACTGACCTACATGCTCAGTCACTTTCTCAACATTTATTATAAGATAGTCAACAATCTTGTCACACACGATAATCTTTAGTTGGGATCAGACTTCACAAGTTCTGGTTTCTACTAAAAACCGATCTCTTTGATTTATGCATTATGCGATTGTGAACTACAAGCTAGATTTATTTACCTCCGAAATTGAAGAGCTGTACAGTTTGCAAAACTATGCACCTCCGAAAATAAAAATTTAACAACGGAAGTGCTCCAAAAAGCCTGGGTGACTTTACGCTTTGATAAAACACTTAACACACATTTTTAAATAAAAAAGAATTGTGCTTTGTTTAAAATTACTTCCAAGAAATGTATTTAAATGACGTCAGTAAGTCTTGAATATTAGCAAAGTGATGGGGCCACGTGTTTGGAACTAATTTATCGCTCTTAACATACAGGCGTGACGTCATAGTTGGTCGGCTGAGGGATAATATCCAAAACTGGATAGTAAATCCTCAGAAGGCAGAGTAGCTTATTTAACTATTATGGCGCAGGGTGGCCTAAGATTCATATTCATTGACTTGTACCGCTCTTTTTTTTTCAGCAAAAGCTCTACACTTGTGGCAGTTTATTTATGAAATGTTGATGAATCCAGTCTACAATCCTCAGATCGTCAAATGGGAGAACCATAAAGAGGGTGTGTTCCGTTTCGTTCAATCAGATGCTGTGGCACATCTCTGGGGAACACTGAAATGTAACGAGCACATGACGTATGAGAAACTCAGCCGTGCAATGAGGTAACAACCTTGTCCTATGTTAATAGAACTAAGACTTCTAATTTTAGCCCCATTTATATTATTCAGTGTTGACGTGTCAATGATTGATATCACAAAATAATATATTCGTTGACTTCCGGTTCTCGTGAGACAGTTTATAACTATCGTCCTCTATCATAATTGAAAATAAGTATTTTTTATGTCGATAATTAATGTTAAAGAGCAGCCATTAAAAAAATTAAAACTTTTTAGCCAACGTACGTTAAAACATTTCGCAAAGTTACCCATCACTTTGTGCTAATATGCCATTAAATACATACACACGCACAAACACACACATACATACATACATACATACATACATACATACATACATACATACATATATACATATATATATATATATATATATATATATATATATATATATATATATATATATATATATATATATATATATATATATATGGCCTTAGTTAGTATGCATTATACACTCGCATATAAAGGTAACTGAAATGATATTGTTTAATAATATTGTATGTTTGTCTTTTTTCCAGACATTATTACAAACGAGGAATTTTAGAACGGGTGGAAGGAAGAAGACTTGTTTATAAATTTTCAATGTTTGCCTTAGAGAAACTACAAAATCCCAGAAAAGACAGTGGTCATTAGATCTTTTCCATGTATGTTGCGTCACTGATCATTGTGCCATTGACTTCGTACATGGTTCGTATGTTAAAGCGATCTCCACTTAACAGGTGAAACCGCTTTTGATAGACATAGTTTCTCTGTGCGCTTATAAAGGAAATCAGAAATCATGTTTTCAGCCAAAAGATGGCAGGGTGTACCACTTAATGATTTCGTTAATTTTGTTATCAGAAACAAAATCTAAATACGTAACGATGGCAAAAAGAGAACTCAAAATTATAATAGCAAAACAACAGGAAGCTATTCAAAAGAACTTCATAAAGGTGTAAAAGCGATGACGGCAACCTTGTTTCCTGCAAAGTCTGACTTGGTACTAGGAGAGGAGACCTTAAATAGGATTGAGTACAACCAAACTATCTAAATTGTGGCCAGACTATACTTCCGGATAGCCGAGGATGAATGCGTAGATAGGGGCCACTTCACGGAAGTTTTAAATCAATCTTCCAGGACTGGCAAATATCTCTGTATATTTTAGTGAATGTATTTCCAGAACATTCTTTCATCATTACAAACGGTACGACGTCACAACGATTCGATGACATGACAACACTAATAGTTACACAAGCAAACAACAGTTCCATGCCATGGAAAATTAACTCCTTCGATGATCATGAATAATCATTAAACAAATATCACGGCGCATTATGCAACAGTATCGATAAGCGGTATTTCATAGGTCAGGCACAAGTTCCTAATTTCAACCAAATATTTGGCAAATATTTTAAGTTTCAACCACTATTTTATGAAAGGGAAACAGTTAATGTAGCCTCCCACGATGTACACCTTAATATTGTGACCACTAGAACCAACATTGGATTTAAAAAAAAACAAAAAACAACTGTGTTCACGATTATAGATTTGAACATACTTGAAACGAGCCTTTTCATTTCAAAGACACTGCGACTGACCTATGAGAAAAAATATCCTTAAATGCATTATCCTATTAGTGTTTTGAAATCATATTTTTGGTGATATGTATATTCTCTCTCTCTCTCTCTCTCTCTCTCTCTCTCTCTCTCTCTCTCTCTCTCTCTCTCTCTCTCTCTCTCTCTCTCTCGTGTTTTCAGTGTTTATCAGAATTTTGACAGATGTTTATTAACGATAAATACGTCACGTAAAATGACATATTCATTTGTACTGGTCTCGATTCTATAATTTGTCCGGAGTTAAGAACATTATTTTTCAAATGTACATTTGCTTTCGGTGTCCATAGACTGAATATTTATTTCACAGTGTGTAAATCAGCTCTGCATACGTTGTATATTTTCTGGCATCATATATTATATTTTTATTGCAATGTTATATACATATATTAAGCTTCTTCAGTTTTAGCATGTTTGTCGCCATGTCATATTCATTTACTGTGCTATTTCACAAATTCTTTACGTCGGTTTTTTAAGAATATGAACCTTCTCAACAATATTTGATGGGAAATTATATTCATTGTTTTGTAATTATTGCAAGGACGTCATTTCAATTTTTCGGGGGTTTGAGGTGGGTGGGTGGGAGGAGACTTGACGGATTTGTTAATTTTCGTATATAGGTTAAAGCAATATTACAGCACATGTAAATTCGAAAATCCACCCCCACCCCTCCAAGGACGTCCTTGAATTATTGGTTGACAGGATGAAAGTCGCCATAAAAGAGGAATTGGAAAAGGCAGGCCCGGCCATAGGATGTGCTAGTCCCAAGGTAACAAGCGATGAGCTGGGCCCAAGCAAAACAAGTGCATTGCGCAGTTTATTTCCGGAAAGCGCGATGCCCATGGCAGTTGCCTCGTTCGTATTGCCCTAGACCGGGCCTGAGAAACGGGTTGTAGTAGATAGCACCACAAAATTCGTAAATTCTTATATATTTGAGGAAATTTGAAATATTGCAAAAAATGTAAAGAGAGAAATTCCTGTTTAATAAGAAGTATTAAAATGAAAATGTTATTTTATTTTAGTTTATTTAAGAAAGAGAGCATTTGCCTAATAGTTGAAATAAATATATACTTCACTGAAAGTTTAACTACAATATGGACATTCCAAAACATTCATTCCTGTATTTTCTGTTAAGTTCCACTCAATTTCATTTGTAAAAGAATTAATAGTTTTCGTTTGTATATAAAATTTAAAGAATTAAATTATTGCAGTTGTTGAAAATTTAGATGTTCTAAGAACTGTTATGAAATTAAAGAAATATTACATCTATTTTGTTATGTACCTTATATCTATTTATCTCCATTTTACAAACCTGTTTCTGTGTCTGCTTCTCTCATGTTGACAGTCGGTCTCCTTGCATACACTGCGTGCATAAATATGTATATGTGTATGTCTGCTAGTTTGTCTGTCTGGCTGTCTGTCTGTAGGTAAGTAAGATATATGAATATATATATATATATATATATATATATATATATATATATATATATATATATATATATATATATATATATATATATATATATATATATATATATATATATATATATATTAATGGACAATTAGGTTGATGTACATTTGCTTCTATGCTTTAATATGAAAACATTGATTATCTTGAAAGCTCTCTCTGACTTACACTCTTTAGAATAGAGTGTAACAAAATATTTATCTTCCTTTATTTCTGTTTCGTGAAAACTATCTATAAAAAGCATCTTAGAAGCAGGTTTTATTATATGTTATTCTGGCACATGTTAGCCTTCTATCTGATACTTGTCAGAAAACGTCTGGTGGACATATTGAAATACAGCTATAATTTCCGACAGCTTAGAACACAGCTGTAATGCAAGGCATATTTGTGTGTGTGTGTGTGTGTGTGTGTGTGTTTGTGTGTGTGTGTGTGTGTGTGTAATGTGTGTGATTTTGATTTTTAACGTAATTCTAAACAATTTTCCGGTTTGATAGCACCAGTATCTACAGTGTGACAGTTTATATTGATGTCGAGCACTGGGGCTTTATGTTCTGGACACGTAGCATCCAGTCACATTATCCTGACACCAGGCAGGGCCGGCGCTTCCGCTAGGCTAACTAGGCAATCGCCTAGGGCGCTGGGCTAAGGGTTTATTTCATAATCGGCGGGTGAGATGGGCGTGAGTGGAAGAGGGGCGCCAGATATCTGATCTCGCCTAGGGCACAAAAATGTCTAACACCGGCGCTGACACCAGGCCGAGCAATCCTAGCACTATCATCTTAATGCTGAGCGCCAAGCAAGGCAGCTGGAAGTACCATTTTTTAAGTCTTTGTTATGACTCGGTTCGAACCTGCGACCAGCCGCATCTGAGATGGACGCTATAACCACCATGCAACCGGCGAAGTTAATATAGATTGAATGTCAAATATATTGATATACAGCTGTAATGTCAGACATATTGGTACACATATGTAATGTCAGACATGTTAGAATAAAGCTGTACAATCAAACATACTAAACACAGCTGTAATGTCAGTCATGTTAGAATACAGCTGTATAATCAGATATACTAAACACATCTGTTATGTCAGACATGTTAGAATACAGCTGTACAATCAGACATACTAAACACAGCTGTTATGCCAGACATGCTAGATTACAGCTGTACAATCAGACATACTAAACACATATGTAATGACAGACATGTTAGAATACAGCTGTACAATCAGACATGCTAAACACAGCTGTAATGTCGGACATATTGGATCACAGTTTTTACTACTGATTACTAAGTTTGCTACTTTTCTGGAGCAGTATCCGAATCTCCTGGAGTATGGAAAATCTATAGGTGGCAACTTTATTATTCTTGGAGATTTCAACTTTCACTTTGACTGACCTGGAAACCCATACACATAAAAACTCCTAGATTTCATTCCTGTTTTCATCCTTAAACAGTCAGTTAACCAACCTACCCATACGCATGGTCATCATTTTAGACTGGATTCTTCATAGACCTGATGATATTATTCTACGGTCCACCCTTGTTTCCCAAGAACTTCCATCATATCACCTCTGCATTATATGCCATCTGGACGTATCAGTTCCTAACCATCCGCCTCTATTTGCTTCTAAGAGAAACCTCCGTATGATAAATATAACCAAACTAATGCATGACATCCGAGCAAACCTAACAACTTACAGAAAAACAACTTGATAACTGCCTTCGATACAGAATTTCAGCTGCAAATCTGCGAAGCCGCTAAGAAGAACGTCACAAATTGCTTGAAAAAAATGCCTCAGCCACCAAGTGCAGAGTATCAATTTAAAAGTGTTCTCCATTGTATAGCAGTGTTAGAGACCAGCTTCGCACTTCTAAATGAGACCGCTGTAAAGCGGAAAGGCTTTGGCTTTCCACCTATTCATAAGCAAATCTACGAAGCCGTTAAGAAAAAGGTCACAAACGTAGTCAATGCAGCGAAATTATTACACTACAGTACTAAGAACACGAAAAGTTCCAGATGCAAAGAGGTCTTCGAGATTACTGACAAACTAATGTCAAGAACACACTGCCAGATATTTTCTCTCCAATCGACCTTCCGGATCTGTTTGCAAATTTCTTTTGTGACAAGGATCAAACCATGAGAGATAAGCTTGACAACATACTTTCAATTGACTCATTGTCACCGTACAGTTGCGATACAGAATTTCAGCTGCAACTATTAACATCATTTGAACCTGTCTCTATGGATTTAGTACGTACAGTCATGATGAAGACAGCACCAAAGTGATATGAACTTGATCCAATTCTACCATCACCGCTGGTTTAGTGCTTAGATCCAATATTGCCTTCACTAACTGATGTTATTTTTACCTCTCTCTCATCCGGGGAATTCCCATCATTGTTCAAAAACTGCTATTGTAAAGTCTTTGCTCAAGAAACCAACACTCGACCATAACGACATAAAGAACTACCCCTCAGTTTCCAATCTTCCATTCCCGGTAACGAGTGGCATCAAGCAGGGTTGTGTTCAGGCAGCGACACTGTTCAGTCTATTGTTTTCTGCAATTCTGACTAATGCGTTCAAAGACGGCGAGGTTGGAGTCGGCATCAGGTACCATACAGATGGAAAACTACTCATACCCAGAAGGTTTCAAGCAAAAACCAATGTCATTACAGACACCATCCGGGATCTCTTATTCGCTTATGATTGCGCCCTCAATTCTAGCTTAAAATCCGATATGCAATGCAGAGTTGACAAGTTCTCCAGCTCCTTAGCATCCACGCCATCCGGATGCAGTGCTAGCTACGCTGGGCGGGACATGTTGTGCGCATGCCAGACCAATGTCTGCCTAAGAGACTTTTCTTTGGCGAGCTAAATCAAGGACAGCTATCCCACGGAGGTCAGAAGAAACGCTTCAAAAACAATATGAAAGCTGCATTGAAAGCATTCAAAATAAACCGTGAATCTGATTCCTGGGAGCAAACAGCAAGCGATCGAATAACTTGGCGTTCCTCTGTGCACAAAGGCTCCAAGCTGTGCGAATCTTGCAGGACAGCAGTTCCAGAAAAGTATATGTCATCAATCCTCCAGAAGATGTCCTACTCACCCCTGTCCCTTATTCAAACGAACATTTCGTGCTAGAGTTGACCTCATCAGCCGCCTGCGTATTCACAGAACAGAACCAGCCTCTCTAACCTTCGGATGACTAAAAACGGTCCTTGTCGAATCGACAGACGAACAACATTTGATTTTGTATTCCTACATATGTTCGATAGAGGGTGTGTCATATACAATAGAGGCCTACTATATTTACAACTCTATTCGAAAGTTTAAAAAGTTGATATTATAGGTTTCAGCTGCACAAAACGCTAAAGCTGTTGTAGTTACACACACACACACACACACACACACACACACACACACACACACACACAATCGTGCACACATCCACACACACGAACACAAACACGCACAACTGCTCTCGTATTGATAAGTAAAGTAGAAAACAAGAGAACTCCCCTTATGAGCACTATCATAGTAGTCTACCAAGAGCAGCGAGGCTTTCTTTTCTTATTAACAGGTCACTTTCTATTAGGTTCAAACAGAAAATGTTAATTAAAAAGACGATCATGCGAGAAAGAAACAATCACAGCGTCAATTTATGAAAGAATGTGTTTATTAACTTTTTCATTAATTTAATGGACACTTTACTGATCACAAAATCTCATTTATCATAAATAATGTTTGATGGAGAAAATTTACGATTTACCAGAATTCTGTGTTACTAAATAACTTGAATAACCAAAAGAATGTATATATTGAATACTAATGATAAACAAAACCTGCGGAAAATTCGTGAACACAAATAGGGTATAAATGCTACATCGCATTAGTAGGTACTTGAGAGAGGGCACTTATATTTACCGCCTGTTGACCCATTTGGAGCAATGGTGACAAAAATTTATGTAAATAAACAAATACAAATAAAAAAAATTAATAAATAAACCTTTTTGGCAATTGGTTCAGAAACCTGCTGACCCGGATGAATTCTCTCTCTCTCTCTCTCTCTCTCTCTCTCTCTCTCTCTCTCTCTCTCTCTCTCTCTCTCTCTCTCTCTCTCTCTCTCAGAACTTAGTCATCCTGTCACGTTCATGCTCTGAGATTCTGGAACAATTTGTAAATTTGTATACCAATTGTGCTATAAGTGCCAAAGTATTCCTAGTAGTTACATCAACAACCAAAAGTACTCTAAAAATTTAATCGTTGCATTTATTTTCAAGCGGATCTTTCTATGCAGTCTAGTTGTCGGTGAAATACGGTTTAGATACACATTTTAAATGTGACTATCATGAGAAAATATAATACTAAAAGTAGACTCCCTATTCAATAAAATGTTTAAAATGATGTATTTCCATCTAATATGACTCGTTTTTAGAGTTTTTCTGGCCCATGTTCAATTTTATTTCTTAGTTTCCATGGTTACCGCCGATGCTGAAGAATCATCGCCCAATTGCAAATTATCTGAGGTTAAAGTTGAAACTTCTAAATGTGCACTGGCACCTAAAAAATAGAGAACATGATGAATGAGCGAAACAATGGATGAATAACTTTAGTTGGTATGTCCAGGGTCTAACAGTAGGCACCAGTTTTCCAAAATAAATTTAAATTAGGAAGACATTGATGCCAGGCTATCTATCTTCATAGTAGTTTCACCATTTTAGAGACATTCCCATCACAAAATCTGGAATGAACCGCCAAACTACAATGGTTAAGTCGATTGCAATTCTTGATTATCTTTCCCAAAAAAGAGATTTTAGAAACTTAGAGTGCGTAACATATGAAAGCAGAGACCTGTACAAAAATAATTTGTATCTAAAATTAACTACTGAACCCGAATGTGAACATAACAGTTTATTTGCTTGTTTGTTTGATTAAGATTTTTAATGTAGCTTTAGCAATTATTCAGTCATATCGTTACGATGTCTGCAGTGAGGCATTTTATAGTGAGGCACTGAGGCATCACGTTGCAGACATGTAGCATGATGTCCCATCCAGTCACTATATCCTGATACCAAGCCGACCAGTCCTAACACTAACCTCTTAAATGCTGAGCGTCAAGCGAGGCAGCTGTTAGTACCATTTTTGTAAGTCTGTGGTATGAATCGGCCGGGGATCGAACCCATGACATCCCGCTTACGTGGCGGACGCTCTAACCACTAGCCACCGGAGTGGTTGACCATGACAGAGTTAAACTTGTAGTAGTGGTCTTACAATAATGGACTGGTTACATTTTTTCAACTTTCAATATCGGATCCAATATGAGAACATTTCTGGATGACTCATGTTTATATAACTACTTCCATGTCCATTGATCGTATACATTAGTGCTGTCTTACACACTACCTGTAGAAGCTGTCAATCAAATCTATTTACCCATGGTATATTGCTTTTTGAGTGCGTTATATGTAGCACAAAATGAGAATGTCTTTTTCTGTATTTGTGTGGTATTTGTATGCAGCAGAAAAAAGTAGGGACTTCGTGTTCGTTTTTTTATGCTTTATTGAGGTAGACTCGTGTGTGTTTGTGGGTGTTTATTTTAAAAGGGGTACTGAGAGTGGACGTACAGGTACACTAGGCTAAAATCTCCTTACAATTTTGAATTTAATTAGTGTTTCAGAACCGATCCAACACAAATTAGACGAATAATAAAATATGGTTGTTCGTGAAATGTTAAAGGTTTCACAGTTGCAAACCAGTTGAAAATATTTTGACATTAAAAGAAAGGACAGAAAGAAAAATTCAAGGAGCGTGCAAACTAAATGGTTGAATGGTAAGGGTTTCCAGAAAATGAAACATGTGGAACAAGTGGTGCAAAAGAAATTAATAATTCATTATAGCATGCTTGATATTGAAAAGAAAACAGAGAGAAAAATAAAGTGCATCCCAAAACATTATTCAACAAGATGGTACATGTGTAAACGTTCTATGGTGACTACTTTATACGGTGTCCTAGCAGTGTCATAAATTACATCATGGTACATGTAGTAATGAATCGAGATAACGTATAAAATATGAATCTGATTCCAACTACTTCTGAAACAGGTTGAAAACCCGATGCAGTATAATTTACAGAAAGCTTATCAATTGATCAAAAACAAAAAAGATGAATACATAACACACAGATATTAAGACAACCATAAAGACGTTTAAACGTCCCTCAAACGTACTTAAAACAAGGTATAACAACGTACGGTGGTACCAATCACACAATCAACTACGATCCCAATTCATCCATAAACCTTTCCTGCACAGATAATTAATTAAAACAATGATAAACTAACCACACACACACACACACAGAAAAAAGAACACAGAAAAGAAAGAAAGAAGAAAAAACAACAAAAACTCCCATACAACAAACGTTGACAACAACACGTCAGCTGATATATGGAATGAGTTTCCCTAAAAGAAGGATGTTGTACCAGGGGATACCTCTGCAACCTAGCAACAGTGTGAAAGATTACATATTGTAAATAAATACTTTTTTCAAGAATTTATTTTGACAGCTATGCAACAACATAAAATGTAATTTTTTGATTTTTTTTGTAGATATAATGAGTTGCAAAACTTCTGTTACAACAGAAAATAGAAGTAATGAATAACTGGTAAGAAAAGAAATACAAATAACAGAAATGCTGAAAGAGAGAGAGAGAGAGAGAGAGAGAGAGAGAGAGAGAGAGAGAGAGAGAGAGAGAGAGAGAGAGAGGCGTTTGAGATCAACAAGAATTACTTGTGTATTTGGACAAAGAGCAAAGATAAGTTCATTATATAGGTACGTTTCTATTACTTTTAATTGTGCCAAAAGCACACATATGTCATGCGTTTGACTAAATAAAACTTTAGCACGGTAATAATAAAACGGTTACAGATTTAATGAAAATGGCTAGATTCGCTGGTGCAGTGAAATTGTGTAGAAATCCACGGACCCTTAGAATCGGATTAAACTCTATCATTAATACCAATGTAGAAAACAAAGACTCGGATTAAACTCTACCATTATAACCAATGTAGAAAACAAAGACTCGAATTCAACTCTACCATTAATAACAATGTAGAAAACAATTCAAAGGCTAATAAATAATCCTTGACAGTACGACAAAAAATTGCAAAGGACAAAATAAAACGACCAAGTGAGGACAAATAATGATCAGACGATATGATTCTGATGACGATAGTTTAACACTCAGTCTGTTAGAGCGATGCTTCTCAACCTGTTTCGACCGCGACCATAACGAAATAGTTCTTTTTCTGAGCCTAACGACTCCCTTTATTCACATTTTGATAAGTTTTGCTGCTAAGAATTCCTGACTGCAAATTTGCTCCGTTAATACAGAAATCCGTGTCCCGGATCCGGAAATCAAAAATGGGCACAAAAGTGGAAAATTTCTATAAGATAAAATATTCTATAAAATAAGAAAAATCTTTATGTCTTCATGAATTGTATGACTGTGTATAAAAAGTAGCTATCTAGTACCTTAAATACAGATGATCATTATAATTTTCAGTAATTAATTTTTTGTGCATAATACATTCACAAGCTTGTACCAAACGTTACAACAAATCAAGATATCCATAACAAGACCGACACCGTAATTAATGCGACCAGATAAATGAAATCAACCAATAAGTTTTTGTTTGATCATAAGTGAGTGCAACACGCACAGAGATAAAATAAAGCGCAATAAGGAAGGGTAAAAAACCGCAATGCGGAAGCATAATAAAACACATAGATAACTAGAGCGACAAAGAATAGCTGATGACAGAGAAAAGGGAAGAAAATGGGAAAGACGGGTTTACATTAAAAGTGACTGAGAGACTAGTAAAATATACAGAAAAACAGATTACAGGTTGAAAAGAACGTGTGTTTTGTTTATTTTTTTGCGTACACTAATTTTTGCTGTACAAACATGTATGAATATTATATGAGATAATGTAATTACCATAATAGCTGCTTTTTGTTAGCCAAGCAGATGAATTATTAGACCTTCGTGTTTGGAAGACTAAACAATATTGCTGACGATCATCAACGTTTGCCCAACTATTTGATTCACTTTCTTATTTCTGAATGCTACATTTCTATGGGCCAAGTCAAAAGTCACAAAGACATGATCCCTAAGCGGTCGAGTTTCTCGCAAATCAGACTGCGCGTTATAGCAAGTTAAAGGACCTTCAATATATAAGACATAACGTTGATTCTTTTTTCAAAGAAAGGATACACAGTAACGGATTTATTGCATTCATTTGCAAACCTTAGCTTACTGTACGTACTCTTTTATAAGTCGAGTCAGATTGCAAACAACAAAGATCCTGATTTGCCATAGTATAATGCGTCTGCAAATCTGGGTCTTTGTTGTTCGTTCTTTTCACTGCTCCTAACAAACCGGACAGACCCAGATCTGCGACGACAGATCTGGGTAAGTGCAGTTTTCAAATGGACTTGACTTTTAAGCGAGTGCATACCATAGGTTTTGTCTAAGATTTAGTACTTTATAAACGATTAGCCCCTTGTTAGGTCTTGGTTCAGCTGTAAACCCTTACAACACAATGCTACGTATATTTTAAAAATCAAATTATCCGTAATTATCCATACACTGGGGGCTGGGGGAGGGGATTGCTGCCGATCCATTGCGTTGTGTTGGGATTTTTGTTTTAAACCACACTGAAATGGAAATCTAACGAAAAGAGATGCTATTAGGACGACTTGGCCATACCCCAAACATGAGGTCGGATTAAACGATGTTTTTACTATTGTTGAACTCGTCACAGCAACTCTTACCGTACTCTGTTGGTCCTGACAGAAAATAATTATTTTCACACAAAAACAAAACGTGATCAACCGTCGATCCTATTTTCCTTAAATATCAGCAACATTGTTTTCCTTAGTGCATCTGTGTAAACATTGTGAAATATAGTAAAAGCCGGGCCGTGAACACTATGAATGCGCACGTGCGTATGTTAAGAGACGGGTGAATAGAGAACCATTAGAAACACAAATGTCTAGTTTTATGACCGGAAATCAAACCAGTGGTTACTAAAAGCCGCATCATATGCTGGAGGTATGCTTGGAATAGGCCACGAGTGGAAACCACATCGTTATGACGGTTCCCGTTTTATTATTCTGACAAACATTTCACAGCTCATGATGAATTCACAGCGAGATTGTTTATGATCTCCGCGCGGGCTTGGCCTGTCCTGCAGTGTATTAAATCATTTTTGCCACTTTTCCAATAACAACTTAAGGGTATGCCTTGTGCGATACAGTACGTATTTAATTATTATTAGTTCCGTATTTATCAACTTCATCAACATTGGACTCATCTGCAGCGATGTCGTCGTCTCGTAAAGCCTTAAATTTATTGTCTTGTCTACGATTGTGTGGGGCTTTGATTCGGCCTAGATATGAATTTCATCATGCTTTTTAGTTTTCATCGGTAAAATTTCCAACTTCAGAAATCAACCATTTTCTTAGAGGTGTGATCTCAAGGTACGATCGGGATGGGAACATTAATGATTGTTGACAATATTCAAATTCTCCCCGTATTTCTGCCACACCGAACCGCCAAATTCGATAATGTGGGCATTATGCAGATAGCGAGGAAGATCCTCAGACTCTTCGCCTTTAATGCAATTCACTTTTATTTCTTCTTGCTGCTTCAAGCAATCGTGATCTCTCTATCTAGCAGCAACAATGGAAGACGGAGGGCTTCTTCTAACCTGAGAGTTTTCACAATATCGCTGGCAGAATGTACGGGAGAAAAAACGATGTTTTAGGCATGCTCGGTCGGAGCCACTTGTCTCTGAGCTCTTCTATGGTCGTTGGTGGAGTGGTCCCACTCGAACGAAGCTTGTTGGTGTAGAGCTGTTTAAGCCAAGCGCACTTGTACTTGCCATGAACCCTCTCTGATAGGCGTACTTACAAATTATCCTTTTTCCTTAATTAAAAACGCCCTTTTTGAGCTGACCAACACGCGTTTTCTCCTGTTTTGTCTTTTTACAATGTACTCAGCTATTGTAAAGAAAAATGTGGCAGATAGTCTGGTTAAGGAAGAGGCAAAGCAAATGTCTGAATGTCTGTATGGATGCTATTGCTATGACGATAAAGCATTTAAATATTTGATACTTGGAATGCATGTGAGATGTCATAGAAATATTTTTAATAAAAAATTTATAAATAATTTTACTTATCAACAACCTAAGCGATCTCAAATACTTATTCATATACTTCTTTGTCCATTATTGTAAAGTACTTTGTTAAATAAATGGTGTATAGCATCTTTTTTATGATGTATTACATAATGAATTTATCTGCTGACGTTTCATATGTTACAGATGTATGGAGCTAGAATATATAATTTGTTGTTGTGTTGCTTTAGATAAAAGTGTAGCAATTGCAGCCTGAGCTAAATTATTCTTAACATTGAGTCTGAATATTTTTAAAGTTATAAACTTAACGGTTAATTAAAAATAAACAGTACTAACCATTACTCTCAATTTCCGGTAATGATGGCAATGACGTACTTCCGGGTGATGCAGTTGAACGTGACAGAGATACAGGTGAGCAAGACATGGATGCTTTCAGAAGAAGAAAAAAGATTTTAAAACGTTACATGTATTTAAAAACAAATTATATTGGACCTATATAACCAACTACGTGTTATATATCTCACACCAGTAACTTATTCATTTGCAAAGTATCTAGATTTGCTTAATCTTTCTTACCTATATATATATATATATATATATATATATATATATATATATATATATATATATATATATATATATATATATATATATATATATATATATATATATATATATATATATAGATGCATCTACGTACATGTCTATCTATCTATCTATCTATCTATCTATCTGTATGTCTGTCTGTCTGTCTATCTGTATTCACCGCTCAGGTGGCCTAGTGGTTAGTGCTTCTGATTCGGATGAAGTAGGTTGTGGGTTCGATCCCCGGCCGACTCATACCAAAGACTTATAAAAATGGTACTAACAGCTTCCTCGCTTGGCGTTCAGCATTAAGAGGTTAGTGTTAGAACTGGTTGACCTGGTGTCAGGATAATGTGACTGGGTAAGACATCATGTTACATGTCTGCGGCATGATGTCTCAGTGCTAGACATCACTATAAACTGCCACACTGCAGACGTCGTAGCGATATGACTGAAAAATTGTTAAAGCTATGTTAAAAATCCAAATCACGCACTCGCATCACATCTATGTATCATAGGTAATTTGCAGTCGTTCTTCGCACAGCATTCAACTTTTAACGTTTCTTATTGTTTAGTTCAATTGACACACATCATTTTTCATTGATTAATTAATTTTTAATTTATTTAATTTCCCAAAATAGATGTGTCTGCAAACCAGGATAGTGATATGAACATATCTGACTAAATGTGAACTCTAACATTTGGGTTTGATAAATAGTTGACTTATTTGTACCTGACTCGTACATTCTTCTAAATACATCATACAAGATCTCGCCTTTGACCGAATCTCGCGAGATAAATTCAGTTTTCGTCATTCTCAACAAGTCTTGCCCCAAAACAGTCTGAAAGGCAGTGAAGAGCCGTTCTACTTCCGGTCTGGAAAATCCATATTCATTTCCTACATAGTTCAACCAACAATGAACTTCCGTCACTGTCCAGTGCTCTGGATGGATGGATGCCCAGCTTTTTGAGGATCTTGCACCTACAGAAAAAAAGACCATTAACAATTTGGTTTGCTAGTATGCTGTTCAACCAGGATATTAATTTAAATATATGTTACACATGTCGACGACATAAAAATTTTGTCATACGATATGTAACGCTTGTTACTTGTTTTGCTTTAGGTGTCTCTTAAAATAGATCATTTAATGTAGCGTGAATGAAAATGCACTCTTTAATGTGTATACGTTGTATATAAAGTAAGGTTTATTTGACTGCTTGTTACTTATTTTGCGTTAGGTCTTTCTTAACAATGGATGACACTTTAGCATCAAATGGGAGGCCTGTGTTAGAAAGGGTATGTGCATAATAGCATCAAACAAGAATTTAACATTAGATTGCAAGGGGAAATCAATATCAAGCCACCAATTTCTCGGATTCTGTGGTCAAAGGGAATTTCGACAGTATAAATGTTCTAGATTTATCCTTTATGAAATCCTGCTTGAACCGGGGGTGGGTGGGTGGTGTAGTTTAAGTGTTTGTTTATTTTGTAAATTGTATGATTCTCATTAAAATGTGATATGTATGTAACTATCGTCATCGAGCTATATTTCAAACATATTCAAGTAAGGTAAATTTTCATTCGTATGTTTAACGCGTGAAAATATCGTCGATTCGACCATGTTACTAATTTATATACCCTAGCACTAATTGACACTAAATGACATCGCTTTTCATGGCAATGCTGAATTTCATCAGGTTAGTTGACTGGAATTTATTTGGATTTATCAATTCACTGCATAGTTACAAGAAAAAAATAATTCAAATGTAAAATAAAACCGATTGTTCACACTCATATATTTGTTGACACCTAATGCTAGAATGATCCAGATGATTTCCTTCTGTTGAAAAGTAAAACTGGTATGTTGACATGCTAACATAATTAATTATTATCACTATTATACTAACGACACTTATTTACGGTTACTACTACTACTACTACTACTACTACTACTACTACTACAATAAGAGATTTAAGTCTGGTTGAAAAAAATTAAGATGTTTAAGTATAATTGTGTTTCATCAGCAGGTCTGACAAATTGATGATGCATTTCAAATTTAAGAGTTGATATGGACAAGAAATTAAAACTGGAAGGTGAGTCATCACTTATAATTGTTTGAGTAGGGGAATGGTCTGACCCAATCTCAACGTTTTGTTCTATTTCTGTGACACTAAAATGTGCCTCAAATGGATGTCAGCACATCAAGGAAGTCATACATTTTTTTACGCACCGGAAATGTCTTCACAAAAGTAAAAACCCCGGTCTAGTCGGATCATCTAGGCTTTTTCTACGATTGGATTAATCGTACAATTGTATCAAGAAGTTGCGAATACAACAAAATAGTTTGATGCATTTGCAACCCCTAGACCAATCCGTGTTTGGTAAATAGTCGATGTTATCCGAATGGCTGCTATCGACATACATTGGAGGTTTGATCCAAAATACTGATCTCTAAGATGCGAACGAGTTGGTTATAAATTATTCTCATTTGACGTAGAGACACAATGGTTCAGCTAAAAGATAGTGTTGGTAAAGTTACTGAGAAAAGTAAAATATGTTGTTATGTGTTAAATCCGATATGATATTTCAATTAAAACTCTTTTCAACTTTTAATCTATAACTTTAATTGCGCTTATGCAAATGCTGTCAGACTTTGCTTGAATATTTTATAAAACAAAGCTAGTCACAGCTGATAAATTAAACAAAATATCATAAATAAATACATATACGTTTGTCACGTGGTTTTTATCTTTTTGTTTCGAAAGTTGATGATGTCTCGTTTTTTTAATTATAAATACCAACATCCTCTCGGGCATGCGCGGTGCGAAACTAAAGAAGTCTGTTGAAGTAACAGAATTTTGACCTTTTGACTATATCCAGTCTCAGCATTTACCCTGTGTGAATGACCAAAAAGTATCGAGTCGTCGCCAATTTTCAAAAATATATTCATATTAATATATGCATCCTTATTTATCAAAAATATTGCGATTTATTTTATTGAAGTGTGACGTATCACTCTGTTTTATAAATAATATCAGTAGCCACACTGTTATGTTGAGCACATGTCAACAGTATAAAGAATCACGTGCCCACAGAGGCGTAGCTGGGAGGTGGTGGGAGCAGAGTGTTGCTTGGGGGGCAGATGTCCCTGGGCGCCAGACTAGTGCGGACGCCAAAATGGCCTTTGAAATAGGTTGTATGTGGAAATTTTGTTGCAAATAATGTAATGGGTTTCAGAGCTGAGGGGAGAGGGACGGCGTAAAATTAATCTTGTCCCCGGGCTCCAAACACACTCTATCTATGCCTCTGCGTGCCTTATCTACATATGTTAGCATTCGCGTTGAATACTCTCAACAAACTGATGCCAGCTTGTAAGTTAATTGTCAGTAACTATAAAACATTAGTTTGAGATTTAATGTTTTTATGTTTCGCATATATTTAAGTAATACCTTAGGTACATATCGTGAATAACAACATTAATGGTGAACTTCTCTACCATTTCCGTCGCATTAAAAACAATAGATTTCAGCGTGTGTTTTTATTTTATTTTTTATCATAAAGAAACAAATACGTTTGGCACGTGTCAACGGTACGCAGAACACATGCAGTAAAAGAAAAGGCATGTTTGTTTGATCCGTTTAAGCACTACAGTTATTCAGACTTGCAGACCAGCAAATTATCCGCAACCTAGAAGAAATGTTGGCATTATTAATTCCATCAATACTTTTACTGTGTAGAAAGGTAGCCAATATCGTAGTCAAGACGTGAATTTAAAAGATAATAATTTGAGCATTGACTTCCTTTTCTTGCATTTTCGCTGAGAGGATTGATGTTTTGGTGTATGGGTGGGGGGGCTGGGTGGGGTGGGGTGATTGTTGTTGTTTATTTTTCATAATTTCTTGCAGGCGAGCATTATTTTAATACATTATAAGTGATCAAAGTGAGAATAGATATGGCTTCGTATTCAATATATTATATGACTTAATGTCAGTCTCACCCGTGTGTGTGTGTGTTTTATGAGTTATGACATATATGCCAATAATACAATATATTTTCTGACATGCAAGAAATGTGACACTCAATACGATGGATGAACCATTGATTTTAGAAAGCGAATGAATAATCAAAACAGCAACAATACCAACGCGAAAATCACCAACCACTACAACTCGAACGGACATTCAGTCGAGTCGCTCGAGATGTTTCTGATAGAATACAACCTAGGTTGGACAGACATAGAACGCACAGTAAGAAACGATTACGGATGCTACAACTTAAAACTCATGAGGAATTTAGGGAAAATAAATCTAATCTTCCCGTTGCGGCCTTGTCAAAATTATAGCCAGTCATCATATTTGCACCTGACGGACAGTTTGAGCTAATATCTACCCAAGTAATTAATTTTTTTTATTTCAACAACAACACAACAACAAAAACAACAACAACAACAACAACAACAATAATAATAATAATAATAATAATAATAATAATAATAATAATAATAATAATAATAATAATAATAATGGCACTTGACCTTATGCCTAATTATATATCTCAAGCCAACCAAACCGCTAATATATGAGTTTGAACTTGGTTATTTTTTTAAAAGTAGCTTTTGTTAAATTCTACAATAGCTTCCTTTCTATTGAAATATATCTCTCGCTGTGTTGGGTTGAAATAATATTCTTACTCAAATCCGAAAATTCACGGTGACCCTGTGATTAGAGTGTTCGAGATTCGAACCACGCCTGAGTCATACCAGATATATAAAAATGGTACTAGCAGCTGCCTCGCAAGGCGCTATGGCCTCACTGGATAGTTTCGTATTTTGACAACACCCCCCCCCCCTAATTTTTATGGTAGAAGGCATGAGCCTCATTATCACAATCCTGGCATTTATAAAATCACACATAAACTATATCTGTAATGTGGTTTACATTAACGTTGTGTTAGGCATGGAAACTGGTTGGCATGGTGGTGACTACCTGTCACAGTTAGACTAGCATTGGAGACCAAATGCGTAACTCTGGCTGCAAATGAGCAGCAGACTTGGCTTACGTATTTACGTGTATCTGCTACAAAGATAAATATCTAAAAAATGTAGATGGTTGAGGGGTGATGAAAAGTATGCTAATTTGTTACAATACTAGTAAACTTTATTCATGCATGAGGCACATACGGATTCTTTTAGCTTTCTTGTCACAAGAAAATATTCAAAATAGCTATTTCCTGTTAAAAATGAATGTAAAAAAGGAGGGTTGGTGGCAGTGTTGGTTTAGCATAAAATCCACCAGTTGTATAAGGATTTAATACCTCAGTCAGAATCTAACAAGGATCAACAAAAATCATTAGTTATGGGGTTTTTTTGGTATCTTTAATGTAATATTAATTTCATTTTTCTGCAATAGGTCATCGTCGGGTGAAACTTTGCACACAAAAAAAACTGCCCAGTGAGACCTCGGCAATACGAGGCTAGTGTACTAGTGTAATGACTGGTTGGGCTGGTGTCAGGATAATGTGTTTAGGTGAGACATGATAACACATGTCTGTGGCATGATGCTGATGTGCTAGACATCACTAAAAACTGTCACACTGTAGACATCGTAGCGCTATGACTGAACAATTGTTAAAGCTACGTTAAAAAGCCAAATCGCACACATACACACACACACACACACACACACACACACACACACACACACACACGCTGCACATTAAAGTCATGGTATAATGACCAACTTCTGATTCACGGTTAATGATTTTTTTAAAACGAATTTTATTCTTGACGAATTTTCCGATTTTATTGTGTAAAACATGTTCATCTTCTTTAATTGTTTGAAACTAACGCCATCATCCCATATTATTTTGCATGTCATTTCTGTCAGCTTTTAAAGGAAGATTACGATTTTATTTGATGCAAATGCGTATGTAGTGTGCATGCGTTCTTAAGGTCCGTATGGGAGATTAACTTTCATGCTAAAGGTGTATCCTCTTAAATCAAAGATATTATTATTATTAAGATAATATTATTAAGTTATTACATGTATTATTATTATTATTAATATTATTATTATTATTATTATTATTATTATTATTATTATTATTATTATTATTATTATTATTATTATTATTATTATTATTATTCAATACTTCAGACCGATTATTTTATTTCTAATTTGCCCAAATATTCTTCATTTTAAAAAATGGTGACAAAAATTTGCATGCAATGTCTTTAAAAGAACTCAGTACGTTTATGTGTTTGATGCTGACTCATTAGCATTTTAATTAAATTTCCAAACAGATAAAATGGTTTGTCAAACATATGGACGTGTGGTTCTGACAGGCATACTTTGGTAAATCGCCGTTTGTTATGATGAATGACGACATATAATGGACTGGTCTAGGTTCTCAGTTTACTATGATAAAAAATAATTTAAAAAATACTCGGAATATCAATACCACATTCATATACCAGGCTTAAAATATACCAGGAAGAGGAGGAAAATAAACCCTACAACAACAACAAATGCCTACAAGCAAGACAATTTCAATGACGGATAAGCTGTGCACGTTTCAAAACAAGATCTATGTTACTGCTGATGACGATGAAGAATACGACAATAAAGACAATGATGATATACTACTACTACTACTACTACTACTACTACTACTACTACTACTACTACTACTACTACTACTACTACTACTACTAATAATAATAATAATAATAACAATAATAATAATAATAATAATAATAATAATAATAAAAATAAAATAATAATAATAATAATACGTTAACATTAATGACTATAATAATTGTTGACTTCAACATTTGCGCTATATGTATACTATTGCCTAGAAGAAGAAGAAGAAGAAGAAGAAGAAGAAGAAGAAGAAGAAGAAGAAGAAGAAGAAGAAGAAGAAGAAGAAGAAGAAGAAGAAATTATAGTGGCGATGAAAACAGTACAGTCAAATAAAAGTTCTAGAAAAACAAGTCAAACAAAAACATCCTTCCCTATCTATTCACCTTTAACCCGATATTTGATATGAATATCCGGAATGATTCAGGATTACTTGACTTTGATGTATTGACTAGCCAAATTCTACCCTCAAACTTTTTTCCAATGTTACTATGTATTAAATGACTCACACTACAAAAATTCTGAGAGAGAGAGAAAGAGAGAGAGAGAGAGAGAGAGAGAGAGAGAGAGAGAGAGAGAGAGAGAGAGAGAGAGAGAGAGAGAGATACCTGTATCCAGTTTTGACCGATTAACATTAACAAGGGTTTGAGCGATTACTATTCTGAATGTTATTTGAATGCCTGTGCTCCAGAATTGATTTTGTTATGAAGCAAAACTTTGATTATCAATTGATAAAACCCATCTACCAGGAAGCACTGGAAATTCCGGAGCACCATGTGAAGAGTGACGCGCACATAGAATAAACCAATCCAAGACTACTTTTTTATTTTAAAGTTTTATGGAAGTTTACATCACATTGCTGATATGGTTTTGAAGTAGTAATATCAGTATCTACATTAGTTGTTGTAATCGTCATTGGAGAAACTGTAATTGTTGATGTCGTCTTCGTCGTCTTAGTAGTAGTAGTAGTAGTAGTAGTAGTAGTAGTAGTAGTAGTAGTAGTAGTAGTAGTAGTAGTAACAACATAAGTTGTTGTATTTGTACCGGTTGCTACTTAGGCATACATTCCTATGTAGTATATCTTTGATAATAATAATAATAATAATAATAATAATAATAATAATAATAATAATAATAATAATAATATCACCACCATAATCACCACTGCCAAAAACAACAGCTATTAATACTACTATTTGAATATTCTATTGTAGTCTTCTTTTCATCTGGCGGCCACGATGGCAGTCTTTTAGTCTTGCTATATTTACCCAGACATACCTGTATGCTAGTAACAAGGAAAGCTTATACCCAGATATGCCTGTGAGATATCCACAAAACTTATACCCACATATACCCGCATGTCAGTAACTCATAAAGCTTATACCCAGAAATACCTGTATGTGAGATGCTTGCAAATCGTATACCCACATATACCCGTATGTGAGTAACACAAAGATTATACCCAGATATACCGGTATCTGAGTAACACGGAAAGCTTATACCCAGATACACCTGTATGTTAGTAACAATGAATGCTTATACCCAAATATATCCTTATGTGAGTAACACGTAAAGCTTATACCCAGATACATCTCTATGTGAGTTGCACGTAAAGCTTATACCCAGATATACCCGTATGTGAGTAACACGTAAAGCTTATAGCCAGATACACCTGTATGTGAGTTGCACGTGTAGCTTATACCCACATATACCCGTATGTGAGTAACAAGGAAAGATTATACCATATACACCCGTATGTGAGTAACGATGAAAACTTTTATCCAGATATAAACGTATGTAAGTTGCACATTAAGCTTATTCCCAGATATACCCGTATTATACCCTTATATACCCGTATGTAAGTAACACGGAAAGCGTATACCCATATATACCCATATGTCAGTAACAATTAATGATTATACCCAAATATATCCGTATATGAGTAACACGTAAAGCTTATACCCAGATACATCTCTATGTGAGTTGCACGTAAAGATTATACCCAGATATACCCGTATGTTAGTAACACGGAAAGCGTATACCCAGATACACCTGTATGTTAATAACAAAGAATGCTTATACCCAGATATACCCGTATGTGAGTAACGCGTAAAGCTTATACCCATATATACCCGTATGTTAGTAACAATGAATGCTTATACCCAAATATATCCTTATGTGAGTAACACGTAAAGCTTATACCCATATACATCTCTATGTGAGTTGCACGTAAAGCTTATACCCAGATATACCCGTATGTGAGTAACACGGAAAGCTTATAGCCAGATACACCTGTATGTGAGTTGCACGTGAAGCTTATACCCACATATACCCGTATGTGAGTAACAAGGAAAGATTATACCATATACACCCGTATGTGAGTAACGATGAAAACATTTATCCAGATATAAACGTATGTAAGTTGCACATTAAGCTTATTCCCAGATATACCCGTATGTGAGTAACAATGAATGATTATACCTATATATACCCGTATGTGAGTAACACGTAAAGCTTATACCCAGATACATCTCTATGTGAGTTGCACGTAAAGATTATACCCAGATATACCCGTATGTTAGTAACACGGAAAGCGTATACCCTTATACAGCCGTATGTGAGTAACAATGAATGATTATACCCTTATATACCCCTATGTGAGTAACACGGAAAGCTTATACCCAGATACACCTGTATGTTAATAACAAAGAATGCTTATACCCGTATGTGAGTAACGCGTAAAGCTTTTACCCATATATACCCGTATGTTAGTAACAATGAATGCTTATACCCAAATATATCCTTATGTGAGTAACACGTAAAGCTTATACCAAGATACATCTCTATGTGAGTTGCACGTAAAGCTTATACCCAGATATACCCGTATGTGAGTAACACGGAAAGCTTCAACCCATATACACCCGTATGTGAGTAACAATGAAAGCTTATACCCAGATATACCCATATGTGAGTTGTACGTAAAGCTTATTCCCAGATATACCCGTATGTGAGTAACAAGGAAAGTTTATACTCAGATATATCCGTTTTTTGAGATGCAAGTAAGCTTATTCCCATATATACAAATTAATCAGAAACCTTTGTCATTTGAGTTTTTTTTTAAAATCAAAGCCAATACATTTCCGATTATTGAATTAATGAAATCCTTTGAATCATGTTGAAGAGGGACACCATCCCAAATATATGTTATTGAAGAGGGCCACCATCCCAAATATGTTATTGAAGAGAGCCACCATCCCAAATATATATTATTGAAAAGGGACACCATCCCAAATATATGTTATTGAAGTGTAATACCAGGGCCTTCACACCAAATACATGTTGATGAGGGACACCATCCGAATAATATGCTGTTGAAGAGGGACGCCATCCGAATTACATGTTGTTAAAGAGGGACACAATCTAATATATATGGTGTTGATATCACTGTGATATTTATCAAAGATTTAGCTCATGGAAAACCTGAACTTGTAAATACAGTTGTATATTCATTATATCAAAAATACATCGTGATGGTCAGCAAAGACTTTTCGTTATAAAAATACACCGTGATGGTCAGTAAAGACACTTCGGTATATAAAATACACCGTGATGGTCAGGTCAGTAAAGACACTTCATTATAAAAATACACCGTGACGGTCAGTAAAGACACTTAGTTATAAAAAATACACCGTGATGGTCAGTAAAGACACTTCGTTATACAAATACACCGTGATTGTCAGTAAAGACACTTCGTTATAAAAAAAATAAACCGTGATGGTCAGTAAAGACACTTCGTTATAAAAATACACCGTGATGGTCAGTAAAGACACTTCGTTATTAAAAAATACACCGTGATGGTCAGTAAAGACACTTCGTTATTAAAAAATACACCGTGATGGTCAGTAAAGACACATCGGTATAAAAAATATACCGTGATGGTTAGTAAAGAGCAGCAGAGGGGGTGAACAGACCACGTTTTCGAGCAAAAATAAGGCTTCCAACGAAATCTCATTTTAACCAAAAAAAAATAAGTCTCCATTTGGCAAACGGAGACTTTGCGATTTTTCAATCAATTTAGGTCGCAACGATGTGGTCATCACCCCCTCTGCTGCTGCAAGTTAACAAAAATAATAAACGATTTCAACCAAATATTTGATCGAGTCTTTAGGACCTTACAAACAGACTAATCGCTAACACCTCATCTTGTAGATCAATCAAATTATTTGACTGGTCAGTGAGTCGGAAATTAATTCTTGTTAGCGAATTATTATGGCATCGCATGTAGACAGGATTAATTGGGTTTTCAATAATTAGGAATCCTGGAGGAGCTGTTGGTGCAAACGAATAAAGAATATATCCCTGCTGAGCTTGATTTGATTGCTCTAGATTAATTTGATAGCTTCCTTCGATTGCATCACATACTAAATTAAGCGCAATCACCGCTGAAATATTTACATTGTGCGGGGCAATATGCCTACCTCCGCCATCTGGGTCATTATTATATTTAAGGAGTGTAGTTGAATCTTGTAATTGTAATGTCTTGATAACATCACCAATATGTTCTTTCAGTCTTTCAGCTTTGTACCCGGGAAGCTTGAAATTACGTAGATTGTCTTCTGTGGTCTTGTAACTGGTTAGGAATTGTTGTTTACTGTCGCTGTTGTCATTAATTATTGTTTTAATAATTAGTTCATTGATATATTCCATGTCAGATACAAGCTGATTTATTATTTCAATGTGTTTTCGCGATTTTGTTTGCTGTAGTTGTTCTAGTTGTGTGTTATATAATTGATTAATTTCCTTAAAATAATCAATGACGTCACTTAGTGTAAATGAAATAGTAACAGATGAGTCGGTTGTTCTTTTAATGATAAAATCCCATTGCAGTGTGTCTTTGTTGGTAAATATAAATCTATCGGCGATTTTTCCTTTCCTTATATCAGATAAATTATCTCGATAACTGGGATTGATTTCATGATATGATTGTACGTCCGTGGTTAAGTCGGCGGTGGATTTTTCCGGTGGTTTTTCAGGCCATCCTAACACTGTTCTCAACGAGCTGTTATATATATCTACAGCGTATCCCTCTGTGCTTATTTCGATCGACGACGAGAGCGTCGGTTCATGAAGTTTAATAGCTATGCTTGATTCATTTCCAGTAATTGATTTTATTCTACGCTGAATTTCAGCATCGATTTGCTCAATTTGGTACGACCCAGTTGGTAACGAAACAGTTTCCCACTCTGGAGTATCATCGGGTTTATTCTTATACGAGAACACCAGTGCGTTATTGGGTTGCTGATCACCAAATGCAACAGATCTGATATTAGGCCAGCTATGATATACTCGTAATTTTGCCAGCGCGATCTCACGAACTGGAATCGGAGAAGGGAAGTTCACACTAAATTGTGGGTTTGTTGATGTTATTGATACCATGCTTGTTCGTATCGGAGTGGTATTCTCCGCGATTCGTTGAAGCAGTTGCAATTCGTTGAATTGTAGTGACATTATTATTAACGCTGTCTTCAATTTCCAATTTCAACATCGCGGAATTATACAACTGGGTCATCGCGGAAAATTCAACATCGGATATGAACGAATTATCAATCGTGTGTGAGATTAACTCGGATAATTTCGAGTATGCGTCAAATACCACCCGATACCGAGCTGTATAATCACTAAGTTTTTTCTGAGAACACGATAATAACTTTTTAGTTATCGCGGTGGCGACTGCCGCAATTGTTGTTGCCGCGGAGATAACAATTGGAACTGCAATTGGCGCGATCATGATCACCGTCGACAATATAACTCCCGCGCTGGCCATCACACCGGATATCGAGTACACAGTTACATCGATGGCGGTAATTCTTCTGCGGTATTTTTTCATTTTTTCACGATAGCGCTCAGAAAGTAATTTTAAGTTTGTGGAAAATTCTTTTACGGTGTCGTATCGATATTGATGCGATGACAATGACGATGATTTCATCATTGTTGTCGTTGTTATTTTAAACCCGCTGGTGTTTTCAATTATCCTATTATTGACCTGGTTTTAGTATCAGACGCGGGGATGCCGTATAAAAATTCTAGTATCCAGGGTAGCGACTCCCTAACCACGGACTCGTCGGAATTATTTATCGTAATTGTCGGCGGGAGTGGTAGATAGGGTGGAGGCTTTGGTATTTTATCGAGTATAAATGTCAGCGTGTTCACACCGGTGATACCTGTGTAGCTAAATTCCAAATCAAATTTTTTCCGATGTATTATTGTAAGTCGGTAGCAACCTGGTACACCAGTATGACTGTTGCCAACACGAAGATAATTGTCATTTCCTCGGATCCAATCAAAAGTCCCACTATCAACCGTGTACACGATGTTGTTAACGACGCCGATGTTGTGTGGAATTCTTACCTTATTGATGGCCGCGCTAATTTCAGCGAGAGTCATACCTGCCACAAGTGGGTTTCCAAAAAACTTATTGACAATTTCGTCGGTGGGTTTTTGTTCGTCAAGCGCGCGTTTAATTTCCGCGAGAGATATAGCCGCGTTGAGTGGGGTTCCAAAGAACTTAGCGATGACGTCGTTGGTGACTTTGTCGCTGGCGGGGAGATTTTTAAAATCTTCTTGCAGTTTAGCAATATCGTCGATGATGTCGAGATATTTTTTTCTAATTTCGGTATATTTCATCAACGTTGAATCGCGGCGTTCGAAAAATTCTATCGCATGGAGGTCGATTTCCAAATTTTGTCGTTCTTGATAATCCAAGTCGAGTCGTTTGTATGTTGTCGTGATGCTGTTACTTTCAGAGCCCTCAAAGAAATTTTTAGCCATTTCGTTGATGGGTTTTTGTACCTTCTCGAAATCTTCTTTTAGTTTAACAACATCGTTGACGATATCGAGATATTTTGTCTTGATTTCGTCAAGACTCATTATTTTATTCGTGCTCGTGTTATAAAAGAATAGCGTCAGAAGGTCTTTGATTTCAGCGAGAGACATACTAACCACAGGTGGGGCTCCAAAGAACTTACCAACGATATTTCTTCGAAAAGCATTATAACCCCGAAGATGATCATCCAGCTCACGGCCGTGGGCGGCAATCGCGTCGGTGATCGTAGACACAAGTGCGCCTGGTTTAAGTCGTCCACCGCTGGAATACAGCGCAATAGAGTTTTCAGTGACGTCGTGTTGTCGTTTTAAAATGTCATCCAATGACACATCACTGGATTTCAATTTACCCTGGCGATCTTGAAATACAACTATTTCGTTCGGGTCAACACTTACTAAATTTAGCGTCTCAGCAATTTCATCTTTAATTATTTTTTTTACATCCTCGATAGAACCCGCAGATGGTTTCGACATTGACAGAGATTGTCCCCAGATATTAATCATTATTGTTAGCGCAACTTGTATTTTCAATTTATTGATTCTCTAAAATTACCCTGCAATTTCCCACTCGTGTATTCGTTTACAACCAAATGAGGTGGTTTCTGTGACGATGAAATCTCCGCGAGGACATTTAATACCTCACGGCCACATATCGGTGGATCATTTAATTGTTGTGTTGGCAGCGTGGAATAAAAAATCGGAATTGATTGATTCTTTGAATTTATATACCGCATAAACTTGCTCGGTGGGGCTAACCCATATGGATCGAAATAAACAATCCCACGTGGATCAATCGCGTATGCAACCCAGTGAGTTCCCGATCCGTTACTGTTATCAAGATTGATGATACCGGTTTCAACGCGTTTAGGTTTTCTCGGTAATTGATCTCTCATAAAAAACCCTCTGAAGTTTTTTATCGCTAGTTTTTTAGCAGCATCAATTAAATCAAAATTGGACATAGGGAGAATTAGGCTTTCAACTAATAAACCGTTCCTGGTAGTCTTAGACCCGATCCGTGAACGGATCTCCCGCTGTACCATGAATACGGGGTTCCTGGTAGTCTTAGACCCTTTCCCTTTTTTTTATATCCTTTCCCAGTTGCCTTTTTCAACGCCATCCCTGCCGCGGTCCCAACGGCCCCCTACGCTGCCGCTTTCGCCACTGCTGGGGCAGCCGCTGCAATCAATGCTGGTATTGCGGCTAACAATGGAAATATACCACCTGATTTTATCATGTTCGCGATTGCAGCCTTTGAAAATACAATTTGAACCCCACGCCGTTTCTTTAGCGCATCATTGAAATGTTTTATTTGACGATCCGTCAGAGATATTTTATGTGTACCGCCGGACATCTGCGCTGGTTTTAACGTTATTGTGGTTCCACATTCTTTAGCGGATTTTGATCGCAATTTCTTGACCTGACCATCAGTCAGCTTGACACTAATAACACTATATGGCATTTTATTGTAAAACACATTTATGCTTTCAATTGATCTAATTGGAAACTCTTCAAGTTTCATTTACATATTTTTGAAAATCATAGATTTTCCACTGGTGCATCTACCACTCTCATTCTTCCTCCAACACCTTCGAGTAGCATTGATTTGTCGCTGAGAATGACAGCAACCGCTCTATAATTAAGACCACCAAGAGCTATACGAGCCCTAAAATGTATGTCGACGACGGATTGTCTCATTAAATCAAGATGTTCCAGAGAAAAGTAATAAATCGGATACAATTTCTTAAAATCAAGTTGTGATATTTGTAAACCTGTATCAACATTTTGATCACGACCCATATATGACAGCATCCGATGATACACACGTGCTATGTGGTTAGTGTCGTAATCAAGCTGTATATCCTCGGTGGGTTCTTGTTGTCCGTTAATTCTCAGCGAAACCTCACTTACCCCTAATTTATCAAATATCATATGACTGTGTTCTTGGGAGCCTGATCGATTCTGATTCTGCAGCGCTATAAATATATGACGTGGAGCTGAAACGCCTTGTTTTGATGCCAAGTGCCATGTAAATGTATCAGCAACATTATCCAGTTTGACGTCAGTCGTTGTTGTTAGCCAACTTAGCAATGATTTGCCTCCTGTTTCCATAAATGAGAGCAGCCGCTCTTCTCTGGTAATTGATGGGGTCATTACTGGCATCCATAATACTATTTTACTCAAAACAACTTTACCATCATCGGCACCAGTACTCCAAATTGCATCATTGTCATTGCCTTTTCGCACTAACGCGATTGTGTGTTTGGCTCCATAGATGACTTTTCTGACATTTCTGCAGAATCCAAATATGAGATGGAGTGGAATTGCACATGAAAAATATCGCTGCTGTCCTTGCAATGCTAATTTTCGTGTTGCAAACCCTAGATTGAAATTATCATTAACGCCTTTTATAATATCAAACGCAGCGCCTGGTCTAGCTCGACGTTCTGGATTAGCTGCTTCTTGTTGATCGGCTTCTGAATTATCTCTTGCTGTTAACACTTTAATGTATTGAAGGTGGTCAGCGTTATCAGTAGTATCCTTTGCAAACATCATAGACGGACCAGCCGACCTTGTATAATCATCGGAGTATCTTGCTAGCCCGATTATTGTTGTTGCAACATCAACTTCACGGTCTATTGATTCAATTTCTTTTCCATCAATGAGATATCTTGCACTTTCAAATAACGCCATTATGCCATTATTAACAAAACCAACTCGGATATTTGGATCATTTGCATATGGGGTATCAGCTGCAACATTTGTTACGAGTTTTCCCTCTACTTCGATAAATGCTTCACATGGCAAAAAGTATTTACTGGTATCTTGAACTTGAAGTTCAATTCGCGATCGTAGGTCGGGTTGTATTGCACGATAGGAATAGTATTGATAATCGCGGACGGAATCATCTTTGCGCACTTGGGCTTCCATATCTAACGCGGGATCAGCTGTTCGTTTAAACATTTATAACATTACTAGCGTTTTCAATTGGAAACGCTAGCGTTTTAACTCTTTGTAATCATCGTCGTTGAAAATTCTTCGAATTTCTTTTTTGTTTCAAACCACTTCCTGCTATCGCGTTCATGATAGCGCTATCTGTTACCGGTGAAGCCGGAGTCACCGAAGCAGCCAACGACGCTAGTTTTTCTTCCACTGCGCTATTTATTGCTTTGCTGATTTTTGCAGGCATCACTGTAGTTGATGGCAGAACTAGTGGTTTCACCACCGACTTAGTCATTCCTGGTTTCTTTCGCACCAATGATATTATTTTATCTTTCGCAGCAGACAATGCCTTTCCGGCAAGATTTCCAACGAAATCTCCGATTTTGCTGATTCCCTTATCACGAATTACATCAATGGCTTTCATTGATAATTGTTTAGCTAATGGCATCACTTTTGGGGCCATTCTTGTAAATAGCCCCGCAATGGTATTACCGAAACCATCTCCGTAATATGCTCTATAAACAGGCAATCGTGAGTTCACCACGTAGACGTTTACGGGTTTATCATGGTTGTAGTGTATGATCATCTTGTTATAAAACTAGTAGTTTTTCAATTAGTGATTAATCGCTAGCGTCCATAGGATTTTCATCATAACGTAGGGCGTCTCTGTGATTTTCAACTAATTCAGCAATAAGTTCTCGATATACATCAATGTCCATGATACCGCCGGCAAATAATCGTCTACAGATATCAGCTGCTTCATTAATTATTTCAATGGAGTTATTTCCGGCTCGTTTTCCACCCATAAGTACTTCCAGCCGTGATATATCACTGAGAATGTTACCAGGGCATGTCACGGTAGAGTCAAAGACTCCAGCGTTGAAATCCTTTGGATTTTTAATCGAATATCCTTTTCCGCTTGTTTTCTTAGAACCGGCTTCTGCTCTTATGTCTATTTCTTCCGGGATTGGATCCTCCGTATAATGTGGTGGTTGTGGACCGCCTTTAACCGCAGCTAGAAAGTCATTATAACCAGGGTGTTGCAACGCCGAGATTTTATTCCCGCCGTGTTTCACTAAATATATTTTTGATGCCCAAGTGTATGTGCCTCTTATAAAATTTTTAAACTCGTCTTTTAATAAATTCTCTCTTTTACCCTTTGGAAAATTGTCTCTAGCAAAATCAACTAATTCGGAATCCGTACGGATTCCTCTAATTTCATTTAATGCTGCGACTGTAAATATATTCTCAGGTGAATAGTCTTTTCCTCCAACTGCACCTTGTTGTTCTTCAATTGGATCAGAATCATCAATATCAGCTAATCGTTCATATTCGCGTTGAGTTTTTATATCACTGGATAACTGTTGTATCCCTGCGCGTGTTTGTCCGGTCTCTGCTGCTATCTTTTCAAGCGTATCAAGCAGCGGCGCCTTCGCTGCTCGTTCTCGTTCAGGAATATCTCCGTATATCGCTGCTTCAGTTAACTTTTTCACATCTTTGGTCGCACTTGTTATCGGAGTAAACAGTTGTTCACTTGACACAGAAAAGTCAGTCTGCGCTTGTTGTCGTTGTTGAAGTTTCTCGCGAACTCTGTCTCGAACCGGTATAAACTTTTTAATTGCTGCTAGCCGCTCTCGGGCTAATCTAGTTGTAAGTGATTCACCTACCATATATTGTTTGTGAACTGAGTTTTCAAATGTGAAACTATCACAATTAAAAGCTGAGTTATTAAATAATGTACCATCAAGCTAACGTATCCATCTCCGACAAGGTTAAACTGTACGACGCTATCCGCGAATGTTTCAGAAATAACATCGCTGAGGGTTTCAAAATTGTAATATCTGAGAACGGAAATGAACGATTTTTATTAACGACGCGGCAACAACAACAACTACGTGAAAATGGAGGCGTCGCGGTGATTACTTGCTACCACGACCAGATCATCCAGTACGCACATAGCTGCATGAGTAAACCCAAACTGCTGAGTATCATTTCAGGAGAAAATCCTATGTAGTTACAAAAAACGCTAAAAAAAATAATTTTTTTTATAGTAACGCTCACGTGGTTAAGATACTGGTTTTTCCTCGTTTAATATTTTTCTAAGATCACGAACCTTAGAACTAATTTCAGCTCGTTTTTGATACTCTTGGCCGAGCTTTTGACGTATTGCTTCAACGGTGCTAAATAGCGTTATAAATACATCAATATCGTTACCGTACAAACAAGCATAGATGGACTTTTGAATTCCTTTCACGAGTCTGTACATTTTAGGTAAAACATAACGACCCTTACTAGACTGATACTCAATGTCTTCATATTCTGAGGTAATCTTGTCAGCGTCGAGATCTTTAGATAATATTATTCCTCGATTCTTTAAAATTGAAATTTCAGCAATTATAGAATTTACATCTTTGATATCCATATTTTTATATTTTTATATAAATATAGTATACTGTATTTCTAATTATTAAAAAAAAATTTGGGGGTTACAGCACAATGCCGTATATATCTCCGCTCGAGTGTTGCGGCAGATTTTAGGCATACATACATGAAAACCCCATTTGGAAACCCCTTTCGCGTCAAATAACGTAAAAGAGACCCAGAGGTTACATATATGACAACACGTCCAAAGCCCAAGTGATCCGAAACATAAATCTCCGGCGGGAGGCCTAAGGTGACAAACATCATCTTAGACCGCCCAGAAGATATGCTTGGGGGGGGGGGCGTTACTTAATTAAGTTAATTAAGGACAGTACAATGCCGTATAATCTCCGCTCGAGTGTTGCGGCAGATTGTAGGCATACATATACTTAATTAAGGATGGATTATAATTCAATGAAACGATTGATGGTAATGATGTGGGACGGCACAATTCCATATATGTCTCCGCTCGAGTGTTGCGGCAGACTTTAGGCATACATATACTTAGTTAAGGATGGTATTTATTCAATGAAACGATTGATGTGGGACGGCACAATGCCATATATCTTCACTCGAGTGTTGTGACAGATTGTAGGCGTAACATATACTTAATTAACTTAATTAAGGTATATTTCAATGAAACGATTGGATGGTAATGATGTGGGACGGCACAAGACAGCAATCGATCAAAAGCAACCAAACTAAATTAACCCGGTTGCATGATTGACAAAAGACAACCACACGCCCGTGTTAATGGCGTTGGTTAGTTTTGATCGGTCGGAATTGGCTTTCGAAAGCCCCAAGCTTATTACGAGCCGTAATGTATATAAGGCGACTGATACAGCCGCGTCTTTCACGAGTGTGTTATTTTATTTCCTTGAATTACTTATTAATGCTGTTTCACAACATTTAAAACAGACAGATATTTTAAATGAAGCACTAAACAAAATAATACAGTTGTTAAATAACCGTATATTTCCTGTTCTAATTCTATAGACAAATACATTATCGATTAAATCACAAAGAGCTGTATATACAGAGGAATTTTAACCACGCCCACCTACGTCAATGAATGAGAAACACTAGTATTTCCGGCCGAGCTAACATAGGTATTTTGCGCTGGATTATAAGAACGTCTGTACTAAATGGTCTAAATAAATACAACTGTTGAAATAATTGCAGTTTTAGCCCAAGCGACAATAAAAGGATTTCTAAAACCTTTTTCTAAAAATACAACTACAGAAGCTATGCTATTTTCCCCATTACAGTCACGTGTGCGGCGCGCCTAGTCAAGGTATCAGGTAAATAGCAGACGACACAATTCCTTTGACGTCATAATACAAGGGAACTTAGTAGGTAGAGTGCGAGTTGCGGCGGATTTATCCATAAAGGATTTATCTCCCTTGAATCGTTTTAGGTGTATACGAATTTTATTTTATGACCATTTTTGTTAGACAGAGCAGTTTTAATTATATTTTCTGCAACAAATCGAATTGAAGTCCCACAAATGTCAAAGTATCTACTGGCTTCATTTATCGACTGAAAGATTCTCTCCTCGCTGGTTTCTAAATCAAACGATTTCACACCCTTGGGGTGTTTTGCGTATTTGCCGGTTCCACCTAATTTTGAATTCAGACTTTGTGAGACGGCTTGAAGATTCACAAGACAATTATCAGTCTTCACGCCATTTATGTGATCAATCACAAATCCGTCTTCGATTAATCCGTTATGACATTCAAAAATAATTCTGTGACAGAGATATGTTTTATTTCTAGCACTAAACAACAAATACCCCATATTATTCAGATATCCAACCGGTTTTTTTAGTCTGCGGTGCCTGACAACACCATCAAAGGATGATTCGTAATTAACAAGCACTGGGTGAGGTCTGAAATCTTGGCTCATTTGTATAATAATACTACTTGTCTAATTTATTATAAATCTCTTGATATAATCTTGAGGTTTTTTTTATGATTTTATCAAGGACGGAGTCATCGGTAGGATCAATGACTGCATTTTTTATTCGTTTGTCATAATAGCGTTTTAGTTCTCTGTATCGTTTGCCGCCGCAACTGAGGCATAATTGTGATTTTCCTCTAACGCCCACCCCACATCGGAGGCATGGGAAAGGACCTTTTGAACCGTTTCTCACGCTTTGCATATGATACCCACAGAATTCGCTCCTGCATGATTTGTTACACGGGGTTGTTGATCCAATCATAAGCCACTTGCAGTGATTCATTATACTATATTTTTCTATTTAAATACTTGTTTTAATTATAACATGGAGGAGTTCAAGAGATTATCGAAAATCAAGCCTTGGAAAAATGTTAAATTCAATCTCGATAATGAGTTCAAGAGATTATCGAAAATCAAGCCTTGGAAAAATACTAAATTCAATCTCGATAATGAGTTCAAGAGATTATCGAAAATCAAGCCTTGGAAAAATGTTAAATTCAATCTTGATAATGAGTTCAAGAGATTATCGAAAATCAAGCCTTGGAAAAATACTAAATTCAATCTCGATAATGAGTTCAAGAGATTATCGAAAATCAAGCCTTGGAAAAATACTAAATTCAATCTCGATAGAGTCTCTGATACACCAAAACGTCTAATCGGTGATAGAACTATACTGGGTAAAATCAGGGAGTGTTTTAATGAATTCTACCGAGACGGTGCAGCATACTGTTGGTCGACATTTCGAATTATCAATGATGATGTCAATGTACCCAACATCGATGCTACTATGAACGATGAAAGAGCAGCTGAGATAATTTCACACCTTGGCGAGCCAACGGGGGGGGGGGGGGAATGCAAGGGTGTAAAATCCAAAGGGGAAATTCAAAGATGGAAATCCAAAGGTAAATTGCAAAGCAATTCCCAAACAAGGAAAATCAAAGATGGAAATCCAAAGGTAAATTGCAAAGCAATTCCCAAACAAAGCAATCCCCAACAGAAGTATTTTTTCAGAATAAAATTCATTATCGAAGTCGAAGGCAAATGGATTATCAGGGATAAATTTGAACCAATCCTTAAGGATAAAAAAAACTGTCATTGTGAGTAGAGATTCCAAACCAGGAATTCTAACTGGAATCGACAAACCATACTACGAGAGATCTTATCCCGTAACAGCAATTGTTTATGGGTTATATCCGTTAAATAATAAACCCGATATCGCAAAACTAGCTCCAATGAAATATTCACCGTTGACTTCGTCAAGGCTCAATTGTGTAGCAACACGGGTAATGGAACACTTCACAAATGCATCCCGAGGAAATAAACTAACTGATCTGCGACGTAGGAAAATAACCGAATGGGAACTGACAGTGAAACAGCACGGTGCAAAGATTTCTGATATAGCTAAATTAGAAGCATCATTAAAATTCCCAATATCAGTAACGACAATAACCGGAGAAGTATTATACGAACCGAAATATCAATCGCGAGGGGCTCCAATTAAAATTATTGATCATAACAAACATGCGTGGACACCTGCGGTAACAATATTTCCACGAGAACGAACCGTGAGATATATCCCCCAAGAATTCGTCGGGGATGTTTTTTATAATGAAAAATTATTCGATGCTATTCATGCGTTGTGTAAAGATGATCCTGTTTCAGTGTGGTTACTTAGAAGTGATGAAGATCCCGAAATAGGATTTGATCAATTTGTAAGACCAAATGGTGAATTATATCGCGTTGAAGAATTAGATAACAGAATGAGAAAAATCGCTAGTGATTTTTCACCGGAGAGTTTCCATGAAAAACTACTCACGGATAGTTTTACTATTCCATCAGTGGTAGCTCACTTCGCAAGAGAAAAAAACTCATGGCGTCCAACACAAAGTGATTTTCTCGAGGACGTTAAATTGAGTTGCATCGAATTTGGTCATGGAGGACTGTGGAATACGAAATACCATCGTGACGGTATGATTTCAATTGATATATCCGCGTGTTATCCTGGAAGTTTCCTCGGGTATGGGAAATGTGCTGAGTACTTCAAACGATTTGGACACCCCACGCATGAAATGACTCGTGTTGCGATTAATGGACCATTACCTGATTTTGATTTAACCGGATTCGCTCGTGTGATATCATTCGAATTCGCTACAGGGTTACATCCGTGTAGTTATCTTTGGCTTGGTAGACACCTATCTGAAAAGGCCTGGATGCCAATAGTGTTACTACGATATATGATTGATTGTGGTATGCTAATATCGTTGATTGTTTCCGAAGCTATTATATGCTATCGAGCTCAGAAAGAAGTTTGGCTACCACAATCCGATCTAGATCGTATAATTAGTGAACAGCGAAAAGAGTTTCCAGATGGAAATTCTTCGAATTTCAGTGAAGAACAATTCATGAATTGGTCTAAGAAGTTATTTGAAATTAAAAGCGGACAAGCAAAAGATTTTGGACGAAGAATAATCGGTAAATTTACCCAGGGTGGAAGATACGACAATGCAAAATATTCCTCGCGGTTGATCATAGACATCGCTGAATACGATTTTATTGTAACGGATTTAACAAAACAGGGAAAACTTGTAAATCGTAAAGACGCTTTCCTATCCGATGGAAGACGATTAGGTACAATTGTTACCTATTGTGATGGATATATTAAACAATATACGCATTTGAGAAGTTCTATGCTAGCTTATGCTTCTATCAATTTATTTTCGATGATAAATAGATTTCCTAATACCGCAGTTAGAGTAGCCACTGATTCTATGTATATCCACGAGAAATACAAATCAGATGTAGCTAATTTCACAGATCCGGAGGCAAATTGGGGATGTTGGAGATTTAAAAAGGAGACGCTACATGAGTATTGTGAATCGGCAGATGTTACCATGGATGAAAAGTACTTAAAGTTTGATGAGATTCAATCCGAATTTTCTAATGCACCACCGGTATCTGATCCAATATGTAGATACAAGACAGTTTATTTAAACGGTTGTGGTGGGTCAGGAAAGACAACTCGTGCAATTGAATTATACCGCGTTTCAAAATCAAACATGATTGTCCTAACACCTACTCACAGACTCGCCAGAGAGATGAAACAACGATGGGTAAATGCCTATACTTATCATAGTTTCTTTCGATGGAAAGACGATGAATGGACTCCTGATCGAATGGGCGATAAATTCATTCCTGAAATCATAATTTGGGATGAAATATGCACAGTATCGTTGAAAATAATACAAACCTTTCTTGAGTGGTTGTTATTGAAAAATACAAAAGTCGTCATGTGCGGTGATCATGGCCAACCACCACCATTTGTCGGTGCATCCCCACATGAATGGCTAAAGGGTTTTGTAGACTATTATGAAGAAATTACCACTGATTATAGATCACTTGATGAACAATTACGAGAATTCAAAGCGCTAATTAGATTACAGCCAGATAAAATCCAATGTGAAATAGCGCGTGAAATAATTTCAGAAACTCCCATAAATGATTTTTGGGAAACGTGGAGACCAAACGATTTGATAATTGCAAGTAGAAAAATAGTCAGAGACATACTTCAGATGAAGTTATTTGAATTGCAAAAAGAAAAATTTGCAACACTTCCAGTACCGTTGTGTTATAGGCCTTCGGATACACGAAAACAGAATATAGAAGTTGATATTCCAGGACAAAGTGAAAAACAAATTCTCGTGTTAAATGATATTGTGCTGGTTTATATCAGCGTCGTTGAAGATGCATTGCGTGCTAATAAATCCCCATGGACGCTAGGATACGCAGCGACGATACATTCTTCACAGGGATTGACTATATCGGATACAATTGTTTGGATGGTGGATAATCACATCGAATGGTCGAATTTAGTCTATCTTGCAGTATCCAGAATACGAAAAATAAATCAACTTCGAAGAGTTGTCCTGGATGATAATGACACTACAATGGATGATGCTAGCATCGTTGATGTTAAAGTTATTGATAAAAAACTCTCCGGTTACAAACAACAAGACAAAAAAAAACAACGAGAATTTGACATTGATGCTGAATTAATAATTACGCTGAAGCAACAACAGAATAATCACTGCGCGAGTTGCAATTGTATAATGCGTTGGCAGTATTCGGATAAAGATCCTCGCCAATTTACCGTAGACAGAAAGAATAGCAGCATTGGTCATATCAGAAACAACGTGATGTTGACTTGTCTTGAGTGCAACAGACGAAGGGGTGCTAGTTAAGACCACGCGGTGGTAATTGAGTATCCTCGGGAATTACCTGTAGTTGTTGTCGAGTAAATCCTCGCTGAGGAGCAGTTGAATCCAGTTTATAGATAGGAGGTCTACCAGTAGATCGTGTTATACCGGATATCTTATGCGTAGTGACGCTCCAAATAGGATCGGTAGCTCTTTTTTTACCACCCTCAAGCTCTCCTGGTTCGTATAAATACCTAATAGTGACATTACTACCAAGAATTGGTTCTTTGAAATCTTTTTGTGAAATTCCTTGGATTTCCATTTTTGGTATAGACGCTTTCTTAATCGCGTTGACAGGTTTCATGTTAATTGTTCGAGTAATCTCGTTATTGAGCGCGGTAATCACAGCTGGTAATCTCTTAACCCATTCACGGGATCTTTTATCCTGAATAAACTCCTTCGCGTATTGATATCCAAATAACCGTTCAGCAAGAGTCCGATTAAATCGTTCAACAATTGCCTGATCGCGATGTAGCGCAGTATGCCCTCGTCTGATGGTGACATTGTGATGTTTCATCGCTGATAAAACAGCGCCTTGAAATTCCTTACCAGGATCAACCTGCAATAGATTTTGGCCAGCGTAGTGGGCCTCGTCGATAAATCTTTTCAAATGCAGAAGCAACTTCAGGTGATGATTTTGTTTTTAATGGTTCTGCTTGTTTGTATCGACTCGCAACGTCAACTACGGTTAGCGCGTATTTGTAACCGTTGTCATGTGGTAAAAACAATAAATCAGCTTGATGAACTTCATTGGGTCCGGTAACATCAAAATGCGAGAAATTGATTTGTTTAGGCGGTGGTAGATAAATTTGCCATATAGCCTGTTTGGATAACCAATTAGCCGCAGTGGCCTTTTTCACTTTTGCGGCATTGGCGAGTTTATTGATTGCAGAGTTACCCCTCCAGTATCCTTTTGGAGAATAATAAATATATTCCATATTATTAATTACCAGCACCCATCATCAATTTGCCTTTCATAGCTGATTTTACCAACCACGAAGCCAACTTTTCTTTAAAAGATTTATCAGGAATAGCATTTAACGCATGAATTAATTTCACATCCGCGAGATGCCTGTTTTGCAGATTGCTGCTTTTATATGCAACATCATGAGCATGACACGCCTTATCAATAGCGTTTATCGGATACTCGCCGGATCGGGGTTGATTTTGATCATCAAGTCTGATATCTAATCGTGTTCCGGGACCACAGTAGCTATATCCTGGAAGGTACTTTTCTCCCGGGTACTTTGCCCATGGGGTTCCAGGGAGCTTTGCAAATTTGGCTGCGATATCACCTCCTCGTTTTTTTTTAAATCATCATTTCCTGCAGATCTCATAGACACAAATCTAAATTTCTTTGTACCACATTGCACGCATTTACCAGAAAGCGCTGATCGGTTATTTCTAGTTGTAATCGTCGTCAAGTCATCTGTGCCAGTACGCGTTTTACACTTCACACAATATAGATCCATAATTTATGTATAGAAATATGGATATAATTGATTTTTCAGCGACTAAAGCAAGAGAACCGGTTAAGCATCATGCAGCGCTACCAAACTCTATCCGCGCAATTATAATCGGGCCATCTGGATCCGGTAAAACGCAATTGTTGCTCAATTTAATAATGAGATGGATGAAATGGGATAAGTTGTATTTAGTTGCTCCTAGCGTAGATGATCAACGATGCTATGAAGTGCTAAAAGATTTTAACGAGAATGCATCAGAAATTAAGGGTGAAAACGCCATTGATTTTATAACTGATATTGACGAGGCGCCATCCGTGGATGACCTTGATGGGAACATTAACAATTTAGTCGTATACGACGATGTGATGTTAGACAATCAACAAAACCCAGCTAGAATATTTTCCCGAGGCAGGCATAAAAACACCGACGTGATATATGTCACTCAACGATACACTCAGATTCCAAAAGTGATTAGAGACAACTGTAACTTACTGTGTGTATTTAACGGCGTTGATACTCATACTCTTAGAAATATTTGGCAGACATGGTGCTCTGATATGGACTTCAATCAATTTAAAAATTTCTTTAGTAACGCTCAGTCAACCCCGCATGGATTTATAACAATAAATTTACATGATCCTCGGACACGATATCGTATCGGACTCGATCAAATATTTGGTTGAAATCGTTTATTATTTTTGTTAACTTGCAGCAGCAGAGGGGGTGATGACCACATCGTTGCGACCTAAATTGATTGAAAAATCGCAAAGTCTCCGTTTGCCAAATGGAGACTTATTTTTTTTGGGTTAAAATGAGATTTCGTTGGAAGCCTTATTTTTGCTCGAAAACGTGGTCTGTTCACCCCCTCTGCTGCTTAAAGACACTTCGTTATTAAAAAATACACCGTGATGGTCAGTAAAGACGCTTCGTTATAAAAAATACACCGTGATGGTCAGTAAAGACACATCGGTATAAAAAATACACCGTGATGGTCAGGTCAGTAAAGACACTTCATTATAAAAATACACCGTGACGGTCAGTAAAGACACTTAATTATAAAAAAATACACCGTGATGGACAGTAAAGACACTTCATTATAAAAATACACCGTGATGCTCAGTAAAGACACATCGTTATAAAAAATACATCGTGATGGTCAGTAAAGACATTTCGTTATAAAAAAATACACCGTGATGGTCAGTAAAGACACTTCGTTATAAAAAAATCACCGTGATGGTCAGTAAAGACACTTCGTTATAAAAATACACCGTGACGGTCAGCAAAGACACTTCGTTATAAAAAAAATGCACCGTGATGGTCAGTAAAGACGCTTCGTTTTAAAAAAAAATACACCGTGATGGTCAGTAAAGACACTTAGTTATAAAAAATACACCGTGAAGGTCAGTAAAGATACTTCGTTATAAAAATACACCGTGAAGGTCAGCAAAGACACTTCGGTATAAAAATACACCGTGATTGTCAGTAAAGACATTTCGTTATAAAAATACACCGTGATGGTCAGTAAAGACACTTCGTAAATAAATAATACACCGTGATGGTCAGTAAAGACATTTCGTTATAAAAATACACCGTGATGGTCAGTAAAGACACTTCGTTATAAAAATACACCGTGATGGTCAGTAAAGACACTTCTTTATTAAAAAATACACCGTGATGGTCAATAAAGACACTTCGTTATAAAAAATACACTGTGATGGTCAATAAAGACACTTCGGTATAAAAAATACACAGTGATGGTCAGGTCAGTAAAGACACTTCATTATAAAAATACACCGTGATGGTCAATAAAGACACTTCGGTATATAAAATACACCGTGATGGTCAGTAAAAACACTTCGTTATAAAAATACACCGTGATGGTCAGCAAAGACACTTCGTTATAAAAAATACTTCTTGATAGTCAGTAAAGACACTTCGTTATAAAAATATACCGTGATGGTCAGTAAAGACACTTCGTTGTAAAAAATACACCGTGATGGTCAGTAAAGACACATCGGTATAAAAAATACACCGTGATGGTCAGTAAAGACACTTCGTTATTAAAAAATACACCGTGATGGTCAGTAAAGACACATCGGTATAAAAAATACACCGTGATGGTCAGTAAAGACACTTAATTATAAAAATACACCGTGATGGTCAGTAAAGACGCTTCGTTATAAAAAATACACCGTGATGGTCAGTAAAGACACATCGGTATAAATATACACCGTGATGGTCAGGTCAGTAAAGACACTTCATTATAAAAATACACCGTGATGGTCAGTAAAGACACTTCGTTATAAAAAATACACCGTGATGGTCAGTAAAGACACTTCGTTATAAAAATACACCGTGAAGGTCAGCAAAGACACTTCGGTATAAAAATACACCGTGATGATCAGTAAAGACACTTCGTTATAAAAAAAATACACCGTGATGGTCAATAAAGACACTTCGTTATAAAAAACACCGTGATTGTCAGTAAAGACATTTCGTTATAAAAATACACCGTGATGGTCAGTAAAGACACTTCGTAAATAAATAATACACCGTGATGGTCAGTAAAGACATTTCGTTATAAAAATACACTGTGATGGTCAGTAAAGACACTTCGTTATAAAAATACACCGTGATGGTCAGTAAAGACACTTCGTTATTAAAAAATACACCGTGATGGTCAATAAAGACACTTCGTTATAAAAAATAGACCGTGATGGTCAGGTCAGTAAGGACACTTCATTATAAAAATACACCGTGACGGTCAGTAAAGACACTTAGTTTTAAAAAATACACCTTGATGGTCAGTAAAGACACTTCATTATAAAAATACACCGTGATGGTCAGCAAAGACACTTCGTTATAAAAATACACCGTGATGGTCAGTAAAGACACTTCGTAAATAAATAATACACCGTGATGATCAGTAAAGACATTTCGTTATAAAAAATACATCTTGATAGTCAGTAAAGACACTTCGTTATAAAAAATACATTGTGATGGTCAGTAAGGACACTTGGTTATACAAAAATACACCGTGATGGTCAGTAAAGACACTTAGTTATAAAAAATACACCGTGATGGTCAGTAAAGACACTTAGTTATAAAAAATACACCGTGATGGTCAGTAAAGACACTTCGTTATAAAAAATACACTGTGATGGTCAGTAAGGACACTTGGTTATACAAAAATACACCGTGATGGTCAGTAAAGACACTTAGTTATAAAAAATACACCGTGATGGTCAGTAAAGACACTTCGTTATAAAAAGTACACCGTGATGCTCAGTAAAGACACATCGTTATAAAAAATACATCGTGATGGTCAGTAAAGACATTTCGTTATAAAAAAATACACCGTGATGGTCAGTAAAGACACTTCGTTATAAAAAAATCACCGTGATGGTCAGTAAAGACACTTCGTTATAAAAATACACCGTGACGGTCAGCAAAGACACTTCGTTATAAAAAAAATGCACCGTGATGGTCAGTAAAGACGCTTCGTTTTAAAAAAAAATACACCGTGATGGTCAGTAAAGACACTTAGTTATAAAAAATACACCGTGAAGGTCAGTAAAGACACTTCGTTATAAAAATACACCGTGAAGGTCAGTAAAGACACTTCGGTATAAAAATACACCGTGATTGTCAGTAAAGACATTTCGTTATAAAAATACACCGTGATGGTCAGTAAAGACACTTCGTAAATAAATAATACACCGTGATGGTCAGTAAAGACATTTCGTTATAAAAATACACCGTGATGGTCAGTAAAGACACTTCGTTATAAAAATACACCGTGATGGTCAGTAAAGACACTTCTTTATTAAAAAATACACCGTGATGGTCAATAAAGACACTTCGTTATAAAAAATACACTGTGATGGTCAATAAAGACACTTCGGTATAAAAAATACACAGTGATGGTCAGGTCAGTAAAGACACTTCATTATAAAAATACACCGTGATGGTCAATAAAGACACTTCGGTATATAAAATACACCGTGATGGTCAGTAAAAACACTTCGTTATAAAAATACACCGTGATGGTCAGCAAAGACACTTCGTTATAAAAAATACTTCTTGATAGTCAGTAAAGACACTTCGTTATAAAAATATACCGTGATGGTCTGTAAAGACACTTCGTTGTAAAAAATACACCGTGATGGTCAGTAAAGACACATCGGTATAAAAAATACACCGTGATGGTCAGTAAAGACACTTCGTTATTAAAAAATACACCGTGATGGTCAGTAAAGACACATCGGTATAAAAAATACACCGTGATGGTCAGTAAAGACACTTAATTATAAAAATACACCGTGATGGTCAGTAAAGACGCTTCGTTATAAAAAATACACCGTGATGGTCAGTAAAGACACATCGGTATAAAAATACACCGTGATGGTCAGGTCAGTAAAGACACTTCATTATAAAAATACACCGTGATGGTCAGTAAAGACACTTCGTTATAAAAAATACACCGTGATGGTCAGTAAAGACACTTCGTTATAAAAATACACCGTGAAGGTCAGCAAAGACACTTCGGTATAAAAATACACCGTGATGATCAGTAAAGACACTTCGTTATAAAAAAAATACACCGTGATGGTCAATAAAGACACTTCGTTATAAAAAACACCGTGATTGTCAGTAAAGACATTTCGTTATAAAAATACACCGTGATGGTCAGTAAAGACACTTCGTAAATAAATAATACACCGTGATGGTCAGTAAAGACATTTCGTTATAAAAATACACCGTGATGGTCAGTAAAGACACTTCGTTATAAAAATACACCGTGATGGTCAGTAAAGACACTTCGTTATTAAAAAATACACCGTGATGGTCAATAAAGACACTTCGTTATAAAAAATAGACCGTGATGGTCAGGTCAGTAAGGACACTTCATTATAAAAATACACCGTGACGGTCAGTAAAGACACTTAGTTTTAAAAAATACACCTTGATGGTCAGTAAAGACACTTCGTTATAAAAATACACCGTGACGGTCAGCAAAGACACTTCGTTATAAAAAAAATGCACCGTGATGGTCAGTAAAGACGCTTCGTTTTAAAAAAAAATACACCGTGATGGTCAGTAAAGACACTTAGTTATAAAAAATACACCGTGAAGGTCAGTAAAGACACTTCGTTATAAAAATACACCGTGAAGGTCAGTAAAGACACTTCGGTATAAAAATACACCGTGATTGTCAGTAAAGACATTTCGTTATAAAAATACACCGTGATGGTCAGTAAAGACACTTCGTAAATAAATAATACACCGTGATGGTCAGTAAAGACATTTCGTTATAAAAATACACCGTGATGGTCAGTAAAGACACTTCGTTATAAAAATACACCGTGATGGTCAGTAAAGACACTTCTTTATTAAAAAATACACCGTGATGGTCAATAAAGACACTTCGTTATAAAAAATACACTGTGATGGTCAATAAAGACACTTCGGTATAAAAAATACACAGTGATGGTCAGGTCAGTAAAGACACTTCATTATAAAAATACACCGTGATGGTCAATAAAGACACTTCGGTATATAAAATACACCGTGATGGTCAGTAAAAACACTTCGTTATAAAAATACACCGTGATGGTCAGCAAAGACACTTCGTTATAAAAAATACTTCTTGATAGTCAGTAAAGACACTTCGTTATAAAAATATACCGTGATGGTCAGTAAAGACACTTCGTTGTAAAAAATACACCGTGATGGTCAGTAAAGACACATCGGTATAAAAAATACACCGTGATGGTCAGTAAAGACACTTCGTTATTAAAAAATACACCGTGATGGTCAGTAAAGACACATCGGTATAAAAAATACACCGTGATGGTCAGTAAAGACACTTAATTATAAAAATACACCGTGATGGTCAGTAAAGACGCTTCGTTATAAAAAATACACCGTGATGGTCAGTAAAGACACATCGGTATAAAAATACACCGTGATGGTCAGGTCAGTAAAGACACTTCATTATAAAAATACACCGTGATGGTCAGTAAAGACACTTCGTTATAAAAAATACACCGTGATGGTCAGTAAAGACACTTCGTTATAAAAATACACCGTGAAGGTCAGCAAAGACACTTCGGTATAAAAATACACCGTGATGATCAGTAAAGACACTTCGTTATAAAAAAAATACACCGTCATGGTCAATAAAGACACTTCGTTATAAAAAACACCGTGATTGTCAGTAAAGACATTTCGTTATAAAAATACACCGTGATGGTCAGTAAAGACACTTCGTAAATAAATAATACACCGTGATGGTCAGTAAAGACATTTCGTTATAAAAATACACTGTGATGGTCAGTAAAGACACTTCGTTATAAAAATACACCGTGATGGTCAGTAAAGACACTTCGTTATTAAAAAATACACCGTGATGGTCAATAAAGACACTTCGTTATAAAAAATAGACCGTGATGGTCAGGTCAGTAAGGACACTTCATTATAAAAATACACCGTGACGGTCAGTAAAGACACTTAGTTTTAAAAAATACACATTGATGGTCAGTAAAGACACTTCATTATAAAAATACACCGTGATGGTCAGCAAAGACACTTCGTTATAAAAATACACCGTGATGGTCAGTAAAGACACTTCGTAAATAAATAATACACCGTGATGATCAGTAAAGACATTTCGTTATAAAAAATACATCTTGATAGTCAGTAAAGACACTTCGTTATAAAAAATACACTGTGATGGTCAGTAAGGACACTTGGTTATACAAAAATACACCGTGATGGTCAGTAAAGACACTTAGTTATAAAAAATACACCGTGATGGTCAGTAAAGACACTTAGTTATAAAAAATACACCGTGATGGTCAGTAAAGACACTTCGTTATAAAAAATACACTGTGATGGTCAGTAAGGACACTTGGTTATACAAAAATACACCGTGATGGTCAGTAAAGACACTTAGTTATAAAAAATACACCGTGATGGTCAGTAAAGACACTTCGTTATAAAAAGTACACCGTGATGCTCAGTAAAGACACATCGTTATAAAAAATACATCGTGATGGTCAGTAAAGACATTTCGTTATAAAAAAATACACCGTGATGGTCAGTAAAGACACTTCGTTATAAAAAAATCACCGTGATGGTCAGTAAAGACACTTCGTTATAAAAATACACCGTGACGGTCAGCAAAGACACTTCGTTATAAAAAAAATGCACCGTGATGGTCAGTAAAGACGCTTCGTTTTAAAAAAAAATACACCGTGATGGTCAGTAAAGACACTTAGTTATAAAAAATACACCGTGAAGGTCAGTAAAGACACTTCGTTATAAAAATACACCGTGAAGGTCAGTAAAGACACTTCGGTATAAAAATACACCGTGATTGTCAGTAAAGACATTTCGTTATAAAAATACACCGTGATGGTCAGTAAAGACACTTCGTAAATAAATTATACACCGTGATGGTCAGTAAAGACATTTCGTTATAAAAATACACCGTGATGGTCAGTAAAGACACTTCGTTATAAAAATACACCGTGATGGTCAGTAAAGACACTTCTTTATTAAAAAATACACCGTGATGGTCAATAAAGACACTTCGTTATAAAAAATACACTGTGATGGTCAATAAAGACACTTCGGTATAAAAAATACACAGTGATGGTCAGGTCAGTAAAGACACTTCATTATAAAAATACACCGTGATGGTCAATAAAGACACTTCGGTATATAAAATACACCGTGATGGTCAGTAAAAACACTTCGTTATAAAAATACACCGTGATGGTCAGCAAAGACACTTCGTTATAAAAAATACTTCTTGATAGTCAGTAAAGACACTTCGTTATAAAAATATACCGTGATGGTCAGTAAAGACACTTCGTTGTAAAAAATACACCGTGATGGTCAGTAAAGACACATCGGTATAAAAAATACACCGTGATGGTCAGTAAAGACACTTCGTTATTAAAAAATACACCGTGATGGTCAGTAAAGACACATCGGTATAAAAAATACACCGTGATGGTCAGTAAAGACACTTAATTATAAAAATACACCGTGATGGTCAGTAAAGACGCTTCGTTATAAAAAATACACCGTGATGGTCAGTAAAGTCACATCGGTATAAAAATACACCGTGATGGTCAGGTCAGTAAAGACACTTCATTATAAAAATACACCGTGATGGTCAGTAAAGACACTTCGTTATAAAAAATACACCGTGATGGTCAGTAAAGACACTTCGTTATAAAAATACACCGTGAAGGTCAGCAAAGACACTTCGGTATAAAAATACACCGTGATGATCAGTAAAGACACTTCGTTATAAAAAAAATACACCGTGATGGTCAATAAAGACACTTCGTTATAAAAAACACCGTGATTGTCAGTAAAGACATTTCGTTATAAAAATACACCGTGATGGTCAGTAAAGACACTTCGTAAATAAATAATACACCGTGATGGTCAGTAAAGACATTTCGTTATACAAATACACCGTGATGGTCAATAAAGACACTTCGGTATATAAAATACACCGTGATGGTCAGTAAAAACACTTCGTTATAAAAATACACTGTGATGGTCAATAAAGACACTTCGGTATAAAAAATACACAGTGATGGTCAGGTCAGTAAAGACACTTCATTATAAAAATACACCGTGATGGTCAATAAAGACACTTCGGTATATAAAATACACCGTGATGATCAGTAAAAACACTTCGTTATAAAAATACACCGTGATGGTCAGCAAAGACACTTCGTTATAAAAAATACTTCTTGATAGTCAGTAAAGACACTTCGTTATAAAAATATACCGTGATGGTCAGTAAAGACACTTCGTTGTAAAAAATACACCGTGATGGTCAGTAAAGACACATCGGTATAAAAAATACACCGTGATGGTCAGTAAAGACACTTCGTTATTAAAAAATACACCGTGATGGTCAGTAAAGACACATCGGTATAAAAAATACACCGTGATGGTCAGTAAAGACACTTAATTATAAAAATACACCGTGATGGTCAGTAAAGACGCTTCGTTATAAAAAATACACCGTGATGGTCAGTAAAGACACATCGGTATAAAAATACACCGTGATGGTCAGGTCAGTAAAGACACTTCATTATAAAAATACACCGTGATGGTCAGTAAAGACACTTCGTTATAAAAAATACACCGTGATGGTCAGTAAAGACACTTCGTTATAAAAATACACCGTGAAGGTCAGCAAAGACACTTCGGTATAAAAATACACCGTGATGATCAGTAAAGACACTTCGTTATAAAAAAAATAGACCGTGATGGTCAATAAAGACACTTCGTTATAAAAAACACCGTGATTGTCAGTAAAGACATTTCGTTATAAAAATACACCGTGATGGTCAGTAAAGACACTTCGTAAATAAATAATACACCGTGATGGTCAGTAAAGACATTTCGTTATACAAATACACCGTGATGGTCAGTAAAGACACTTCGTTATAAAAATACACCGTGATGGTCAGTAAAGACACTTCGTTATTAAAAAATACACCGTGATGGTCAATAAAGACACTTCGTTATAAAAAATAGACCGTGATGGTCAGGTCAGTAAGGACACTTCATTATAAAAATACACCGTGACGGTCAGTAAAGACACTTAGTTTTAAAAAATACACCTTGATGGTCAGTAAAGACACTTCATTATAAAAATACACCGTGATGGTCAGCAAAGACACTTCGTTATAAAAATACACCGTGATGGTCAGTAAAGACACTTCGTAAATAAATAATACACCGTGATGATCAGTAAAGACATTTCGTTATAAAAAATACATCTTGATAGTCAGTAAAGACACTTCGTTATAAAAAATACACTGTGATGGTCAGTAAGGACACTTGGTTATACAAAAATACACTGTGATGGTCAGTAAAGACACTTAGTTATAAAAAATACACCGTGATGGTCAGTAAAGACACTTAGTTATAAAAAATACACCGTGATGGTCAGTAAAGACACTTCGTTATAAAAAATACACTGTGATGGTCAGTAAGGACACTTGGTTATACAAAAATACACCGTGATGGTCAGTAAAGACACTTAGTTATAAAAAATACACCGTGATGGTCAGTAAAGACACTTCGTTATAAAAAGTACACCGTGATGGTCAGCAAAGACACTTCGTTATAAAAATACACCGTGATGGTCAGTAAAGACACTTCGGTATAAAAAATACACCGTGATGGTCAGGTCAGTAAAGACACTTCATAATAAAAATACACCGTGACGGTCAGTAAAGACACTTAGTTATAAAAAAATACACCGTAATGGTCAGTAAAGACACTTCGTTATAAAAGTACACCGTGATGGTCAGTAAAGACACTTCGTTATAAAAAAATACACCGTGATGGTCAGTAAAGACACTTCGTTATAAAAATACGCCGTGATGGTCAGTAAAGACACTTCGTTAATAAAAAAATACACCGTGATGGTCAGTAAAGACGCTTCGTTATAAAAAATACACCATTATGGTCAGTGAACACACTTCGTTATAAAAAAACACCGTGATTGTCAGTAAAGACACTTCGTTATAAAAATACACAGTGATGGTCAGTAAAGACACTTCGTTATAAAAAATACACCGTGATGGTCAGTAAAGACACTTCGTTATAAAAAAATACACCGTAATTGTCAGTGAAGACACTTCGTTATAAAAAAAACACCGTGATTGTCAGCAAAGACACTTCGTTATAAAAAATACACCGTGATGGTCAGTAAAGACACTTCGTTATGAAAAATACACCGTGATGGTCAGTAAAGACACTTCGTAAATAAATAATACACCGTGATGGTCAGTAAAGATACTTCGTTATATAAATACACCGTGATGGTCAATAAAGACACTTCGGTATATAAAATACACCGTGATGGTCAGGTCAGTAAAGACACTTCGTTATAAAAATACACCGTGATGGTCAGCAAAGACACTTCGTTATAAAAAATACATCTTGATAGTCAGTAAAGACACTTCGTTATAAAAAATACACCGTGATGATCAGTAAGGACACTTGGTTATAAAAAAATACACCGTGATGGTCAGTAAAGACACTTCGTTATAAAAAACACACCGTGATGGTCAGTAAAGACACTTCGTTATAAAAAAATACACCGTGATGGTCAGCAAAGACACTTCGTTATAAAAAATACACTGTGATGGTCAGTAAAGACACTTCGTTATAAAAAAATACACCGTGATGGTCAGCAAAGACACTTCGTTATAAAAAATACACCGTGAAGGTCAGGTCAGTAAAGACACTTCATTACTTAATACTTTTTATTTCAGATTTTCTTTTACGAATGTATATGTCTGTATAGATTTTAATTTCAGGTAATTAATAGCGATTTCTGGAAAATATTAAAATGGAAAATGGCGATTAATGTTTCTCAAAATCAGCTATAGACGTTTCAAGATATTGATATTATCAGAAAAAAACGGATGGTCTGCTGTTAGCAAACATTTTAATAAACGTAATAATCACAGAAGAGAATGTTTTGCTCGGACTAATGTTAGGCAAAACATTTTCAATAACAATGGAGTGATATCGACTCTTTTGATCTAAAATGGGCTTTGGGTAATAATGTTTTTAATTTTTAAAGTTTGGCACGACTCAGATGCATCTGGCTTTCTTTGGAGAAGGCACTTAACTCACATTTCCTGATCCTGATATAGCCAATAATGTCTTAAAGATGCAGGTAAAGCCAACAAAAACAGAAACAAGCAAAACTGACGTTTGCCTGACAACATTTCGAGTAAATAATGATCTTTATTAAGAGCATATAGTGTAACTGTTTATTGAACTTGGTATTATTTCGAATGAACTCTAACCCAGCCAGGTGCAAAATGTATATGCTTTAACTGAATCTGTAGAAAATTGTATTATTTTTACCCGTATAATTTTTAAAGGATGTTTCAGTAATCATGTTTTGTGGTTACTTACTATAAAATCTGTCTTTGCATACACTTCCTTTCCCACGTGGAAAGTCTTTTGCTGAAAGCATTCTGCATCTCTCTAAGAGGTGACATAGGGTTCAAAATATTGGTTCAACAGAAAAGCAGCCGTTTAAATTTCAATCTCGCATGTCAAGAATTCCAATTTCACACAAGCTGAATTAAATTGATTGCGTTGAAACTTCTATTTCATATGTTGAGTTTTTCAGCTGTATATGGTGAATTACATAGTGTTGAGTTTTTCAGCTGTATATGGTGAATTACATAGTGTTGAGTTTTTCAGCTGTATGCCTATATGGTGAATTACATAGTGTTGAGTTTATTACCTGTATATGGTTGAGTTCTTCAGCTGTTTATCTTGAATTACATAGCGGAGGTTGAAGGTTCTTTTTCTACATCGAGAATTTACGTTTTAGCGGTAGTGGTTGAAATTTCAATGTAGTTTTTTGGGAATTCCAGTTTCACACGTCGAATCAAATTGTTTGCGTTGAACATTCCATTTTATATGTCAATCTTTGAGCTTTATCTGTTGATATTACACAGTAGTCGTTAAAAATTCCATGTTTTATGCCGAGGTTTTCATTTCTAAATTTTGAATTACAAAGCAAAAGTTTAAATTTCAGTGTTGTTATGTCGAAAAATCTAGCTTTGCGTAGTGAATGAAATTGTTTGCGCAGAAAGTTTAATTTCATATGACGCGATTTCAGATTTTATCTGTTAAGTTACACTGTGTTTGGAAGTGATATTTTCCTACCGTATGTGCTTACCTATAAGCGGAGCCCAAACTGCACACTGCATAGATCCAGATCTGCGGTCGCATAATGCGCTGGCAAATCTGTGTCCATGCATTTTCTTATGAATTATCAGTAGAATAAACAGCATACACCCATTAAGCTACATCATATCAGGATGGTTGTTGTTTGCAGTTTGACTCTTTGACTCGACTTTTAAAGCTTGTACATGTAGGTTGTCGAGAATTCCGATTTCACGTATATAGTTAAAATGTGTGTTGACATTATCTGTCAACCAAATATAAGATGTTTCAGGACTCCATTTTTTGGATAAAAAATGTGTGGATAAGACCAAGACTTTATATATTTTAGAAAATAATATATCCCAAATATAGCTTATGATCAGCACATAAATAAATATTTCAAGATTTAAGCACACTTAATTACTGCTATGTTCCTCAAGTCTAAGAAATTGAATTTTCCATTCTATCTATCTATCTATCTATCTATCTATCTATCTATCTATCTATCTATCTATCTATCTATCTATCTATCTATAGACGCGGAAGCTAGAAGTCGTGGGTTCGATCCCCGGCCGAGTCATAACAAAGACTTACACAAATGGTACTAACAGCTGCCTTGCTTGGCCCTCAGCATTCAAAGGTTAATGTTAGGACTGGTCAGCCTGGTATCAGGATAATGTGACTGGGTGGGACTGGGTGGGACATCATGCTACATGTCTGCGGCATGATGCCCCAGTACGTGACATCTCTATAAACTGCCTCACTGCAGACATCGTAGCGATATGACTGTGAAATTATTAAAGCTGTGTTTAAAAATCCTAATCTAAAAATACTGATAGTGTGTGTGTGTGTGTGTGTGTGTGTGTGTGTGTGTGTGTGTGTGTGTGTGTTAATAGCAGCATAACGTTGTAAAGAGGGATCTATTGAGGTAATTATCGGGCATGCGTGTGGAAAACGTGTTTACTTCATCGCACACTCCTCGCAAGAAAAAGCTTGCGTGCCTCAAAAGTATTTAATGCAGGGTTTCAAATGGGAAAGTTAATTATCTTCAAAAAAAGAGTATTTTAAATGTGTGTGTATCTATATCTATCACGATCGAAAATGGCACCTGCATGGGCGGATCGAGAAATATAGTTATGGGTAGCTTTCGGTTCATTTCAGGCGCTTCCATATCATAACAGTAGCCATCTAACTGTAAAGAACACTTGCTATAGTATGAATCCCTACTATAGTCAGTATGAATCCCTACTATAGTCAGTATGAATCCCCACTATAGTCAGTATAAATTCTTACTATAGTCAGTATAAATCCTTACTATAGTCAGTATAAATCCCTAGTATAGTCAGTATAAATCCCTACTATAGTCAGTATAAATCCCTACTATAGTCAGTATAAATTCTTACTATAGTCAGTAAAAATGCTTACTATAGTCAGAATAAATCCCTAGTATAGTCAGTATCAATCCCTACTATAGTCAGTATAAATTCTTACTATAGTCAGTATAAATTCCTAGTATAGTCAGTATAAATTCCTACTATAGTCAGTATAAATCCCTACTATAGTCAGTATAAATCCCTATTATAATCAGTATGAATCCCTACTATAGTCAGTATAAATCCCTAGTATAGTAAGTATAAATTCATACTATAGTCAATATGAATCCCTACAATAGTCAGTATGAATCCCTACTATAGTCAGTATGAATCCCTACTATAGTCGGTATAAATACCTACTATAGTCAGTATCAATTTCTACCATAGTCAGTATAAATCCCTACTATAGTCAGAATAAATCCCTAGTATAGTCAGTATAAATAGCTACTATAGTCAGTATAAATCCCTAGTATAGTAAGTATAAATTCCTACTATAGTCAGTATAACTCCCTACTATAGTCAGAATAACTTCCTACTATAGTCAGTATAAATCACTACTATAGTCAGTATGAGTCCCTGCTATAGTCAGTATAAATCCCAAGTATAGTCAGTATAAATTCCTACTATAGTCAGTATAAATCTATAGTATAGTCAGAATACATTCCTACTATAGTCAGTATAAATTCCTAGTATAGTCAGTATAACTTCCTACTATAGTCAGTATAAATCCCTACTATAGTCAGTATACGTCCCTACTTTAGTCAGTATAAATCCCTACTATAGTCAGTATAAATTCCTACTATAGTCAGTATAAATCCCTACTATAGTCAATATAGATCCCTACTATACTCAGTATAAATCCCTACTATAGTCAATATAAATCTGTATTATAGTCAGTATAAATCCCTAGTATACTCAGCTTAACTCCCTAGGATAGTCAGTATGAATATCTACTATAGTCAGCATAAATCCCTAATATAGTCAGTAAAAATCCCTACTATAGTCAGTATAAATCCCTAGTATCGTCAGTATAAATCCCTAGTATCGTCAGTATAAATCACTATTATAGTCAGTAGAAATCCCTCCTATAGTCAGTGTAAATTCCTAATATAGTCAGTAGAAATCCCTACAATAGTCAGTAGAAATCCCAAGTATAGTTGGTATAAATCCCTACTACAATCAGTATAAATCCCTACTATAGTCAGTATAAATATCTACTATAGTCAGTATAAATCCCTATCATAGTCAATGTAAATCCCTAATATAGTCAGTTTAAAACACTACTAGTATGAATCCCTACTATAGTCAGTAGAAATCCCTACTATAGTCAGTAGAAAACCCTAGTATAGTTAGTATAAATCCCAACTACAGTCAGTATAAATACCTGCTATAGTCAGTGTAATTCACTACTATAATTAGTATCAATCCCTACTATAGTCAGTATAAATCCCTACTATAGTCAGTATGAATCCCTACTAGCATAAATCCCTAGGATAGTCAGTATAAATTCCTACTATAGTCAGTATAACTTTCTACTATAGTCAGTATGAATCCCTACTAGTATAAATCCCTACTACAGTCAGTATAAGTCCCAACTATAGTCAGTATAAATCCCTACTATGGTCAGTAAAAATCCCTAATATGGTCAGTAAAAATCCCTATTATAGTCAATATAAATCCCTAGTATCGTCAGTATAAATCCCTTGTATAGTCAGTAGAAATCCCTACTATAGTCATTAGAAATCCCTAGTATAGTTAGTAGAAATCCCTACTACAGTCAGTATAAATCACTACTATAATCAGTATAAATATCTACTATAGTCAGTATAATTCCTTACTACAGTCAGTGTAAATCCCCAATATAGTCAGTTTAAATCACTACTACAGTCAGTACAAATACCTACTATAGTTATTTTGAATCCCTGCTATAGTCAGTATAAATTCCTACTATAGTCAGTATAAATCCCTACTATAGTCAGTATAAATCCCTACTATAGTCAGTAGAAATCCCTGCTATAGTCAGTGTAAATCCCTACTATAGTCAGTATAAATCCCTACTATAGTCAGTATAAATCTCTACTATAGTTAGTATAAATCCCTACTGTAGTCATTGTAAATCCCCAATATAGTCATTATAAATCTCTACTATAGTCAGTATAAATTCCCACTATAGTCAGTCTAAATCTCTACTATAGTCAGTATAAATCCCTACTATAGTCAGTGTAAATCCCTACTATAGTCAGTTTAAATCCCTACTAGTATAAATCCCTACTATAGTCAATATAAATCCATAGGATAGTCAGTATAAATTCCTACTATAGTCAGTATAACTTCTTACAATAGTTAGTATAAATCCCAACTATAGTCAGTATAAATACCTACTATAGTCAGTAGAAATCCCTACTATAGTCAGTGTAAATCCCTACTACAGTCAGTATAAATCCCTACTATAGTCAGTGTAAATCCCTACTACAGTCAGTAGAAATCCCTAGTATAGTTAGTATAAATCCCTACTACAGTCAGTATAAATCCCTACTATAGTCAGTATAAATCCCTACTATAGTCAGTAGAAATCTCTAGTATAGTCAGTATAAATCCCTAGGATAGTCAGTATAAGTCCCTACTATAGTCAGTATAAATACTTCCTATGTCAGTATAAATCCCTAGGATAGTCAGTGTAACTTCCTACTATAGTCAGTATAAATCCCCACTATAGTCAGTATAAATTCCCACTATAGTCAGGATAAATCCCTCCTATAGTCAGTATAAATCCCTGCTATAGTCAGTATAAATCCCTACTATAATCAGTATAAATCTCTACTATAGTCAGTATAAATCCATACAAAAGTCAGTATAAATCCCTAGTATAGTCAGTATAAATCCCTAGCAATGTATAAATCCCTACTATAGTCATTATAAATCTCTACTATAGTCAGTATAAATTCCCACTATAGTCAGTGCAAATCTCTGCTATAGTCAGTATAAATCCCTACTATAGTCAGTGTAAATCCCTACTATAGTCAATTTAAATCCCTACTATAGTCAGTATAAATCCCTAGGATAGTCAGTATAAATCCCTAGCAATGCATAAATCCTTTCTATAGTCAGTATAAATCCCTGGTATAGTCAGTATCAATCCATAATATATTCAGTATAAATCTCTAGGATAGTCAGTATAAATCCCTAGTATAGTCAGTATAAATCCCTACAATAGTTAGTACAAATCCTTACTACAATGCGAGAAATAGCTCTCATGCAATAAACCTTTGAATTTAAAAAAATATTTGGTGCAAATAAATTGCTTGGATTATATTTTTAATATTGCCACAACATTACTGTATTACAGCTCACACACTGATTATTATGTCGTTGTTTTATTGTCACCATAAATTCATCGTCGAGATCGAAGTCGAGCTTCTTTTTGACATTGTTTTTAAGTAACTAATTGTTTTCTTACCACGTCATCGTTATTTTCTGAGTTGGATTATTATTTTCTGTAAAGTCTGTGATAATTCTATGCAGCGAGATATTCTTCAGACTCGAGATAAACTGCGAAATAAATTAAATTTGACCACTCGATACAATCATCAAGAATCCAAACAACTGTATTACAGCTAGTTAATCCTTGAGATGAATCAATTGTCATGGCGTATCCTAGAGTTTTTTGTCTATAGCTAATACGTTCTCAACAGCACTGGCATGAACTAAAACAATATCATTTAACACGAGATTTTGTTTCTCTGACACGAGATTTTGTTTCTCTGACACGAGATTTTATTTCTCTGACGATCTTGGTGTATCAACTTCAACATTTTGCCGTCGAGTATCTTCTGGGAAATAACACAATGGTACGGGCAGATTTGGAAATATTTATTTTTTAAAAAATAATTGTTGTTGAAGTGTATCAAGAACTATCTTTGTACTTATAAATATCAAATTATCTGGTCTCCAAAAATTCCAAAAATCGTTTATATGTGTTTCTAAAATCATATCACGCATTATTTCACACTGAATTTTATTCGAATGCAGTCTAATTATTTCTTAAATTCTCTGAATTCTGGATCTAGCGCTCTATGATCATTAGTTATTTCTTTATAATAATCGACAAACCTTTTCGACCATTTACATGGAGACAATCCAACAAAGGGTGATGGTTGCCCATGACGACTGCACATTATCACAGCAGTAATTTTTGTCAATAACCAATCAAAAAAATAATTTAATATATTTTTAGATAATGCGCATATTTCATACTTAATGACGATCCTTAGTATATATTTTAACCCATTCGTTCACAAATCTTTTTATCTCCTTTAAATCGATAAGTGCATGATTTAACATTTATTTCCATCATCTATCTGATGCATCTTTGTGTATTGGCTATAACGATCATATCAAAATTTCGAAATAATTCAATCGTACGAGTTGTTTTACCAAGACCTCCAGTTACATTAAGAAAAACTATTTTATTTCTAGTCACATGCACACAAAAATTATTTTTAGAAGATATCTTTTACCATTGAGATAATTGGTAATCGTCGATGCTTCTTGGTCATTCAAACACAGATCTGGACACGCACGCACGCACGCACTCGCGCGCGCGTGCGTGCGTGCGTGCGTGTGTGTGTGTCCAGATCTGTGTTTTTGAAGAGATATAAACAAAAAAAAGTTTCTAGTATTGATAAGGAAGACAACTATGTCAGGTAAATCTTTCTCCGGTAGAGAGTAATAAAAGAGTTATCCCGCTTGCTACTAAGTGTGTGAGAGAGAGAGAGAGAGAGAGAGAGAGAGAGAGAGAGAGAGAGAGAGAGAGATTTGGATTTTTAACGTAGCTGAAATATTTTGAAGGCAGAGAAGACCCACTTAGAATGAAGTTAATTAAGATTAAAACTGTATTGTGCCGTCCTTTTGAATTAAGATTGTATATAACACTGAAAATTTATTTCCATGGAAAAATAATGGAAAAATGGAAAAAGAACTTTCTGCTTTAAGAGTCAGATCCAAAAATATACAATAATACACCACGAATTCAATTACAAAAGTCCTGGTATGAAATGTTCTTATATATTCAAGTTATATTCATGTAGGAAAATCCAAGATGGAAGACAATGACGTATGTTGAAGTCCGTTTTGTGTTTTTTTACAGTTTCTTGTAGAAACACAATATTTAACACTCCGGTGTTGGAAAATTTCAAATAAAACTTTGATTAACTGTCTTTTCCCATTAATTATGTTTGAGCACATCAAATATGTCCAGATATACGAATTAGTCCTTTAAAATAAAAATGAAATAAAAAAAGGTTAACATGCTGATATGGATTCAAAAACTAACAGCAACAAAAGAATTTGACTTAGCGTCAGTTGTAAAAGCCCAAAACTAAGACTATTTCACTAAAACAAAAATTATATCGTTTTCTAATAAGCAGTTTCGAAAAAGTCCCCAAATTGCGAAATCACGAAAGTTGTGGGCAAGTAGAAGTTACGTGATCGTTTATATCACGTACTCCTAAAATGACTCTGACAAAAAACAATCATTTTAAAACAAAAATGAAAAGTTGCTTGCTTCCAGATTTATTAGTCCCATCTTGACCTTGGCAACAACTCATCATTTTGAAATGAACATCAAACCTAAATTACGTGGTCGCCACTAACCTTGAACCAGGCTCTAGGTCAACATTACTTGTTTACGAAAGAATAATTCAGAACAACCGATTTTCTGAAAAGAAGTATCATCTTTAGTAAATACATGTAGCAGAAGCATATATTTTATAAGTTTATATATTCTTGTTTTAAATAGGCAGAAGTGTGTATTTTATTATTTTATCTAATTACTGTTTTTTAAAGATGAATGAAATAAAATCATCAGTTGCAATTAGTGTTTTTATCATTTTTTCACATATACAGCCATTTAGCCAACCTTGAACCAGGATTACCTATTGAGTTTTGTTCACTCTGAGCAATGAAGCTACCCTGAGTGCTGTTCATGCTGTGTTGTTCTATTGCATGACAAGTGGTAAGTAACTTTCTGATTGGTTAGTTTGCTACTTGTCTGTATAAACAACATAGCATGGGCAGCAGATTGGTGGTGGTCATTCCATATGAGTTGCTGAAGGGTGCTGGTCATGGAATTCATTTAAATGTGCTTGTGATTCTGTTGGACTTCAAAATGTGACAACCTTTGTCCCATATGATAAGGTAAATAGATTTATAATATATTTATAATATGGTCAATGTAAATGGTTATTTTATATGTAGTCTGTATATTTATCTGAAATGTATATTGCATTTTAGTGCCTTTAATAGGTTATTAACCCAGTCTTTTCTGAACCTATCATTATGTCCATACGCTTGTCTGTCTGTATGTCTGTTCTGTTTTGTGCAGTGCACAATGATTGATGTGTTTAGGTTCATTTTGTCAACTATCTTTCTAGATTGATAAGTAATACATATGTGGTGATAGTTATTCGTATTGAATATACTGTGAAACAGAATCGATGTAATGCACTGATGATTGTATTTATAGTTGTAGTAAATGTATTTTGTTGTATTTGCAGGGTTGAGTTGAATACAGCCTCATGCACAATAAAGTCTTATAACCTATACTGGACTTGACAATTGTCTATTATAAGAGTAGACAGGAAAGAACGGTAACATACATTTATATGACAATAACATGGAATGTAAAAAAGAATCTATGTCTTACGATATGTCCTCGAAAAGTTACTATAGCACGGTACACTCACTTTTAGATAAATTAACTGTCAAATTTGCATCGGTTCGTCTGTCAAAGAATTTCCGAATTGATGCTAACTTTTATTTTCAGGTGTTGTTGTAGATGTAGATATCATCGGTGTAAGAATCACAATTATCTAGACCAGAGATGATCATATTCATAAGACGTTAAAAAGTACTGGGTGAACCTTTCATCCACATTGGCATAACTTTTTATTGGTAAAGTCCATCTGGAGTCAAGAATGCCGAAATTTACTGTTTTCCGTTAGTGGAATTTGGGATCACCTCTGTCCTAGATAATTGTGATGCTTACATCCGTGATGTCTTCATCTTTATCCTTTCAATGGGTTGAATTTGGTGACATAATTCACATTTCCGATCTTACCATAACAGTCATCGATTCTTGGTAATGATAATGAATCTGTCGTTGTCACACTATTCACTTTTCTATAGTCAGTGCACATTAAGGAAAGTCTTGTCTTGTTTTGGAACAAGTATGCATGATGAACTCCAGTCACTTTTACTGGGATCTATGAAATTATTCCGTAGTATATACTAAATTTCTTTTTAGAACTATTCCTGTTTGAGAGGGTTTATCAAGTACAGGTCTTGTTACACAGGTTTCAAATCTACAATGTCAAAGTTATGTAAAATTTTGTTTGTTCTTGTATGAACATCTGGAAATAAGTGCTCATATTCAATTAATAACAGTTCATTTATTTCTTGCCGTTGTTAACGTGAAGGTATTAGGTCTAAATCGTGCATAATTTCTGAATTTCAAAGATTTTTCATTGCAATATCAGTAGAATTCGATGATATTCCTTTACTCAGTATTCACTAAGTGGAACAGGTACAACTAAATTACTTGCATGTTTAACCTGGCAATCTCTTTCAATATACTGGTACTCGTAACAATTTCTTTAGATTAGTTCCCAGGAGCACTAATATTTTTATTTAACCTTGCAAGGGTCGAACATTTTTGTCCGGATAAAATTCTGAAGAATGAGCAAGTGAGACAGAGCACCATTATCAGACTCAAAACTTCTCTCCACGGTAGTTCTGTCAAACCACAATTTCAATTATTACTTGATTTGCTGAATGCCAAATTCAAGCACTATAGCCTAAAAAGTTAGACATACAATTTTGACCTTTGACCCGATTGAACAGATTTAGGAAGGCGAAATTGAGAGAATTTTTTTAAAATAAAAACTTTTAAATTTGTTTTCGATTTTGTATTCCTCAAATGACTTCCTCTAGAAACCTTGCTGATGTACACATACATGTCAACAGGTATTGGTTACCTGATCTGGTCCTAGGTAAGGGACCAATACGATCTACCATATTTCTGCTAAATGCAGGAATAGGTTGTAGATGAGCCTTATGCATCTTTTGTTTGGGTTTTCCTACCATTAGATTAGACAAGTATGACAAGATCTACAGTTTTTGACAACATCATTTTTGTCTTTTTGGCCAATGGAAGTGAGTCAAGATCTTGTAATAAGTCCTATTAATCCTTAATTGACAAAAGAGTTTCATGGGCCAGACTACGTGTTTCGCTAAATGATACATGATGTAAACTGAAATTTTAAATCTGGTCACAATAAGCTGGGAGAAGTTTTAAAGTTTCAAATAAAAAATATTAAAATATATAAAGATGTCGTTTTATCCTGCACCTTGGGTCTCTGTGTGTATTTTTCACAATAAACAGGATACAAAGGTTTCAAAGACAGATCATTTCACACCGAACTGAAACTTCTTTAAAGATGCACTGTCTTTCACTGACTAATTGATACACTTTGTCTCAGGATCGTTCCGTTATGTGTAAAATAATATAATCTTTTAATACGGGAGCCCGCAATATTTATTTCTATTTTGATCATGATTTATAGACCTGTAGTGGTTAGCTATAAGGTTTTACGGATAAACTAAAAACAAATTGTTTAGTGGTGAAATCGGGGGGGGGGGAGGTACCTCTTTGTACGAGTATCCATGCACTCGGTTGTCTAAACGTATTGTTTTTACGCCTCCACTAATTTGTTGATCAACCGGATGACCATCCCGAGTACGTTTGAACTCTTGCAGTACAGTGAACCTACGATCATTTCTAGAGTGCTTCGGAGTGCAAGAAAAAATAGTTGCCTTTGCAACTAGAGATTGACGTTAGTAACTGAAAAGTGGACGGAGGCTGTTATAACTCTACTTCAGAAACGGGAGAATGACGTCATCACTTTTCTAATTACAAATGTAAACCACCCATTGAGCAGTTCCCCCCCCCGCCCCCGGAAAAAAACATATAGTCTTTTTAAACGTGAATACATTTACTAAATTTTATTTCAGCGTCAACCATTATCAGCAAGAGCAGCAGAGAGGGTGAATCGGACGACGTTTTCAAGCAAAATTTTACTACTGCATTTCCTATGGGATCTTTCAAACAAAATGGATTGCAACGTCGTTGTCACTCACCCTCTCTGCTGCTATGGGTTACGGTGAAAATCGCTACGATTTCAACCGAATATTTTATCAAGTCCGTGTCCTAGGGTCGAACATCCTTTCAGGATGAAAGTCCTTAGGACTTTACAAACAGACTAATTTGTAAAACTTCACCTTGTAAATCAATCAGATTATTGGACTGGTCAGTGAGTTTGAAATTAATTCTGGTTAATGAATTATTATGACATCGCATATAGACTGGATTAGTTGGATCTTCAATAATTAGAAACCCTGGAGGAGCTGTTGGTGCAAATGAATACAAAATATATCCCTGCTGAGCTTGATTTGATCGTTCTAGATTTATTTGATAGCTTCCTTCGATAACATCACATACTAAATTGAGCGCTATCACCGATGAAATATTCACATTTTGAGGAGCAATATGCCTGCCGCCACCATCTGGGTCATTATTGTGTGTCAGGATAGTTGTTAGTGGTTGTGATGGTGTTTTTTTCCACGTATCATGAATTATTTTAAAACCAATATCGATGGTGTCACTGAGATGTTTTTCTAGTTGTGGTACGTTATATCCTGGTAGTTTAAATACTGGAATATCTTCTATGCGGATCTTATAGTCTGTTGCAAATAAATCTCTTGTTTTAGGATTACTGTCACCTAATACCTCTTGAATGATTTGCGCATTAAATGTTTCCATGTCATTGATGATTTTGTTACATGTTTCTACAACGCTGATAAATTCATCTCGGGTGAGAGTGCCGGATCTAAGGGATATAAACAACAACGAAATATCGCTATTCATCGCTCTGAAATTTACAGTGGGGTCATCCGGTTGAAGATAGTGGTAGATCTTCTTAGTGGGAGGATCTACCAATTCAAGAAAAAAATTCAATTTATCATAATCGCTATAGCTTTTTACTGGATTGTCAGATTTTATCCTGTCGGTGATATAATCAGTTTTTTGTGGTTCAGGTAGTAATTTAACGTTTTTTTCCCGGGGTGGGATTTCAGGCCATCCCAGTACGGTCCTTATTGAGCTTTGATAGATATCTACGACATAACCCTCTGTGCTTATTTCAATGGCAGATGATAGTGTCGGCTCATGAACTGTTATAGCTATTTTTGATTCTTTTCCAGTAATCGATTTTATTCTACGCGCTAATTCGTTATTGATTTGTTCAATTTGGTATGATCCGGTTGGTATGGAAACAACGTTCCAGTCTGGGGTACCGTCGTCTTTATTCTTATTTGCAAACACCAGTGAATTATTCGGTTGTTGACCACCAAATGATTTTGATCTGATATTAGGCCAACTGTGGTATACTCGTAATTTTGCTAACGCGATTTCCTTCACGGGGACTGGGGTAGGGAAATTCACACTGAATTCTGGATTCGTTGAGGTTATTGATATCATGCTGGTTTGTACTGGGTTTGTGTTCTCCACTATTTGTTGAAGTAATTCCATCTGTGTTGTCATTGTTATTATACTCATGATGTATTTCTAATTTTGACATCGCAGAATCGTAAATACCTACCATCGCTGAAAACTCACTATCTGATATAATTGTATCATCGAGAGATGACGATATCAATGAGGATAATTGCAAGTATGCAGTGGACACAACATGAAATTGAATTATGTAGTCTTGTAGTTTCCGTTGGCTGCATGATGATATTTTTTTTTGTTATTATTGAAATAATTCCAGCGATTGTTGTTGCCGCAGAAATGCAAATTGGAACAGCTATCGGGGCAATCATTGTCACTGAAGACAGTATAATACCAGCTCCGGTGATTACACCACTCACAGCGTACACAGTAACATCAATTGCGGTAATTCTCCTGCGATATTTTTTAATTTTCATTGCATACTCCTCGGCAAGGGTTTTGAGTCTATTTTGAAATTCTCTGACCTGATCATAACGATATTGCGATGATGAAATCATTTTTATTTTAGAAACGCTAGCGTTTTCAATTACGATTTCAATTGAAACAGTTAGTGAAATTGCTTTGCAATTTTCAACTTAAATCCGCTACAAATTCCAAATACCATGTTGTTGAAACCCTAACCAAATTTTTATCAGTAGATGTTATCGTGAACTTTTCAGTTGTATTCTTGTCGATGATCGTTGAAATCGTATTATTGACCCCGGATGAACTGGACGATGAAATATTAAATTGAGTCAATGGTGTTACTAGTGTTAATCGATAAATACCCTTAACGGTTGCAGTGATATCTAATTTGTTGTTTGTAGGTGTCCACGCAAATGATCCGTGTTGGATCGTGTATACTACGTTGTTGGTTTTCTCATGAGGAATTTTTGTTTTTTCAATGATTGTTATCATCCTCGAAAAATCATTTTTGATGGCCTCGGTGAAGATTTTCGTCTCATCGATGGATTTTTTAATATCAGGGAGTTTTATTTCAATTTTATCTAACGGGGTTCCAATAAATTTATCAATGATATTTCTACGGAATGAGGTAAACTGTTTTCCGTGTTCTTCACTTTTAGATTGAAGTGTTGTTAGTTCCAACACAGAATTTTTTAATTCATCGTTGAGAGTTTTTAATCTATCTGTAATCGTCGAAAAAAGTACACCCGGTTTGAGTTTACCCTGATCGGAAAATAACGCGATAGTATTCTCGATTGCGTGTCGTTGTTTAACTAAAATATCATCCAGAGAGACATTACTAGTTTTCAATTTACCCTGTTTGTCTTGAAATACAACTATCTCATTAGGATCAACACTTGCTAAATTCAACGTCTCAGCGATTTCATCTTCAATTATTTTTTTTATATCACCGGTTGCAGTGTCATCGGGTTTGGGTTTCAAAGATCTCCCCCAAATATCAATCATGATATTTTATACACCTCTCTCTAAAAAGCGATTACTAGTGTATTCATTTACGACAATGTGTGGTGGTTTTCTAGATGCTGAAATAGCGTTAAGGACATTTAATACTTCACTGACGCATATTGGTGGGTCATTGATTTGTTGTGTTGGTAGCGTAGAATACCAAGTCTTCATTGGAAAATTTTTTATGTAACGCATAAATTCTTTTGGCGGGGCTAATCCATATGAATCAAAATAGACGATTGCCCGTGGATCAATAGCGTATGCAACCCAGTGAGTTCCAGGTCCGGTGCTGTTATCTAAATTAATAATACCGGTTTCAACATCATTGGATTGATGTGGTAATTGATCTTTCATAAAGACACCTCTGAAATTTTTAATCGCCAATTTTTTAGCAGCATCCATTAAATCAAAATTGGACATTGGAACCATCGGTTCCTCAATTAATAAACCGTTCCTGGGATTCTCAGGCCTTTTCCGCTGTACCATGAATACGGGGTTCCTGGTAGTCTTAGACCCCTTCCCTTTTTTTGTATCCGGATCCACCAGTTCTCTTTTTTCTCTTTTTTAGTACCCCCCTAAGAATTCCTAACTCTGCCGCTTTAGTTATCAATGGGGTAATGGCTCTTAACGCTACCTCTGAACTCCCTTGAATGGATCCACTGGTTGCTTTATTAAACAACTTCCCTGCCGCGGCACCAACGGTTCCTAACGCTGCCGCTTTAGCCAACGCTGGGGCTGCTGCGGCAATCATCGCTGGAATAGCAGCTAACAACGGGAAGATACCGCCTGTTTTAATCATATTTTTGATAGCAGCCGCAGAAAGAGTAATCTGAATACCTTTTTTTGCTACAAGTGAATCATTGAAATGTTTTATTTGACGAGTTGTCAGTGATAATTTATTTGCACAACCAGTCATTTGATTAGGTTTCAACGTGATTGTGGTTCCACATTTTTTAGCCGATTCTGATTGCAATTTTTTGATTTGACCGGGGGTTAACGCAACACTAATATTACTATATGACATTATACATAATTGATTGATTCTAAATCGTTTACAATTTCAATGAAAAATCGTTTACATATTTTCCACTGGTGCATCAATGATTCTCATTCTTCCTCCAACACCTTCAAGTAACATTGATTTATCACTGAGAATGACAGCAACTGCTCTATAATTAGCAATACCGCCAGGACGGGTTACACGGGCTCTAAAGTGTATATCAACGACAGATTGTCTTGTTAAATCAAGATGTTCCAATGAAAAGTAATAAATCGGATAGAGGCTTTTAAAATCCAATTGTGATATTTGCAAACCAGTATCCACATTTTGATCACGTGCCATAAATGACAACAGGTTATGATAGACTGGTGCAATATGGTTAGTGGTGTAATCAAGTTGCACATCTTCAGATGGTTCCTGTTGGCCGTTTATTCTCAGTGAGACTTCATTAACACCTAACTGATCAAATATCATATGACTTCGTTCTTGAGTACCAACTCGTGCATTATTCTGTAACGCAATAAATATATGACGTGGTGCTGAAACCGCTTGTTTTGATGCCAGATGCCATGTAAATGTACCATCAACATTATCCTGTTTGATATCCGTAGTCACTGATAACCAACTCAACAATGATTTTCCCCCCTGGTCCATAAATGATAACAATTTTTCTTCTGCTGTGATTGATGGAGTTAACACTGGCATCCATAATGATAGTTTTATTAAAATGACTTTACCATCAGCAACACCAGCATCACGCCAGATTGCATCATCATCAGTACCCTTTCGTACAAGTGCTATTGTGTGTTTAGCTCCATAAATAACTTTTCTAACATTTCTACAGAATCCGAAAATATGATGCAGTGGAATCGCACATGAAAATCGTCGACGCTGTCCATGCAACGTTGCTACGCGTGTTGCAAACCCTAGGTTGTAGTTAGTAATATTATTAATGACATCAAAAGTACCAGCTGGTCTTGTATATCCGGCTGGTGCTGGATCAACTGCAGTGGCTAGTGTTGCCTTGACTCTAGAATACTGGACGTGTTCAGGGTGATCAGTAATATCCTTAGAAAACATCATAGATGGACCAGCTGATCTTGTATAATCATCAGAATATCTTGCTAACCCTATGATTGTTGTGGCCACATCAACTTCACGGTCAATGGATTCAATTTCTTTTCCATCAATGAGATATCTTGCACTTTCAAATAACGCCATAATACCGTTATTGACAAAACCAACTTTGATAGATGGGTTATTGTCATATGGGGTATCAGCTGCAACATTGGTTACAAGTTCTCCTTCTACTTCAATAAATGCCTCACACGGTAGAAAATATTTACTGGTGTCATGAACTTGAAGTTCAATTAGCGATCGGAGATCTGGTTGTACTGCGTGATAAGAATAAAATTGAAAATCGCGTACAGAATCATCTTTACGCACTGGGGCATCCATATCAAATGCTGGATCAGGTGACCTTTTGAACATTTTATTCTATTTATCAGAGTCTAAATTGTGAAATCGTAAAAGATTTTTCATCGTCGTGTTTTTTTAAAGCCACTTCCTGCTATCATGTTTGCTATCATGTTATCTTGGTCACTTGGAGTCACCAGCGATGCTAATTTTTCATCTACTGCGTTATTTATTATTTTACTAACACTTGCAGGAATTTCTGTTGTAGATGGCAATGGTACCTGTTTCTTTTTTCGTCTAACTAATGTTAATTTTTTCTTCGCAGTTGAAAACGCTTTTCCCGCAAGATCTCCAACAGCACCAATACCCTTATCACGAATAACATCAATGGCTTTCATTCCTAATTGTTTAGCTAACGGCATCACTTTTGGGGCCATTCTCGCAAAAAACCCTGCAATGGTATTACCTAAACCATCTCCGTAGTATGCTCTATAAACTGGAAACCGTGAATTAACTACATAGACGGGGGTTGGTTTATCATGATTGTAGTGTATGATCATTATTATAAAAACACTAGTGTTTTCAATTGTTATTTATCTAATCGAATGACTTCGTCATCAGATTCATAAAACAATTTTTCAATTCAGTCACTATGATACCCACTTTCCGCTAACTCGCCAATGAAATCTCGATATGTTGCAATATCCATGATACCGCCTTGAAATAACCGCCTGCAGATATCAGCTGCTTCATTATTTCCAGCTAGTTTTCCTCCGATGAGAACTTCTAATCGTGATATATCACTGAGAATATTACCAGGACAGTTTTCAACTAGACGATTTTCCCCTGAAATTCCACTCCCCAGAAATTCCTTCTCATCGTATGGCTGTCTTATTTGGAGTTGAAATTTTCTCTTGAAGTCTCTGTATTCCTTCATCCTTCTATCTAAATTCCCAGTATTTATTTCATACACTATATCAGCCCATTCATTATGTGACATTCTATAATTCCTATAATTGTCCTTGAAAATTTTCTCTTGTGAATCATAGCTGTTAGCAGCAAATTCACCTAAATTGTCTATATCCTCGTTGAGTATTCGTTTTTTAGCGCTATCGGTAAATATAATTGATATAGGTAGTTGTCCACTAACTAGTTCTTCCTGAAATCCTTCAAATTTTCGTTCTGATATATCCTGAGGAAGTGTTTTAAGGATTGTTTTGTTTGTTTAGTTCTTTTTGCTATTTTTTCTAACACAGGGAGAAAAGTCTCTTCTTGCTTTTTTCCTTGTTCAGAGATTGTTGACACTATCTGTTTCGTTGTTGTAGTTATTGGTTTAAACAACTCTTCAGATCCCTCAGCAAAATCAGTCTGAAGACTCTGTCGTTGTTGCAGTTTATTCCTGACAGAGTCGCGAATTGGTATAAATCTCTTAATTGCATCTCGTCGCTCACGAGCCAATCGGGTCGTTAATGCTTCATTGACCATTATTAAAAATCGTAGATTTCAATTGTAAAACAATTTTTCAATTTGAATTCCCGTAGCCTTTTTCGATTGATAATTGTTGGATTGATTTTATTTTTTATAAACAGAAATTTTATTTTTTATTCACTGTGAAATATTTTTTATAAACAGAAATTTTATTTTTTATTCACTGTTTTTGGTGGTTTTTCATTGATTTTTGGTGGTTTTTTATTAATTTTCATTGATTTTTTAACTGTTTTGGTGGTTTTCAGTTGAAAATATCTTTGAGATTTTACGGTCAAGTAGTCGATTTTGCATGGGATTTTCCATAGGAAAAAGCTGTTAGGATTCATTTTTAATGATTTTTGACCAAAAAATAGATAATTTCAGTCAATAAATGCCAAAAAATGACAAACAACCAAAAATCACCAATAATTTCAGTCGGGTCAAGTAGTCAATTTTGCATTGGATTTTCCATAGGGAAAAGCTGTTAGGATGATTTTTGACCAATTTTCATTGATTTTCATTGATTTTTGATATAAAAAAAAACCGTAGGGTAAAGTAGTCAATTTCCCATAGGATTTTCATGATTGCTGCAACTAACATTTTTATTGCTGTGAAATATTTTTAATGCATTTTATCAATTTTACGGTCACGGTCAAAATAGTTCATTTTCTTGAATTAATGCCCGTATATTTCTAATTTTAGAATTAACCTCTTTTTTCAATTCATATTCCCTACCCAATTCTTTTCGTATTCCTTCCACGATAGTATATAACGGGACAAACACACCTACTTCACTGGAAAATGCAAGAGAGTCTCTAATAGAATTTTGAATTTTTTTGATGAGCGCATATTTCTTTGGTAGCATATACTTGTTATTGTTAACCCCGTTTTCTATATCCTGAAAATCCGACTTGATTTGATCAGGATTTAACCCATCTGACAATTTAATATCCTGGCTTTTCAATTTTGCAATTTCAACTATAATGCTATTCATATTTTCAGAATTCATATATGATAATACATATTTCTAATTCATTTTTCAAAAATAAATGAGCCGTTAATATTTTAAAAATTCAGTCTGTATATAAATATATTTTTTAAAAATAATTCTGTATATCTAAATATATTTTTCAAAAATAATTCTGTATATATTTATATTTTTCAAAAATAAATGGAGCCGTTAATATTTTAAAAATAATTCTGTATATATAAATATATTTTTTAAAAATAATTCTGTATATATAAATATATTTTTTAAAAATAATTCTGTATATATGAATATATTTTTTAAAAATAATTCTGTATATATAAATATATTTTTTTAATTAATTCTGTATATATAAATATATTTTTAAAATTAATTCTGTATATATAAATATATTTTTTAAAATTAATTCTGTATATATAAATATATTTTATAAAATTAATTCTGTATATATAAATATATTTTTTAAAATTCTGTATATATAAATATATTTTTTAAAATTAATTCTGTATATAAAAATATATTTTTTAAAATTAATTCTGTATATATAAATATATTTTTTAAAATTAATTCTGTATATATAAATATATTTTTTAAAATTAATTCTGTATATATAAATATATTTTTTAAAATTAATTCTGTATATATAAATATATTTTTTAAAATTAATTCTGTATATATAAATATATTTTTTAAAATTAATTCTGTATATATAAATAAATTTTTTAAAATTAATTCTGTATATATAAATATATTTTTTAAAATTAATTCTGTATATATAAATATATTTTTTTTAAATTAATTTTGTATATATAAATATATTTTTTAAAATTAATTCTGTATATATAAATATATTTTTTAAAATAATTCTGTATATATAAATATATTTTTTAAAATATTTCTGTATATATAAATATATTTTTTAAAATTAATTCTGTATATATAAATATATTTTTTAAAATTAATTCTGGATATATAAATATATTTTTTAAAATTAATTCTGTATATATAAATATATTTTTTAAAATTAATTCTGTATATATAAATATATTTTTCAAAATTAATTCTGTATATATAAATATATTTTTTAAAATTAATTCTGTATATATAAATATATTTTTAAAATTAATTCTGTATATATATAAATATATTTTTTTAAATTAATTCTGTATATATAAATATATTTTTAAAAATAATTCTGTACATATAAATATATTTTTAAAAATAATTCTTTATATATAAATAAATTTTTTAAAATTAATTCTGTATATATAAATATATTTTTTTAAAATTAATTCTGTATATATAAATATATTTTTTTTAATTAATTTTGTATATATAAATATATTTTTTAAAATAATTTTGTATATATAAATATATTTTTTAAAATTAATTCTGTATATAAAAATATATTTTCTAAAATAATTCTGTATATATAAATATATTTTTTAAAATTAATTCTGTATATATAAATATATTTTTTAAAATTAATTCTGTATATATAAATATATTTTTTAAAATAATTCTGTATATATGAATATATTTTTTAAAAATAATTCTGTATATATAAATATATTTTTTAAAATAAATTCTGTATATATAAATATATTTTTTAAAATTAATTCTGTATATATAAATATATTTTTTAAAATTAATTCTGTATATATAAATATATTTTTTAAAATTAATTCTGTATATATATAAATATATTTTTTAAAATTAATTCTGTATATATAAATATATTTTTAAAAATAATTCTGTACATATAAATATATTTTTAAAAATAATTCTGTATATATAAATAAATTTTTTAAAATTAATTCTGTATATATAAATATATTTTTTTAAAATTAATTCTGTATATATAAATATATTTTTTTAATTAATTTTGTATATATAAATATATTTTTTAAAATAATTTTGTATATATAAATATATTTTTTAAAATTAATTCTGTATATATAAATATATTTTTTTAAATTAATTCTGTATATCTAAATATATTTTTTAAAATTAATTCTGTATATCTAAATATATTTTTTAAAAATTTGTATATATAAATATATTTTTTAAAATTAATTCTGTATATATAAATATATTTTTTAAAAAAATTTGTATATATAAATATATTTTTTAAAATTAATTCTGTATATATAAATATATTTTTTAAAATAATTCTGTATATATAAATATATTTTTTAAAATTAATTATGTATATATAAATATATTTTTCAAAATTAATTCTGTATATATAAATATATTTTTCAAAATTAATTCTGTATATATAAATATATTTTTTAAAATTAATTCTGTATATATAAATATATTTTTTAAAATTAATTCTGTATATATAAATATATTTTTTAAAATTAATTCTGTATATCTAAATATATTTTTTAAAATTAATTCTGTATATATAAATATATTTTTTAAAATTCTGTATATATAAATATATTTTTTAAAATTAATTCTGTATATATAAATATTTTTTTAAAAATAATTCTGTATATATAAATATATTTTTTAAAATTAATTCTGTATATCTAAATATATTTTTAAAATTAATTCTGTATATATAAATATATTTTTTAAAATTCTGTATATATAAATATTTTTTTTAAAATTAATTCTGTATATATAAATATATTTTTTAAAATTAATTCTGTATATATAAATATATTTTTTAAAATAATTCTGTATATATAAATATATTTTTTAAAATTAATTCTGTATATATAAATATATTTTTTAAAATTAATTCTGTATATATAAATAAATTTTTTAAAATTAATTCTGTATATATAAATATATTTTTTAAAATAATTCTGTATATATGAATATATTTTTTAAAAATAATTCTGTATATATAAATATATTTTTTAAAATAAATTCTGTATATATAAATATATTTTTTAAAATTAATTCTGTATATATAAATATATTTTTTAAAATTAATTCTGTATATATAAATATATATTTTAAAATTAATTCTGTATATATAAATATATTTTTTAAAATTAATTCTGTATATATAAATATATTTTTTAAAATTAATTCTGTATATATATAAATATATTTTTTAAAATTCTGTATATATAAATATATTTTTAAAAATAATTCTGTACATAAAAATATATTTTTAAAAATAATTCTGTATATATAAATAAATTTTTTAAAATTAATTCTGTATATATAAATATATTTTTTTAAAATTAATTCTGTATATATAAATATATTTTTTTAAATTAATTTTGTATATATAAATATATTTTTTAAAATAATTTTGTATATATAAATATATTTTTTAAAATTAATTCTGTATATATAAATATATTTTTTAAAATTAATTCTGTATATCTAAATATATTTTTTAAAATTAATTCTGTATATCTAAATATATTTTTTAAAAATTTGTATATATAAATATATTTTTTAAAATTAATTCTGTATATATAAATATATTTTTTAAAATAATTCTGTTTATATAAATATATTTTTTAAAATAATTCTGTATATATAAATATATTTTTTAAAATAATTCTGTATATATAAATATATTTTTTAAAATTAATTCTGTGTATATAAATATATTTTTTAAAATTAATTCTGTATATATAAATATATTTTTAAAAATAATTCTGTATATATAAATATATTTTTTAAAAATAATTCTGTATATATAAATATATTTTTAAAAATAATTCTGTATTTATGAATATATTTTTTAAAATTAATTCTGTATATTGAAATATATTTTTAAAAATAATTCTGTATATATAAATATTTTTTAAAATTAATTCTGTATATATAAATATATTTTTTAAAATTAATTCTGTATATATAAATATATTTTTTTAAAATTAATTCTGTATATATATAAATATATTTTTTTAAATTAATTTTGTATATATAAATATATTTTTTAAAATAATTTTGTATATATAAATATATTTTTTAAAATTAATTCTGTATATATAAATATATTTTTTAAAATTAATTCTGTATATATAAATATATTTTTTAAAATTAATTCTGTATATATAAATATATTTTTAAAAATAATTCTGTATATATAAATATATTTTTTAAAATAATTCTGTATATATAAATATATTTTTTAAAATTAATTCTGTATATATAAATATATTTTTAAAAATGATTCTGTATATATAATTATATTTTTTAAATAACATCCATGATGAGCGGTTATCAGTCATTTGGCCCCCTTGATATAGGCCGCTGTGGTTCTATTTGCATTCATTGGGTCCCTTATTAGGCCTTTGTGTCTTTCATAGGGTCCTTTGTTTAGAGCATGTTTTGGGTTTATATCAGAATGTTTTTTTTTTTTTTTGCTCTTTGAGATATGACCCTATGGCCGTTTCTTTTAGCCGATAATTCATTCTGAACTATCCTGTGGGGTTACTTAATGTGCATCCACGAACCTTTTTTTGGCCGGTAATTCATTTTGAACACCATACGGGGCTACCCAAATGTGACGGAGAGCTAATTACATCCATGGATGTTATTTATTTTAGGGCATGTGGCACCGACCAATCAAAAGCAAAAGCAATTAAACCCGGTTGCATGATTGAGAAAAGACAACCACGCCCACGAGTCAATCGTGGGTTGCTTTTGATCGGTCGAATTGGCCTTTGAAAGCCCAAGCTTTAAACCCTTTATTTAGTATATAAGGTTACTAATACAGCAGCGTCAATCCACAGGGTGTGTTATTTTATTTTCTTGAATTACCTATTAATGGTGTTTCACAGTATTTAAATGAGACAGAATATTTGCATAAAACACTAAAAAAAAAGAATATAATTGTTTGAAAACATTTTATATTTGATTTCTTTTCTTACAAAACAGATAATTAATTATACCCCACCGCTGAATCAGAATCTAAGGGAGATAACCCATAAACAAGTTGACGCAATCTAAGGGAGAGTATATAAGGTGACTTAATACAGCAATCCACAGGGTGTGTTATTTTATTTTCTTGAATTACTTATTAATGGTGTTTCACAGTATTTAAATGAAACAGAATATTTGAATAAAACACTAAAGAAAAAGAATATAATTGTTTGAAAACTTTATATTTTATTTCTTTTCTTACAAAACAGATAATTAATTATACCCGCCGCTGAATCACAATAACCCATAAACAAGTTGATATAATCTAAGGGAGATAACTCCCTTGGTTCATTGTATACTAATACTATTTGTATAATTCATTAATAACATCACTGGAGAATCTTTCAATGTAGTCTTGAGGGGTTCTTATGATTTTGTCGCTGACTTTGTCAGTGTCAGTGTCAGAATTTTGATTGAAAATCCATTTTTTATTCTTTTATCATAATAACGCTTCAACTCCCTGTATCGCTTACCACCGCAATTTAGACATAACTGCGATTTTCCCCTGACTCCAACCCCACATCGAATACAGGGTAACGGACCAAGGCTTCCACGTCGAAAACTTTGTATATGATACCCACAGAACTCCTTTCTGCATGATTTGTTACATGGGGTTACTGATCCAATCATGAGCCATTTGCAATGATTCATTATACTTTAATCTTTCATTTAAATGCTTGTTTTAATTATAGTATGGAGGAGTTTGAGAGATTATCGAAAATTAAGCCCTGGAAAAGTGTTCAATTCAATCTTGATAGAGTTTCTGATACACCAAAGAATAAAATTCTTGATAGAACCATGATTAGTAAAATCAGAGACTGTTTTAATGAATGGGGAGCGTGATGGGGCATCTCACTGTTGGTCAACATTTCGAATTGATGGTGTTGTTGACGCTACCATGAATGATGAAAAAGCAGCAGTGATAATTTCACGTCTTGGGGAAAAAAGGTATTTTTTTCGAATAAAATTCCTTATCCGTGATGATGGAAAAAGGATCATTAGGGATAAATTTGAACCCATTCTCAAGGACAAAAAAACTGTCACTGTGAATCAGGATTCAAAACCAGGAATTTTGACTGGAATTGACAAACCATACTACGAAAGATCTTATCCTGTCACAGCAGTTGTTTACGGGATATATCCGCTCAATGACAAACCTGATATTGCAAAACTAGCACCCATGAAATATTCTTCGTCAAGGGTCAATTGTGTAGCAACACGAATAATGGAACACTTCACAAATGCGTCCCGGGGAAATAAACTAACTGATCTAAGACGAAAAAAAATAACCGAATGGGAATTAACGGTAAAGGAGAATGGGGCAACAATTCAGGATATAATTAAATTAGAAACATCATTGAGATTTCCAATATCAGTAACGACAATAACCGGAGAAGTATTATACTAATCGAAATATAAATCAAAAGGAACTCCAATTGAAATTATTGATCATAACGAACACGCGTGGTCATCTGCAGTAACAATATTCCCACGGGATAGAACCGTGAAATATATTCCCCAAACTCTGTTTGGAACAGAAGAGTTTTTTTCAGAGCAGAAATTATTTGATGCTATTTACCATTTGAGTAAAAACGATCCTGTGTCAATGTGGCTATTTCACAGTGCTGCAGACGAGGAATGTAGATTTGATCAGTTTGTAAGACCCAACGGAGAATTGTACCGTACTGAAGAGCTGCATAATCAAATGAAAAAACTAGCTAGTGAGTTTTCTCCAGAGAGTTCTCTGGGGGAAGACAACGATCAATTATTAGCAAACTGTTTTACATTACCATCAATTGCAGCACATTTTGCTAGAAAGAAAAACGCGTGGAAACCAACGAGAAGTGAGTTTTTATCAGATGTCAGATTGTCCTGTCTTGAATACAGCCATGGAGGGTTATGGAATACAAAATACGACCCTGAAACCGTTATTTCCGTTGATATGATTGTATGTTATCCAGGAAGTTTTCTCGGGTATGGAGAATGCGAGAAATATTTTAAACTATTTGGACACCCCACACACGAAATGACCCGTGTTGCTATTAATGGACCACTGCCTGATTTTGATTTAACAGGATTCGCTTGTGTAGTATCATTTGAAATGGCTACAGGACTTCATCCGTGTAGTTATCTTTGGATTGGTAAACACATGTCTGAAAAACACTGGATGCCAATAGTGTTATTACGGTATGTGCTTGATTGTAAGATGTTAAAATCATTGTCAGTGAAGCAATTATATCCTATCGAGCTCAGAAATCAGTCTGGTTACCACAACCTGATCTAGAAAAAATAATTAGTGAACAGCGAAAACTGTTTCCTGGTGAAAATTCTTCGAATTTCAGTGAACAACAAATCATGGATTGGTCCAAACAGTTATTTGAAATCAGAAACAACGAAGCAAAAGATCTTGGACGAAGAATAATCGGTAAATTTACCCAGGGTGGAAAATATGACAACACAAGATATTCTTCACGGTTAATTATAGACAATGCTGAATACGATTTTATAATCGCGGATTTAACAAATAAGGGCCTATATGTTAATCGTAAGGACGCATTTATGTCCGATGGAACCAAATTGGGTACAATTGTTACTTACAATGATGGATACAATCCGCAGTACACACATTTGAGAGCTTCTATGCTTGGTTATGCTTCTATTAATCTGTTTTCGATGATCAATAAATTTCCTAACACCGCAGTTAGAGTTGCCACTGATTCATTTTACATAAAAAGCGATATGGCTGATTTTATAAACGGTAGCAACGAGAATTGGGGGTCATGGAGAATTAAGCGAGAAATGCTTCATGATTATATTCCATCAGCAGATGTTACGATTGAAAATAATTATCGAAATCTCAAAGAGATTCAATCAGAATTTTCTAATGCACCACCGTGTTCTGATCCATTTTGTAGATATAAAACAGTTTATTTAAACGGCTGTGGTGGGTCAGGAAAAACAACCCGGGCAATAGAGTTATTTCGTGGGAAATCAAATATGATTGTGCTAACACCGACTCACAGACTTGCAAGAGAAATGATACAGAGAGGAGTAAATGCCTGTACTTATCACAGTTTTTTCCGATGGAAGCGAGATAAATGGACTCCTAAGCGCATGGGAGAGAAATTTATTCCTGAAATTATCATTTGGGATGAAATAGACACAGTGTCAGAAGATGTATTAAAAATATTTCTTGAGTGGTTGTTATTGAAAAATACAAAAATCGTCATGTGCGGTGATCACGGCCAACCACCACCATTTGTCGGTGCATCCCCCCATGAATGGCTAAAGGGTTTTGTAGACTATTATGAAGAAATTGATACCGATCATAGATCACTTGAAAATGAATTAAAAGAATTTAAGAAATTAATTAGATTACAACCGGATAGAATCCAGTGTGAAATAGCCCGTGAAATAATTTCAGAAACTCCAATGAATGAGTTTTGGGAAGCGTGGAGACCAAATGATTTGATAATTGCAAGTAGAAAAATAGTCAGGGACACACTTCAGATGAAGTTATTTGAATTGCATAAACAAAAATTTGCAACACTTCCAGCGCCTCTTTGTTATAGGCCTTCGGATACACGAAAACAGAACATTGAAGTTGATATTCCAGGCCTGACAGAGTCAGGAAGTGAAAAACAAATTCTGGTATTAAATGATATTGTGCTGGTTGATATCAATGTCGTTGAAGATGCATTGCGTGCTAATAAATCCCCGTGGACGCTAGGATACGCAGCAACAATACATTCTTCACAGGGATTGACTATATCGGATACAATTGTTTGGATGGTAGATAATCGCATCTAATGGTCAAATTTAGTCTATCTTGCAGTATCCAGAGTACGAAAAATAAATCAAATTCGAAGAATTGTTTTCGATGATAATGACACCACAATGCATGATATTGATGTTAAAATTATTGATAAAAAACTTTCCGGTTACAAACAACAAGACAAAAAAAAAAAAACAACGAGAATTTGATATTGATGCTAAATTAATAATCACGTTGAAGCAACAACAGAATAATCACTGCGCAAGTTGCAATTGTATAATGCGTTGGCAGTATTCGGATAAAGATCCTCGCCAATTTACCGTTGACAGAAAAAATAAGTCTCGGTCATGTCAGAAACAATGTGATGTTGACTTGTCTTGAGTGCAATAGACGCAACGGCGCTAGTTAAGACCCCGTGGTGGTAATTGAGTATCCTCGGGTATCACTTGTAATTGTTGTCTAGTAAATCCTCGTTGAGGGGCAGTTGAATCCAGTTTATAGATTGGAGGTCTACCCGTAGATCGTGTTATACTAGATATCTTGTGTACAGTAACACTCCAAATAGGATCAGTAGCCCTTTTTCTGCCACCCTCAAGCTCTCCTGGTTCGTATAAATACCTAACAGTGATATTACTACCAAGAATTGGTTCTTTGAAATCTTTTTGTAGTTTTTCAGGTATTGACTTCTTTTTAATCGCATTGATAGGTTTCAAATTAATTGTTCTAGTAATCTCATTATTCAGTGCGGTAATCACAGCTGGTAATCTTTTAACCCATTCACGGGATCTTTTTTCTTGGATGAATTCTTTTGCGTATTGATATCCAAATAACCGCTCAGCAAGGGTTTTATTAAACCGTTCAACAATTGCCTGATTACGATGTAGCGCAGTATGCCCCCGTCTGATGGTGACATTGTGATATTTCATTGTAGATAACACTGCACCCTGAAATTCTTTGCCAGGATCAATTTGTAATAGATTTGGCCAGTGCAGATGGCTCCTTCGATAAATCTTTTCAAATGCAGAAGCCACTTCAGTGGCTGATTTTGTTTTTAACGGTTCTGCTTCTTTGTATCGACTTGCAATATCAACTACGGTTAGAGCGTATTTGTAGCCGTTGTCATGTGGCAAAAATAATATATCAGCCTGATGAACTTCATTAGGAAAGGTCACATCAAAATGCGAGAATTGAATTTGTTTAGGCGGTGGTAGATAAATTTGCCATAGTGCCTGTTTAGATAACCAATGAGCCGCAGTGTTTTTTTTTTCACTTTTGCAGCGCTAGCGAGTTTATGGATTGCTGATTTACCCCTCCAGTATCCTCTTGGGGAATAATAAATAGATTCCATGTTGTTATTAATTACCAGCACCTAACATCAATTTACTTTTCATAGCCGATTTTATCAAAAATGAAGCCAATTTTTCTTTGAAAGATTTATCAGGAATGGCATTTAACGCATGAATTAATTTCACATCTGCTAGATGCCTGTGTTGCAAATTGCTGCTTTTATAAGCGACATTGGTTCTTTGAAATCTTTTTGTAGTTTTTCAGTCCTAACACTAACCTCTTAATGCTGAACGTCAAGCGAGGCAGCTGTTAGTACCATTTTTGTAAGTCATTGGTATGACTCGGCCGGGGATCGAACCCACGACCTCCCGCTTCCGCGGCGGACGCTCTAACCACTAGGCCACCGGAGCGCCAATGAACAGACTTAAAACAGGCCAATTCCAAGTCGTTGAGAGAATTGAATATATATATTAACTTTACTACCAGATAGTAATCATCGTTTATTCTGGAAGAGAATACCGATATACGTTATGTCTGGAATAGAATACCGATATACGTTAGGCCTGGAATAGAATACCGATATACGTTAGGTCTGGAATAGAATACCGATATACATTAGGTCTGGAATAGAATACTGATATACGTTAGGTCTGGAATAGAATACTTATATACGTTAGGTCTGGAATAGAATACCGATATACGTTAGGTCTGGAATAGAATACCGATATACGTTAGGTCTGGAATAGAATACCGATATACGTTAGGTCTGGAATAGAATACCGATATACGTTAGGTCTGGAATAGAATACTGATATACGTTAGGTCTGGAATAGAATACCGATATACGTTAGGTCTGGTATAGAATACCGATATACGTTAGGTCTGGAATAGAATACCGATATACGTTAGGTCTGGAATAGAATACCGATATACGTTAGGTCTGGAATAGAATACCGATATACGTTAGGTCCAGTATAGAATACCCATGTACGTTAGGTCCGGTATAGAATACCCATATAAGTTAGGTCTGGTATAGAATACGGATATACGTTAGGTCTGGAATAGAATACCGATATACGTTAGGAATGATCCCGTTTTACTTGTTAGGAAGATACCTAAGTAGGACTCGGCCATTTGTTCATAATTATGTCTAGGCTGGAAAGAAAAAGTTAAGTACTTTAGGAGAACCCAAGGCAAAATGATGTTAACTCAAATAACATATGTTCAATTGAGTACATATACTAGACATGGTACTGAACATTTCTTATCTAGTCTTACAAATATGCTGAAATAAATCTTATTTTCTTTTTTTAAATAACCTGCACACTCCACTATCTGGAAACTTTCAACTTGCAAATATGCAAAATGAGGACAAATCGCAATCTCGGGTACTCTCCCATGGAAGACCTTATTTTCTAAATCGTACATACTCTGGATTTCTTAGCAACCTGTACCAAGTTATATTATTTGTAGGTAGAAAAATCCTTTCCTCAGTATCACACAGCGCTTTTGTACATGTTTTACTGCATAATTACTCTAAAGTTTTTCGCATAAATGAAATAAATATGCATGTATAAAACATATACACACACGCATTGTAATATAATTAGTTATATGAGATTGATTTTCCCTTATTGCGTCAGGCCTGTTTCCCAAATATGTTATTGCTAAACAATTCGTTAAACCTAATTATCCAATAACAGGGCTCGAAAGAAAGAAAACAAATCAAAAGAAAACAAAAACCGCCTGTCAACATTTTTACTAAAATCAATGGACTTCAGAAATGATTGTATTCCCAGGTAGTAGTTTTATTTTAAAATTTATTATAATTTAATGACAAAATAAAGAAAGGAATGATCTCAATAAACACCTAAAAATTGAATGCAAATAGTTTAAAACATAAAATCAAATCGTATCATAAACAAGTATCAGGTTACACTTCAATGCGTTGGGTCCTAAAATAATTTCAGGTTACAGGCGAGTACACAGAAAATCGATTACTATGAACATGACATTACATGTATATTAACGGGGGATGGGGGATAATAGTACATGTTTTCATATATTCGATATAGATCTAAGACTTGGTGGGGATGGGTGGGGGTGTCAGAAATTCGATGTAGATCTAGGACTTGGTGGGGGTTGGGTGGGGATGTCAGGACCCATTCCTCACCCGTTGCAATAACTGAACGCACAAACGTTAAGGTTAAGTAATGTCCATTCTGTTGCTTCCCGTTATCAATATATATTAGTTCACATACAGTATTCATGTTCTCTGATCTGATGCAGGTGGTAGTGGTGGAACGTTCTTGTTAGTTCTGATTCTTGACTTATAAATCTCCTGTTATATCAAAATTAAGAGAGAAGCATTAAAGTTTTTTAGCGAAAGATAAACTTTTCTCATTGTTGTATGTGTTCTTTTAAAATTAATTTTTCTGTTCTTTTTCTTCTTCCGGCTATTGCAACTTTGTAGAAAAAAAAATCATGTTTCAAAGACCCTCCTTCCATTCCCCGAAACAAAATAAACCCCAGGATTCAGTGGAATGGCGTGTTGTACCTGCTCCGCGTAGGTATTACCCAAAAAAAAGTATTAACAGCAAGGTAAGCAGTACCGTTCAAAATGAAGACATATTTTCAACTTCACGACAACACATCGCCTATGCTATTGTAAAATATCTTTAAATGTTTGCTTAGGAGTGAGAAGGCTTATCATCAATAACTTATAGTGTTCAAAGTTTGCCTTCGTTCTAATTATAAATTCAATAAATATTTTGAAGTCAGCAATTATAAAGTAATTTATCATAAAATAGATCTTGTGTAGAATTCTTATTAATATTTTTTTTATTGGATGAACAGTTCTGAGTAGAAATATAATTTTTTTTCTGTATTTATTATTAAAGGTCATTTGTTGTTAAAATCTTCAACAAGTAATGAATTGTTTCTTCTTTACATAGAATAATGTGTCATTGAAAAATGAATTCCCTTAATGATTTATTCACACTGAACTCCTGGCTTGCTGCTACATGCGATGTCATTTTAGAACTAGCCTTCCATTTATCACTATAGACGTGTATTAATTGAACAGTCATTTCAAGTTTTAAAAAAAATATTTGATGGGTATGTAAGCAGCATATGGTTAAACCCTATTATCAAAATCAGAAAAAGGAGCAATATTATACATTGTTCAAAATTTATAAATGAAGAAAAGCGAGGCAATATGGACCAGATGATTATAATATGTCCAACAGGAAGTGTCCGAAACAGCTATGCCAGCACTGCTTTCTCATGTCCGAACAGGAAGTATCCGAAACAGCTATGCCAGCACATCTCATTTTAATGCCCGAACAGGAAGTATCCGAAAGAGCTATGCCATCAATGCTTTCTAATGTCCGAACAGGAAGTATCCCAAACAGCTATGCCAGCAATGCCCATTCTAATGTCCCAACAGGAAGTATAGGAATAGCTGCGCCAACACTGCTCATTCTAATATCCCAATAGGAAGTATCCTAAACAGCCTTGTCAGCGATGTTCATTCTAATGTCCCAACAAGAAGTATTATAAACAGCTATGTGAGTGCTGGTCATTCAAAATTTTCTTCGATGTATATTACAGGGTTTACAGGTACCGCATATCTTTCAACATATGTAAACTTTCTCATATATAAAATTGCGACCCTTATCTTAAAGAAAAACGAGAAAGAAGAAGAAGAATATTTATAAACATCATCCTATATCATGGGTACAAAAGTACAAAGAAAAGCGTATTTCCGAAGTGATATTGTCTATCATTCTTACCAAAAATAGATATGATATGTATGTATTTCTTCTTTGTGACTTAAGAAATGTAAAATTTAGAAGATACATCCCCGCCCATAAAAGCAGAGATCGCTGCAATAAACTGCAAAAGTGCTGTCGTCGCTGCTCCAAACATTTATCTACTGACTCTATAGAATAGTCATTTAAATTATGTATCCGCCAATCACAATTCATTTAATAATTTACTGCAAAATTATATTCTCTAATCAATGGAATAATTTTACTTTTATTTTTCACTTTATATTTCGCTCAACAGGATAAGTGACCGGCGCCAAAACGTCCTGCTTCGTACATAGGTCATCCTATGTGAGTTTTCCTTTAAAACACATACTTTATAAACTATGCAGTACAATTTTATAACATCAACACAAATGGGATTTTCAAGTAGTGAAGAATCAAATGCCAGTTTCAACAGGAAATTCTGCAATTAAGTTTAAGTTTTAAAAAATGTGTCAATCGTTACAAAATCAAAAAAGTTCTTTGTACAATGAGTTGCCGTGGAGGAATAGTAATTTGCTCACAAATAGTTATGTCCCTAATGAAACACAAAATAAATATTTTTGTTCTGATTTGTTGGAAAAAGAACAAACTGTATCCATTATATTAGTTTGTTTTATAATACAAAAAAATATTTATCTTGCAGGAAGAAGAAAAAGTTTGGAAACAGTGAACAGTTCATTTACTAGTAGCTTGGTTCCATAATCACCGAATGGGGATCAGAAGCAGAAATTGTCAAGAGTAGCACAAACAACAGCAGCTATGTTAAAGTTAAGATCCATCTGGAGAGACAAGAATATCTGCCTGAAAACTAAAATCAGACTATTGAGAGCACTAGTCATCTCAATATTTTTGTATTCATGTGAGGCCTGGACCCTGACAGCAGAATTACAACGAAGAATCCAGGCACTTAAAATGATATGGTCATGTTACTAGAGTCAATAGTCTATCCACAACAGTACTGCAGGGCAGTGTCCAGGGTGACAGAAGGAGAGTAAGACAGGAAAAGGTGGATTGACAACATCAGGAAAAGTTTTGCGGAGACAGTCATTGGCATATGATCAATACAACTGGAGTGAACTGGTCAGCTGTTCAGCAGCACAGTGCCTCAACGACCAAACTAGGTCAAGAGACCGATGATGATGATGGTCTCATACTCTGCAATATGCAACAAACTGAAAGGGCAATAGGTGATTTGATGTGAATGAGTCAAGACCATATTATTGACCAAGTTCGATGGCAATCTATCAAAACTAGGACTAGTGCTAACGAGATTGGGTCATACCCTCCCTTCTCCCCGTTCAAATTTGAAGGGCAATAACTCTAACAAAACTGCAGGAGCATAGTCATTAATCGATATGTACATCGTCAGGTGATGATTATAATTATAATATTTACCAAATTTCATGGCAATCAACACAATAGGTGTGCTAATAAGTGCCACATGGAAGGATATATATATATATATATATATATATATATATATATATATATATATATATATATATATATATATATATATGATTACTGTAGTATAGTTCCCTTGTTGTGGCTGAATAAAAATAATTCCCATTAGTACGAATAAAATAGTGTACAGAGTAATGTGAACACCCAAGATCGTATTGCTTTCAGTATTTACCCTAAGTAATTAACATCTATAATATTTAGTCAATGACCTTACTGTACAACAAACATTCTTTTGCATAATCGTTTTCGTTGAGCACAGACCTTTGATATTTTTCTTAACCTTCGAATCAATAGACCTTGTTGTACTTAAGTACAAGTCCTTCAAATAGTTTGGTCTACTTCTATGATGTAGAACCTATGTTATTGCGCACAAAATCATTTCTATTTCAATTTAAAGGTAGTGACCGTGACCTTTTGAGCACAAATTCTATATTCTTCTTTACCCCATGTGCAAGCCATTAACAGATTGGTTATTGCGTGGAACTTAACATTTTTAACCTTTGTACCCCAAATTAATATTTTTTAATTACACCAAGTACAAGCCATCCACGAAGTTTGGTCAGGGTCTGTGATGTTCTTTGTGTTTAACGCCATTTTTCATTGCATGATGGTCAATACGTAACATCAGGTTTAACTGCTGGAGGAAGAACCTGAGAAAATACGGTAAGAACCACCGACCCCAAGTGCAAGCGATCCACAACGTTTGGTGTGTGCTGTAGAATTAGTTATTGTGCAGAAACATGTATATTCTTTCAGTTTCAGTGACCTTGATCTTTCTCCTTTTGTCCATTAAATTGATATGCTCTTCCTTACCCCACGTGCTTGCCGCCCCCAAAGTTTGGAAAATGAAATGTGTGTGCATGTGTATGTGATCTAAATTTATAACGACGCTTCAACAATTTTTCAGTCATATCTCTATGATTTCTGCAGCGTGTCAGTTTATAGTGAGATCTATCTAGCACATCATGTCGCAAATACGCAGCACTATATGTCCCACCCAGTCACATTATCCTGACACCAGGCCGACAAGTACTAACACTAACCTCTTAATGCTGAGCACCAAGAGAGGCAGCTATTAGTACCATAATTCATAAGTCTTTGGGATGATTGGGGGGGGGGGGGGGCGGGGGCGGGTGTTTCGATCCCGCGACCTCCCCGCCTCGTATGCAACATTCCCTAAAAGCTGCGCGGGCGCGAATTCAGAAATCCCAGCGCAGCTGAATTGTCAATCCAACTTTAAAGTTTGCTCGTCTCCGTAATGCTTGCACAATGCATCGAGCATTGCGCGCACATCTACCATTCGCTTAGAGGGAACGTTGATCGTAGGCGGATGCTCTAACTACTAGGCCACAAGAGAAGTATGGAAAATGATGATTGTTGAAAAGTCAACGTTTTGTGCTGAAACCTTTTTTTTTTGGCCAAAAGCAGTAAACGATTTCCGATGACTACTTGTAGCATAGATCAGAAAAAGTAATATAATTAAATATAATATTAAATTCTGAGAACTTTTAGATCAGAAAAGTAATATAATTAAAGATAATATTAAAATCAGAGAAGTTTAAGATTAGAAAGTAATATAATTAAAGATAATATTAACATCAGATTAGTTTTAACAGTTTACTTACTGAGTTTATCAATACAAACATAGCTTTATTTAGTGTCAAAAATGTAAAAATGTTTTGACAAACAAACAAAACAAAACAAATTAGACAATTTAACGTGATTCGTTGTGTATAATGCAATCCAAACTATAAACCAATACAGAACCAGCTCTGCATTTAAATTATTTACATTCCCTAGAGTCACTAAAAATAATCTCAATAATTCTTCCTCAAACTGAGAATTTGGAATATCTTTCTAATTGGTTTGTATTACTATTTTTTCAGACAAAATTCAGCAAGAACCAGGGATTAAATTGCAGTAAAGTAATTTTGAATTTTCTTTAAAGAAGTCATGCCTCGCATCTGAAGAGACTTTGAGGAAATTTTATACTTTTTCAAGAATAAATTTTAAAATTAAAAATCATTTAAATATTAAGACTAAAGTAGTTTGTATCCACCAACGAAAAATACTGTTTTGTGTATCAGATGCAAGATAAAATAAAATATAAATTTTGAGGAGAAATGTTGAGAATTTTAATGAAACCAGGCTCCATGTTTATGTTACTACTCAACAAAAGTGTACACTATACACTCAAATTCTGAAAGCTTACATTGTATAAAGCAATTTAAATACTGGAGATTTCAAAGTAGCTATATGTTTATAGTTTTATCTTAAATATTTCAAGTTTATTATGTAACAATTTAACAATGACTAAATCTATGATAAATATAGTTTTAGTTTGGCTATATCTGGTTCTACGCTGTTACTGAGTGAGTGACAAGCAACTAAATAGTATGCTGTATGTACAATAATTAGATGTCCATGGCTGATGGGTCACACGCGTCTAATTCAATGTCCTCATCAATAAGCTATGGTATATCAGGTTTGATGATGTTCCAATGTGATAAAATGAAAAGCAAAATGACAAGCATGCCTGCTCAAATGTTTGTTTGTTTGATTAGGATTTTTATCGTAACAATTTTTCAGTCATATCGCTACGATATCTGCAGTGAGGCAGTTTATAGTGATGTCAAGCACTTGGGCATCATGCCGCAGACGTATAGCATGATGTCCCACCCAGTCACATTAGCTTGACACCAGGCAGACCAGTCCTAACACTAACCTCTTAATGCTGAGCGCCAAGCGTGGCAGCTGTTAGTACCATTTTAATATGGTATGACTCACTTGGGAATCGAACCCACTACCTCTCATTTCCGCGATGGACGCTCTAGCAACTAGGAACGGTTGCACAAATGTTCATTATAACATACAAATATATAAATTATTTAGATGTCTAAGGATTCGATTATGTATTGGTACTATATATATATATGACTTTTGCATTAAAGGACATTAACAAATTGTAATTTTCATTTGCAAAATACAAGACATTATAATGCACAAAGATTGAAGAAAAGAATACACATGCATACAAATCCAATGTTACAATGTCTTATCACTCCCTCTGTTGGCTGAGATTACTGCACATAAAATGCACAGGTTCCAATGCATAACAACTTCTTTAAAACCAAAGTCCTTGAAAAAATAAATTTGTCTACATATCTCTAGTACGATTTGGCTCAACATTGTGGCCAAATTTCAGATAATGTGCACTAGTGTCAAGGAACATGAGCTGCATCTTTTTATTGCTAAAGTGTCTGATGTACCTTCTTATTGCAATTATTGCTGGATTTATGTAACTATTTTTAAAACTATTTTTCTTAACTGTTGTCCTAGATAATATTGCTCTGTTTTGTCATGATATAAGCTTTTGTTAGTTTGTCTGATTAGGATTTTAACCTAGCTTTAACAAGTTTTCAGTCATATCTCTACGATGTCTGCAGTGAGGCAGTTTATAGTGATGTCTAGCACTGGGACATCATGCCGCAGATATATAGCATGATGTCCCACCGGGTAACATTATCCTGACACCAGGCCGACCAGTCCTAACACTAAGCTCTTAATGCTGAGCGCCAAGCGAAGCAGCTGTTAGTACCATTTTTGTAAGTCTTTGGTATGACTCTGCCGGGATCGAAACCACTTCAATAGTGATTTTTGTTTCTTATCATGCCAAAATAAAAATGCATTTCAATACAGTGATTTTTGTGTCTTATCATTCCAAAATAAAAATGCATTTCAATACAGTGATTTTTGTGTCTCATCATGTCAAAATAAAAATGCACTTCAATAGTGATTTGTGTCTTATCATGCCAAAATAAAGATGCATTTGAATAGTGATTTTTGTGTCTTATCATGCCAAAATAAAAATGCATTTCAATACAGTGATTTTGTGTCTATCATGCCAAAATAAAAATGCATTTCGATAGTGATTTTTATGTTTTATCATTCCAAAATAAAAACGCATTTCAATAGTGATTTTTGTATTTTATCATTCCAAAATAAAAATTCATTTCAATACAGTGATTTGTTTTATCATTCCAAAATAAAAACGCATTTCAATACAGTGAGTTTTGTGTTTTATCATTCCAAAATAAAAATGCATTTCGATACAGTGATTTTTGTATTTTATCATTCCAAAATAAAAATGCATTTCAATACAGTGATTTGTGTTTTATCAGTCCAAAATAAAAACGCATTTCAATACAGTGATTTGTGTGTCTTATCATGCCAAAATAAAAATGCATTTCAATACAGTAATTTTTGTGTTTTATCATTCCAAAATAAAAACGCATTTCAATACAGTGATTTTTGTGTCTTATCATTCCAAAATAAAAATTCATTTCAATACAGTGATTTTTGTGTCTTATCATTTCAAAATAAAAATGCATTTCAATACAGTGATTTTTGTGTCTTATCATGTCAAAATAAAAATACATTTCAATACAGTAATTTTGTGTCTTATCATGCCAAATTAAAAATGCATTTCAATACAGTGATTTTTGTGTCTTATCATGCCAAAATAAAAATGCATTTCGATAGTGATTTTTGTGTTTTATCATTCCAAAATAAAAACGCATTTCAATACAGTGATTTTTGTGTTTTATCATTCCAAAATAAAAATGCATTTCAATACAGTGATTTTTGTGTTTTATCATTCCAAAATAAAAACGCATTTCAATACAGTGATTTTTGTGTTTTATCATTCCAAAATAAAAATGCATTTCAATACAGTTTTTTGTGTTTTATCATTCCAGTAATTCTTGTGTTTTATCATTCCAAAATATAAATGCATTTCAATACAGTGATTTTTGTGTTTTATCATTCCAAAATAAAAATGCATTTCGATAGTGATTTGTGTTTTATCATTCCAGTAATTCTTGTGTTTTATCATTCCAAAATAAAAATGCATTTCAATACAGCGATTTTTGTGTTTTATCATTCCAAAATAAAAACGCATTTCAATACATTGATTTTTGTGTTTTATCATTCCAAAATAAAAATGCATTTCAATACAGTGATTTTTGTGTTTTATCCTTCCAAAATAAAATCGCATTTCAATACAGCGATTTTTGTGTCTTATCATTTTAAACTAAAAACGCATTTCAATACATTGATTTTTGTGTTTTATCATTCCAAAATAAAATCGCATTTGAATACAGTGATTTTTTGTGTCTTATCATTCCAAAATAAAAATGCATTTCAATACAGGGATTTTTGTGTCTTATCATTCCAAAATAAAAAGGCATTTCAATAGTGATTTTTGTGTTTTATCATGCCAAAAAAAAAAGGCATTTCAATATAGTAATTTTGTCTTATCATGCCAAAATAAAAATGCATTTCATTACAGTGATTTTTGTGTCTTATCATTCCAAAATAAAAATGCATTTCAATACAGTAATTTTTGTGTCTTATCATGCCAAAATAAAAATGCATTTCATTACAGTGATTTTTGTGTCTTATCATGCCAAAATAAAAATGCATTTCAATACAGTAATTTTTGTGTCTTATCATTCCAAAATAAAAATGCATTTCAATACAGTAATTTTTGTGTCTTATCATTCCAAAATACAAATGCATTTCAATACAGTAATTTTTGTGTTTTATCGTTCCAAAATAAAATCACATTTCAATACAGTGATTTTTGTGTTTTATCGTTCCAAAATAAAATCACATTTCAATACAGTGATTTTTGTGTTTTATCATTCCAAAATAAAAACGCATTTCAATACAGTGATTTTTGTGTTTTATCGTTCCAAAATAAAAATGCATTTCAATACAGTGATTTTTGTGTTTTATCATTTCAAACTAAAAATTCATTTCAATACAGTGATTTTTGTGTCTTATCATTCCCCCCCAAAAAACGCATTTTATTACAGTAATTTTTGTGTCTTATCATGCCAAAATAAAAATGCATTTCAATACAGTAGTTTTGTGTCTTATCATTCCAAAATAAAAACACATTTCAATATAGTAATTTTGTGTCTTATCATGCCAAAATAAAAATGCATTTCAATACAGTGATTTTTAAGTCTTATCATTCCAAAATAAAAACGCATTTCATTACAGTAATTTTTGTCTTATCATGCCAAAATAAAAATGCATTTCAATACATTGATTTTTGTGTCTTATCATGCCAAAATGAAAACGTATTTAAATACAGTGATTTTCGTGTTTTATCATTCCAAAATAAAAATGCATTTCAATACAGTGATTTTTGTGTCTTATCATTCCAAAATAAAAATGCATTTCATTACAGTAATTTTTGCTTTATCATTCCAAAATAAAAATGCATTTCAATAGTGATTTTTGTGTTTTATCATTCCAAAATAAAGATGCATTTCATTACAGTGATTTGTGTTTCTTATCATTCCAAAATAAAAACGCATTTCATTACAGTAATTTTTGTGTCTTATCATTTCAAACTAAAAACGCATTTCAATACAGTAGTTTTTGTGTCTTATCATTCCAAAATAAAAATGCATTTCAATACAGTAATTTTTGTGTCTTATCATTTCAAAATAAAAACGCATTTCATTACAGTAATTTTTGTGTCTTATCATACCAAAATAAAAATGCATTTCAATAGTGATTTTTGTGCCTAATAATACCAAAATAAGAATGCTTTTCAAGACAGTGATTTGTGTCTTATCATGAAAACATAAAAACACATTGCAATAAAGTAAGTTTTGTGTCTGATGATGAAAAATAAAAACGCATTTAAATAAAGTGATTTGTATGTCTGATGATGAAAAAGAAAAACGCATTGCAATAAAGTGATTGGTGTGTCTGATCATGAAAAATAAAAACGCATTTCAATAAAGTGATTTGTGTGTCTTGTCATGCAAAAATAAGGATGTATTTCAATAAAGTGATTTGTGTCTTATCATGAAATATAAAACGCGTTTCAATAGTGATTTGTGTGACTTATCATGCCAAAGTAAAAACACATTGCAATACAGTGATTTTTTGTGTCTTACGATGAAAAATAGGAATGCATTTCAATACAGAGATTAGTGTGTCTGATCATGCCAAAATAAAAATGATTTCCATACAGTTATTAGTCAGTTTTATCATGCCAAAATAAAAATGATTTCCATACAGTAATTAGTCAGTTTTATCATGCCAAAATAAAAATGATTTCCATACAGTTATTAGTCAGTTTTATCATGCTAAAATAAAAATGATTTCCATACAGTTATTAGTCAGTTTTATCATGCCAAAATAAAAATGATTTCCATACAGTAATTAGTCAGTTTTATCATGCCAAAATAAAAATGCATTTCCATACAGTTATTAGTCAGTTTTATCATGCCAAAATAAAAATGATTTCCATACAGTTATTAGTCAGTTTTATCATGCCAAAATAAAAATGATTTCCATACAGTTATTAGTTTTATCATGCCAAAATAAAAATGATTTCCATACAGTTATTAGTCAGTTTAATCATGCCAAAATAAAAATGATTTCCATACAGTTATTAGTTTTATCATGCCAAAATAAAAATGATTTCCATACAGTAATTAGTCAGTTTTATCATGCCAAAATAAAAATGCATTGCAGTACTATAGTTTCTGAGTTGTATCATGCCAAATAAAATTATCTATTCAAGTGAAAGCATCTTCTGTACCATATAATTTGTTTTTGATTGATAAATCGATTTCTTTAAGTAGACACAAAAATAAAAGGAACATGAAATGGCCTACATGTAATAGCCTATGTGATCAAATAATATATGGCAGACCGAGGCATAATGAACAAAGGGCAGGAAGAATACAATAAGAAAACAATTGGTACATATAGTGCATATTGACACAAAATACAGATTTCCTTAAAATGACCTCCAAGTATAATTAAACATGAAAATGCAATTTAATAATTGTCTTGTTGGCAAATATATTTAATTATTTTCATCCACTGTTGGAGATGATTCAGTAAGTTACTAGGATAAAATTTGCAAATGAAAACTGGGAAGTAAAAATAACCACAATGCTGGATTAAACAAAACAGTTATATACCATATATTCCCTAATTAATACCACTACTCAAATTACCTCCCCCCTTCCCCCCGCCCCGTTTAAGAACAGAAAACTTAAATGTGGCAGTGTAAGAGCAGTACAGGAGGTTCTGGGTGTTCAGAGGTTTGACATAACAATTATGACATGTGTTGATCAAATGATTATTTTAACTGTGCTGATATTTACAATGGCTGAATTCTGCAGCAGAAAGACACCCTGATGTGCATGTAGTCATCATAAGAATATATCAAAAGAACAATTTCACCTTTCATTATTGTGCTCTAATAATCATCTCCCCACCCCCCATTGGAAAATGTAGCGCTCCTAGGCGAATTAATTAGGGAATATACAGTATATAAACTGTACGTGCTTCTATGAACTGATGCCATGTTCCTGCATGGGATATCACTGCATGTTTGACAACAAGCTAAGAAGCATTAAATACATTATCTGTGTACCATATTACTAAAATGGAACCTTTTTATTGAAACCTAATTTACTAGGATTTTCTGTTTATCCAAATGCCAAATACACGTCACCTGGGCTTGATTTTCTGCCATTTTTACTTGATAGTTGCAAGGAGATTTTCAAGAGACATGGAGCATTTCTAAGATAGTTCTACCATGGACAAAATTTGCTTTAATCATCATACAATCTGGGGTCAAGTCTTCCCCAGAGAAAAGTGTTTTCGTTACCATCCATGATACTGACTGGAATAATATTCTATTTATCCGGTAGATTAGATCACTTGTGAAAAATTCATACTCAGTAACTAATTTTAAAAAATGGGTTCAGAAAAAATTTGTTCCGAGTCCGCTGGTGCCGTATCCAAAGACAAACCATGGTGGGTGATCAAGTATAATGATGGATAGTTTCATGTCTGACAACCACACAGCAATCGCATTTGGACCCATTCTATATCCCGGAGCCTAAAGTGCTTTAACAATACAAGAAAATGGTGGTATGCTGGATGGACAGCAAAGCTTTGTCTAAATGGCGTAGTATTTATATCAAGTTAGATAAAAAGTTAATGCAGATCATAGAAGAATGAAATATAGGTCATAGTGACTTATTTTACTGAAGTATAATGTGCCATCATTAACCAAAATATCTGCAGCTACAATGTTAGATACCAATTTTCTAAATTTGCAAACAAATACAAATGGTACATAGCATTTCTAGATGCTAAGTATTTTTTTAAGAAGACAAAAAAACATTTTAAGATGGAATGTAAAGTGACATAGTTGACCAAAGTTTGTAGTATTTGCATGAACCATTAACATACCAAATTATGCGACTCTAGATACAAATAGTCTGTGAAAATGATCTGAATGGCAACCCTAACTTGGTGTTGACACCAAACTGAGAAACGGATTTACAGATATCATCAACACCAAGCTGAGAAATGGATTTACAGAAATCATCAACATTTAAACCACAATTGTTTCTATGTACATGTATATGAATATATTTAAATAGTATAGTCTTAATGAAATTTAAAAATAACATTAAACATAAAATACAAAAAAGTATAACATACAATCACTGGGTTCATACAAAATTCTGAATGATAAATTCAAAGACTTTTTCCAAACTTTCAAAGACCACAAACATAGATTTCCAAAACTAATTTTGCTAATGTTTTGTTTATAAGTTATTTTATATGAGAAAACAATGAATGCAAAATACTACAATACTGTTTAACGATGAAATGAAACTGATTGTGTCATCAAAAGAAAAAACCATCAAAACTCTATAACATCCAAATCTAACAACCTTGGACAATTTTTTTGTGATAATGGAAAGAAATTAAAATGATGTTCTATTTGAATTATTGAAGCTTTTTAAGACCTCAAAATAATCTGCTAGATTTTCCTGAAATGCTATCTTCTTTTCCCCAAACTGTCAAAGACCATATGAAACCTAAATCTAATTTTTAAAAAATACATTCATAACTCTGTGAATAATCCTAGTATTTCTATTTTTTTTTTTACAAACAGCAAAATACCTCTGAAAGACTTTGTGGCAAGTCCATATTATTAAAAAAAAACAACAATAAATACTTTCAATTCATAAATTAAACTGTCCCTTAATTGGAATTGATGCTCACCTGTCCTCAAACGATGTACAGGAATTCAAGAAAATTTCTTCTTTATAACTGGTGAGTAATGAAACTATCTGTTATGGTGCGATAAGATTTTCAAATTAGGCTGCCTGGTATTAGATTAGAAATGTTGAGATTAGAAATGCCCACTCTACTTCCATCTTCCAAACCAAATATATCCAGTGGCTTCTGAGATGCTGCTAAAATAAATAAGTTGCTTTGCATGAGGGCCTCAAGGTAGATTAGTTCTTAGCTAATTGTGTTACCATCTTTAAATAAAGTCATTATTATTATTACCACTGTAGCACTAAGCAGTCATACTGTATGCATGACTAGGAAAATTTTCAGTAGGCCAAGTTAGACACTATTAAAATACTTTTGGTGAAAACCCCTTCTTGATATGACCAGTCTTAGAGGAGAATTGGAGAGGAGATTTGCAGTACAGTATATTCATTGTGGTTTTCACATTAGAGAGAAGATTTGCAGTATATTCATTGTGGTTTCCACATTAGAGGTAAAAGAAAAGAAACAACAATTTAGTTGAACTCTGTATGATTATTGATTCCATTGCGGTGGAAAAAATTGAAAAACATTACTGAGAAGAAGTGGGTTTTTTTGTTTCATGCTGCTGAAAATAGATGACATTTTTGTCCCGAACTGAATTTTCAAGTCTGTATTTAAATCCTCACGAGGAATGTCATTAGGTCCAAAGTTTGGGTATTCACCACATAGCATGGTGCCTACTTCATAAGTCCAGTCGTCAGGATTGCGCATTTCACAAAATGTAATACCTGGACTGCCTGATCCACCTGCCACAAATAGAGTAGTAAACAAGTAGGAACCATTATTCAGAATTCCATAATAAGGATCAGGAAAATCATTTAAATTACACCCCTTGCCTCTCAAATATTGTTCAATTCTACATCTCTTTTCTTCTATCATGCCATCGCTTAAGGTCTTTATCCTACAGTTCTCATCAACTTGTTTTGTCTCACCAAGCGGATGACCAAAAAAGTCAAACTGACTGCCGGGAAGTAAGTCACAAAATCTTGTCAATGGGCCTGGTAAATATTGATAATTCCTGCAGCTTCTATCAATTTTCAGTACAATGACATCAAGATTAATATCAAAATACATCTCACATTGCTCAAATCCAAAACTGTAATCATTTCTGCTACTGGCAAAATTAAAGTGAAAACTTATCTTAACTTTATGAATATGTCGATTTATTTCCTGTTGTATACAATCTTCTGTCTCAGCCCTGATACCAAGCATAAATATAATAGTATGTAGACATGTCATCACATGACCATGGCCCACTACAAATCCTGTACCCCAGGGATCCTTTCCATCATACAAAATACCGATGCTTTCTCCAACCTTAAATTTGTGAGGTAATACTGCATACTGGGTTGGTTTAAAGCGTGGAGGTTTATTAAACTGACCACGGCCAGGAAACTTTAACCAGAGTGGAAGACTGCCTTCAGGAACTGGCTTCCAAGTTTGATTGTTCTTACAATTTGAATTAACATGCCTGTCTGTAGGAGTTTTCATGACACAATCTAGTTCATTTTCCCGTTTCTTGCTAATTCTGCACACAATATAAAGAATCACAGCAAAGATGAAAACTGGAATGAATGCCAAACATCCATAAAAAAATGACGGGGGATGGAAATTTACTTCATCCGCAACTAACACTTTTGCTGGTCTTTCATTGTTCTCTCTGTTATTTTCATCACTGCCAATGGATTTGTTTCTCAAACTTGATACAGAATTGTTGTCTTCTGAAGGAGTTTTCTTGCTATCTTCATTGTTCTCTGAGATTTTCACAGGTTTATGATTTGTCATGTTTCTATCTTGAGTATTATTAGATTTTGGTTTTGGTTCTAGAACTGTAGTTTTAACTGGAATCAAATCAAAATTTTTATTAACACAATAACCCCATATTGTGAGTTTTTCACTTTCAGAGCACTTTTTGTATTTACAGTCATAAGAGAACTCTCCATAATATCCCATGTCTGTATCACATATACATTTCCCATTTTCATCCAGTTTGGAGAATTCTGGACAGGTCATTTTTTTGTAGCACATGGTACCTAATTCAGAATTTGTTCTGTCTGGCTGTATAAATGGCGGAATGCATGGTCGACACTGATCAGCTGTATATGGCTTCTCACAAACTATAACCTCCGATCCTGGGTTGCATTCGACCCATGAACAACAGCGAGTAGTTCCATTAGGAAAACTGTGTAAATAGTATTGCTGAGTCAAGCTGCACTCATCTCTAGGTCTTGCAAGACATAAATCTAAACTGAAAACAAGAATGATGATGGAGAATCCATGTATTATTATATCTGAAGAAATCATTTCAAAGAATCACATGAGGCACCAATATCAAATGTCCTTTCTTTGACAATTATATTTTATATTCACACACTGATTGTCTTTAAATTTCTGTGGTCTTCATGCTACAGCTCATTCATCATGGGAACACAAAGAAGCAATATCTTTAATGCTTGGAGACGGTGTCAGTTTTATTAACACTCTGATATGGTGTCAATTATTCCTCATCCGAAAGCAGTAATGACCTGAAACAGATGGTAACCAATAATTACATTTAAAGTAAAACTAATAGAATGGTGCATAATCTGAGAGAATTAAGCTACAAGATAAAAAGGATAGTATAATGTAAAACAACAAGAGACCCATGTGGGCCTTATATTATTCACCTGGCTTACATAATAAACCGGTTCACTATTTCACTATGCAGGCTGCATTGTAGAAACAACCTTTTTAAACTATCTCAAAGATTTTATGTCATGTTAATTTTACTTATTTTAATTTACACTGTTAACATATCTTTGAAAAGATAAAATCAAAATTAATATGAAAAGTCTCTTGCTCATAATGGAAGTAATTAAATATTTTGATATAAATGCATCTACTAGAGCTGTACCGATGTCACTTTCTGCCGATTATGCAGATACTGTGTATGGCCGATTATTAAAATTGCCAATACCAATTATGAGACCAATTATTTCATTATCACATATAAGCTTAATAATTTAGGAAAAAAAATAAAGGCCTGGAAGAAGGGGGGGAAGGTCGGCTTATCCGCAGGCCAATCTGTAAACTTTACCGTTTTAAGGTCTTTTTGTCGACTACTGTAACGGCTATAAATCTTGGAACATGAAACAATAATTTTGTCCTTGTCTAAAGATATAGGCATGTTAAAAAAGTAAATTTCGGTGACCCGACAATTATTAAATTGTTATAAAATACTATGATTGATTTTGTTATTATTTTGCATGTGCATATTTTCTGATTTCTCCAACATGAAATTAAATAAAGGTAAATACAGACTTCATAATTCATGGGTGGGGGAGACCATGTACTATAAATGTACAGTACTTATACAGTGCAAAGCATGCAAAGCGTCACATAAATCCATATTTATTCCCAAACATATTGGATGCAGATTTTGCTTTATTCGTTGTTTCGACCAAATTGCATTCTTCTAGATAACATTTCAGATAATCCTTAATAGCTGTTTCATTTACAATTAATCACCTCTCGCGAGTTAATAATTTTCAATGATAAAAGCGATCCTACAAATTGAGGCAATATAAAAAGGTAAGCACGTTTGATTGTAGAAGGCACATAACCATCATAATTTACATACTAACGAAGCAGGGAAATAATAAAAGCTAAAATTCTCATATAGATAGACTAAGATCAAGATCAATCAATTTTAGTTTTGTCTTTTGGCTGAACAAACATCATAACTTTCCACACAATGGAAAGCTTGATGTTTCGGGGTCTCCTTTGATGATAGTCGGTGAATTTCTCTATAGTTTTGCGACAGCAGTACAGGCCAGTTAATCATTAAAAGGCCTGAAACTGGCTTGTGACAAGAGGAATTTTTAACGCTAACTATACCAGTACACTGATACAGAGGCGTAGCTAGAGTGTTTGGAGCCCGGGGACAAGATTCATTTTTACATTCCCAGGTTCTTCACCAATAATATTGGCCACCATGTATAGTCTATCGTGTACTGAAAAATGGTGTTAAACTCTACAACAACAGCTACAACAACAACATTTAACGATGGTAATTAACATTGGTGTATATGGTCTAAAAATGCCAGATGTTAACTTGTGCAAGTATCTTTCGTGGGAATGGCGCTGTACCATTGGAGTTAAGCATAGTGATCATTCTTGGGATTTAAATTAATTGTGGATGATTCTACTGATATGGCTTATGTTTTTGTTCTGGTTTTGTTTAATTATTTTTGTAATGTTGCATAGGTAAAATATCATTAAATTATGTGAATAATGTGTAAACTTAACCTTTTATTTAGTGAAGATGTCAATTCTTTATAGAAAAGTAATTATTTCATCACAACAATAATTCACAGGTGATGCAACAGAACATGTAGGACTTTTCTTGTTTGGAAGAAAATGAAAATCGAGGACATAATGTAATAATTGGGAGTTCTGAACAATAATCAGTGGTAGTTTACAGCAAGTGTGTTAAAACAGTAGTTACTTTTAAGAATATATTGTCTTTCAATTAATCCCCAAATAAAATGTTTCTACTTTAGTTTCCTCTATTTAATTCTGTTTTAAAATTCAAACCATGTCAAGATGAATGTTATAATTGAAATTATATTTTGGAAATTTATTTGCATTGGCACCGATTATTTCTGCCAATACCGATTATACCGATTGTTCAAATAATCGACCTGATTATGAGTACGGGCGATTAATCGGTACAGCTCTAGCATCTACCAAAAATTATTCAAATTGCACGAGAAAAATAAAGATGTAAACAGGTACCAATCTCAGGGAAATCAGATACAAAGTACATTAATGACTTCTCTAAGTAATGAATCTGCCTAAAACAATAATAATATAAGCTTAAAGAGTAGATAGATCTGATGCAATATCACTTTATTATTATGCATGTATCCTGTTCCTTATTAAAACTGTACTGGATCTTGATGATATAAGCAGGTCGGATCAAAATTTATCAAAAACAAAGATATCTTATTGGTAACAAGCTTACACAATGGAATGCAATATGATCTCATTAGTGAAACATTTCTCATGGATTTCATTATCAAACTCATCCAAGATCTCAATGATAAAGAACTTATTCAAAATTTGATAAAAATTGGACCAGAAATCTGACATGCAAAATTATCTCAATAATATGTGCGGATCATGTTGTCTATCCAAGATGTTGATATAAGCCCCTGTTTCAAGTCTGAAATACGGTCTCCAGAGTGGCAACAAGTTCAGCCAATCATAGGCAAGATCATCTCATTAGTATGTGTTAATTATACTCATTAGCAGGGTACCATTAATTAACCAATTATCATTAGCCAAGTTGTCTAAGATGATTGCCATCATAGCCCATTTACATATCTCGTCTTGGTCAGTGTTAGTTTGAGACTCTGCATGACTAACCTCATTATGTGTGCTAGCTTGACAGTAGCTTCCCATGAATCAGTCATTCTAATCCATACATAAAAGCAAATATAACAGATTTATTCATTTATTTAGGTTAATTAGTTTTGCATTTTTGCACAAAGGCTGTTGCACTGATTCTTTGGATTGAAATCAAAGGGTCATCTACTCACGCATATCTGGGATGATTGAATACTTGGGACACTTGTCAATTACCACTTTTTGTACTATGACAGAATGTGAATGAATAAAGGAAAACATATTACATTCAAAAATTCAGAATGACTGGTAGGCAAAAATGGACAAGTAAAGATAGATAAAGGAAAACATATTACATTCAAACATTCAGAATGCCAGGTGGGCAAGAATGGAAAAGTAAAGATAGATAAAGTGATTAGTCTAAAAATCTGCACTTGCCAGTCATGTTTAAAAACTGGAAAAACACTTGTCCCAGACTAGTGCTTTTAGATTTTACTTGCCTGACTTTGAAAATGAATAGACCTGTACGTCATTCTATGGGATTTTATTAGCCCTTGGAAGATATTACAGATGGCAACCATGGTGGTGAGAGGGCTAATTTTATTTAGGATCAACTAGAGCAAGAAATAAGTTTAGGAGGAGTGGTGATAACAACAACAAAAAAAACCCCTGTGCAAATGGACAGATGAGCGACACAAAAATAATAGCTCTTTAAGTCTATGACCATTAGAAATAAAAATTGTTGGAGGAAAGTGATTTGTTGCTTAGTGCACCCTTAAGACAATGATCATAATACTGACCAAGTTTCCTGATAATCGATCAAACACTGGGGACTAGCTGTGTTACTGAGATGGCATTATATACTGGTAAAAGAAAAATAGGGCAATAACTCCAACAAAATTGTGGGAGCAAAACAATTTGTAAATACGTTCATCTTAAGATAATGTCCATAATATTTATAACATTTCATGTCAATTCATTAAAAACAGTGACATTAGTTCCACTTACAAGACAATCCCATAAACTGCACTAAGTTACCAGACAAAGGGGTCAATAAGTGTACCGTAACAAAAAATTACAAGAACACAGCAATCTGTCAATCATATTTCACCTAGGGAGTCATACATGTGCAACATGTACTCTGACAAATCTGAAGTACAACATTACCAAGCATATACTGGTCCCTTCTAAAGAGGCTGCCTAATCAACAGGTGCCTAATTGACAGGTAACCTTACAATAGTATTAACCTCTCATGTGGGAGAACAAATCAATCCCATGTTTATGACCAACAAGTTAATGACTTTGTAAAAGTGGTGGTCTTTAACAAGGTGGGCCAAAGTGTTATAAAATGTGGCACCCTGTCGTTAACGTGCAGGTCAAAAGTGCGCTGACAAATGCGCGCAGCGAAATATGCCAGTAAAATGCACGCCGTCGAAAGCGTGCAGCATAAACTATAAGATTTAATTGTTATTTTGAATTGAATTTGATTGATAAATGTCTCATTTTGAATGAATCCTAATTTTAACTTTGATACCTTGACTCCATATGCCATTTTTCCAGTGAGTACACACCAAAGAGTGTATAATATTTATATTTAGTAGAAATAAACTAAATGTTTGAATCAATTTGAGCAGACATCAAAGTGTGTACACTCTTAATATTGAGTAGAAATAACAAATAGTTTGAATCACTGTTTAATCGACGCCTGCTAGCTTTGGTTCCAACATACGGCAACGTATCATGCATATAATATATATGCAGAATCGCACATAACGTTGCAATTTGAAAAGTGGCAGATATAATAAACTGAAATTCCTTTTAATTTTTTAATATTTTTGCCTGTTTCAGTGTTTGTATTGGTTATGCACATAATAATGCAATTTGAACAGTGATAGACATAATACACTGTAACTCATTTTAATAATAGTAAATACCCAATTAATTATACGCAAGAAATTTTGTTATTTCTGCCTTGCGCACTTTTGACGGTGCACGTTTTTGTCGGCATGCTTTTGACCTGTGCACTAACGACGGGATACCATAAAATGTACCATTTTTATGCTGAGCAATATGGTTTCCTTTCATGAAGGAGTTCAAAGGACTGGTTGTTTTCAGAGGGACCTCACAAGGAAAGGCTTGGTTTGGTTTCACATTTTATAACACAGCAACACATTCAAGCTGAAAATTTAGTGCCATGGCAATTGCGCTTTGTTCAAGCATACACTACAGTAGAAGTGTGACCTTGGCTGATCTAATGGTAGCATTCAAACCTGCATCCTTTCAGTCAAAATTCCAGAATGCTAATCATTGAGCCACTATAGCTCCTACAGTTCCTATTTCCATTGCTCAATTCTTATGACATGCAGTAAGTTGTTGTTGTTGTTGTTGTAGGGTTTAACGTCATTTTTCAGCACGTGATAGGCTATACATGGCAGCAAGTATTAATGGTGGAGGAAGAACCTGGGAAAACTCCTGGAAAGAACCACCGACCCCCGAGAAGCTACTGGCAAGCTTTCTCACATATCCACATTAGCCGAATCTGAGACTTGAACACACACAGACAGATGAGATGGCAGTGATCCATAACAGACAGTGCTTTAGACCACTCAGGGCCCCCATGCAGAAAGTAATATAGTTTATAGAACTTTGCACCTCTGAGCACATAGATGCACACAATTAAGAATGCAATGAAAATTGCCATACAGCACTTATTATAATGTACTATGCCAATAAGCACCTGACATTGTCAAGTAACTTATTATTCTTTAAAATTTATTTTCAGTGAACTTGGTATCCTAAATCATACAAATTCTGAAAAAGTCTGAATGCTTTACATTCCAATAAAAACAAAATTAAATAGAGCTATTGCCAAACCTCCGAAACCCACTTTATCAGACACAATTTTCAGAATTTGTTCATTTTTTCTGATGCTGATTATTACAATCATTTGTAATAGTTCCACAAAATATAAAAGCTGGGCAAACTGAAGAGTTTTGGATTTTTCCCCATCACTGATGTGATACATACTTCAAACTTTGTTTCTCTAGCACTGTGACAACAATAATCTGACAGGCAAAAAACAAAGTATGTGAAAGTTTGCTCTCTGACAATAAAGTCTTGCATTTCATGTTTGGGAGAGTTATGATTAGGAATGATATTCTAGAAATGAATGAAACCTGTAGTTTGATTGGTGATTAAAAGGTCAACAGAACATGCTGGAGGTACTTGATATTTAACTGGTGCCCATCAGACCTAATTGGAGGTACATGTACTTGATCTCTAATTGGTGCCCATCAGACCTAATTGGAGGTACTTGATTTCTAATTGGTGCCCATCAGACCTAACTAGAGGTACTTGATCTCTAATTGGTGATCATCTGACCTAATTGGAGGTACTTGATATTTAATTGGTGCTCATCAGACCTAACTGGATGTACTTGATTTCTAATTGGTGCCCATCAGACCTAACTAGAGGTACTTGATCTCTAATTGGTGATCATCTGACCTAATTGGAGGTACTTGATATTTAATTGGTGCTCATTAGACCTAACTGGATGTACTTGATTTCTAATTGGTGCCCATCAGACCTAACTGGAAGTACTTGATCTTTAATTGGTGTCCATCAAGCCTAACTAGAGGTACTTGATCTCTAATTGGTGCCCATCAGACCTAACTAGAGGTACTAGATTTCTAATTGGTGCCCATCAGACCTAACTAGAGGTACTTGATTTCTAATTGGCGCACATCAGACCTAACTAGAGGTACTTGATTTCTAATTGGCGCACATCAGACCTAACTAGAGGTACTTGATCTCTAATTGGTGCCCATCAGACCTAACTAGAGGTACTTGATCTCTAATTGGTGCCCATCAGACCTAACTAGAGGTACTTGATCTCTAATTGGTGCCAATCAGACCTAGCTGGAGGTACTAAAAATATTGATCCATTAAAATTTTAATGGAAATTTAAATAAACATTTAAATTTATAAACCAGATTTTATTGAAAAATTAAATTTTCATTTTTAAAACAGTTTGACAAGATTTAGACAGCAAAGTTGACCAATCAATGGTATTTAAAATAATTGGTAGTTTGGGTCTGTATAACTGAAAACATTTTTCCCAAGGGTAGTGATGCAACATAGTTCATAGTGATTTTGGCAACAAACTGCAATATACCTGTCCAGGTGCATATAGGTGTACACACAAAAGAAGCAATGACAGATGCTATGTTCCATATTTATTGTGTCAGGTATTTAGGCAGTTATTTGTATAACTAATAGCGCACTCAGATTTAAACTTCTGATGAGACCACTACCATGTTTTACAGCAAAATTGCATTACATTTCAATGTCGATAACAACATAAGCGGACAATGGGATAGAAAAATACAATTTCTAGACAGACTTTACCTTACTGAACAATGATGCTAATCTCTCTCATGAAGACCTGAGCCATGTCTTCGAGTTGCTATATATTAGTATGGTGATATGAACTAATTGTGGTCACTTACGTCCAGTGTGTATGTCCTTATGAAACCTTGCCATCACCACCAGATTAATGGAGAGCTTCCAAGCTGATCCAACTCTAAAACTTTGTTTCAAATACCAGGCTAGACCTAAAAAGATATACATGTTTCAATTAATTCTAGAAAACAGTAAGCTGTAGGTAATTGAGGTTAAAATGTGTTAGATATAGTGATTTTCAATAAACATTCAGATTACAAGCATGGGAAAAAATTTTAAACTTGACTGAGTGACACTCAGAAATGTGAAGCAATGGCCATGTATTAAAGTAATAAATTCATCCTAAAGGTATACGAGGTTTTTATAAGTTTATTTAGTCATTTACAGGTTAAATAACAAATCAGGTAGACTATGCATCATAAAGATTAAGGAAATGGTGGGACAGTGAGGTTTGATCATTGGTGCAAACATTAGTACATACCAGTATACAAGAAAGTCAAACGACAATGTAGTAAAAAAAATATATATTACTATAAGCAATATTATTCATGAGGGAAATAATAATTCTGGATCTTGCAAGAGAATACAGCCAAATGTGGCCACACATATCAACTATAGGTACCAATACATCCTATATCATTAACTAAATGTGAAATTCTGATCCCCAAAACTTGTAAACAAGAATGGAAATTTGCATATGTAGGATATATACAATGTACTTGTTATGATCAAATGTGCAAACATAATTCAAATGATCTGTTTGAACATTTAAAGTGTATTTTTAAGGGTGTTTGATACCAATTATTAACCTCAATGGTTCAATAGAATCAGATATCAGCTGATATTACAATACCGCACTCTATCCAAGTACTGAATTGAAATATGTTACCATACATGGGCATATTAATGAAGAAAATAACATTTTGGGATACATTTAGTGCACACAGCCAGAAATGTGTCTTACAGATTCACTATAGGTACAATGCAGCCTATATGATATATACTGAATGTGAACTTTGGATCCCAAACATTTAAAAATATGTGGCTATTTGTTCATGTGGGATTTTTAACCATGTTTAAGATCAGTTGTACAGTTAAACTCAAATTATGTTTGAATATATCTTATGCAATCCTTAGAGTGTCAGTTAACAAATATTACTGATAATTAATAATGTAATAAGTAAGATGGATCATTACAATTCCCATAACATCATACAGGCCACAATGCCGCACTTCATCAATCAATGTCTTAACCAAATTGAACAATAAAATTGAATGCATTTTGTGTTCAACTTACATCATTTTGCTGTTTACTTACATCCAAGGGTGTATATGCATGGGGAAAGTATATTTTATTCCTTGGACCTGTATTTCATTCTCAGACAGTTTAAAATGATTTAGTAGAAAACTTGAGTAAGTTCTAGTATAAAGTTTTCATCTCTGTCCTCTCACTAAATACCCTGTAACTATATTTGTTAACAATTACTACAGGCTATACAAGCCGATATGTGTTACTCAGGAAGTCACCCCATCATAAATACATAAATTAACTGCTTGGATCCCTATTAAAAACTAATTTGAATGACCAATACAAAAAATAATTTTGTCTTTGATTAATTTAAATGAAGGTCGCATTTTGACTTACAAAGATATTGTCTCTGAGACAATGTTACAAATATCCATCATTGTAGTTTGTAAATGGTGTAGTAGTATAAACATACTTATAGAATGTAATATCATTAAAAAAATATTATATATGTACATATTTTTAAACAAATTTTAATTTTTTTAAAGAGTTTTTAAAAATTTCATTAAAAATTTTAAAATAAAATTAATTTGTTATTTTAATGGCATTTTTATATTTTCAAAGTCAATATATATAACCCTTTTAAATTTCATGTGTTTATCATTAGTAAAAGATTTTTTTATAGCAAATTAAAGTTTTATAATAACTGCCCTGACAGGACATAAATTGTACATCACAATTAATTTTACAATATGTTCATTACATATATTTCTCAGTACTGACCTTTCCACTGTGTTGCAATCAATACAAATCATATGTTAATCTAAAATATGAGCCAAAGATAACTTCACTGTGAAGTTCTTGTCAAGGGTTGACCGGCATCTTTTTGCGATGCTGTACTGTAAACAGAACAGCATGTAAAAGAGTACACAGATTTCATTTCTGGGCCATCACCAAGGCCTTATTAACTCAATCTGTGCTGTCGGTGAAATACACACAGACAATTACTCTCTGAGCTCGTATTCTCAAAAATAAACAATTACCTTTAAATCCTTACCAAAATTGCATCAATATTAACTCTTAATCACCACCAAAATGAGACAGGAATAAATGGACTAGAACTACATTCGTGGGTACCGAACTGGAAATACTAATTGTGATGTCATTCAAGATCTAACTGGAGGAGGTACTTGATCTCTAATTGATGCCCATCAGATCTAACTGGAGGTACTTGATCTCTAATTTATGCCCATCAGATCTAACTGGAGTACTTGATCTCTAATTGATGCCCATCAGATCTAACTGGATGTACTTGAACTCTAATTGGTGCCCATCAGATCTAACTGGAGGTACTTGATCTCTAATTGATGCCCATCAGATCTAACTGGATGTACTTGAACTCTAATTGATGCCCATCAGACCTAACTGGAAGTACTTGATTTCTTATTGATGCCCATCAGATCTAAATGGAGGTACTTGATCTCTAATTGATGCCCATCAGACCCAACTAGAAGTACTTGATCTCTAATTGATGCCCATCAGATCTAACTGGATGTACTTGAACTCTAATTGATGCCCATCAGATCTAACTGGAGGAGGTACTTGATCTCTAATAGTTGCCCATCAGATCTAACTGGAGGTACTTGATCTCTAATTGATGCCCATCAGACCTAACTAGAAGTACTTGATTTCTTATTGATGCCGATCAGATCTAACTGGAGGTACTTGATTTCTAATTGATGCCCATCAGACATAACTGGAGGTACTTGATCTCTAATTGATGCCCATCAGATCTAACTGGAAGTACTGGATTTCTAATTGATGCCCATCAGACCTACTTAATCAGACTAATTGACAACTACACCTAGTTTAATCAAAGGACAAGTATTTTTTCAGAGATGCTTGTCACTTGGACAGGTGGCTTTCCAAACAAGCATAACAACATGTAACAGTATGTCACATAAATATATGGATTTCGGATTTTCCACATCTTTAATAGCCAAAGTTTCTATATTTTAATGGGCAGGAAATCTAGCATCTAATTTTGTTTACAACAGTTACAAATCTATTTCATGTACTGTAAAGCTTTCGGTGGTAAAGCAGCATGAGTTGTAGTGCTAATAAAAGTGCCTCTACTTCGTGGACGGGACTACGATATCGCAGCTATGTGGGTGGGTGTTGTCAACACTGACCGATAATATTAATTTATTCATTAATACCTACTGTTATTCAATACCAAACGACGATTGATATGATTCTCGGGTTAATTTCATATTAAAATATAAACTGTTAATACATCGTCCATTTCACTCTTTCATTTCACGATGTTTTCTAAGCCAGGAATGCATGTATAACTTTAATAGGTATTAGCCTTGTTTCGGCGCATTTGGAATGCTCCCGTCGGGGTATCTATAAAAACACCAAACTACAATTACATGTTCTCTCTGTATATATCGGTTTCCGCAGACAAATTATTATTTGCTTATGTCTGAATAATAATATAAAGCAAAATAAAATATGATTTGTTATTTGGATACGAATATTTACAAACTTTTTTTTATTTATATGATATACAATTGATGTAATGATGTCACTAGGTAGTACTTGATTCGACCGACCTGATACATGGAGAATCGTAGTAATTCATACACACAGAGTAAAAGGGAAGAGTATCGAAGTATCAAAATATTTGCCGACATTGTATGTTTACTATAACTTTTAATGATATAGTTTTTGACAAATACATAACATTTAATTTATGTTTGAAAGGTTTCCAAATATTTGGCATATAAATAAATAAATAAATAAACATATTATATATATATATATATATATATATATATATATATATATATATATATATATATATATATATATATATATTTATACTGGCTACGATGATATGATAGTTGATTGTAATAGTGTGTCTGTGTGTGATAAAGAATTTTAATGTAGGTTTTACAAAAATTCAGTCATATCACTACAATGTCTGCAGTGAGGCATATTATAGTGATGTCTAGCACTGGGGCATCATGCCGCAGACATGTAGCAAGATGTCCCACCCCGTCACATTATCCTGACACCAGGCCAAACAAGTCCTAACACTAACATCTTAATGCTGAGTGCCAAGCGAGGCAGCTGTAAGTACCATTTTTGTAAGTCTTTGGTATGACATGGCCTGAGATTGAACCCATGACCTCCCGCTTCTACGGCAGACACTGTAACACCTAGGCCACCGGAGCGGTACAAAATGTTGTAAGAAGAGTCTTAGTCAAATAAAAAAAATACTACAGTGACCATTCAGAAGAAGTAGTAAAGGTAAATACATTTCAGTGTCATTTATAAGTATGACGTTAAGTAGAGGATAGCCAAGGTCAATAAAGAAATTGCATCAAAAATTGGTACAATCTTTACAAGTCATTTAGGGTAACTTTCTGTACTGTATTATGGTCATGAGTTCTATTAGGTTATCATTCTGCACCATTTTCATTGATATAAGGGGTGAAATGGTGGGAGTATAACACTATCAGTTTTACAACCCTGAGCCTTGCAAAAATATTACCCACACTGACTTGTAGTGATGGCCAATCTTTACCATAGGCTCTCATTTCTGGTAGTAAAAGAAGGGAAAACTAATGTAAAAACGCTTTCACACAATTTAACAGAAGGTATTTAAATGGCATGGTTCAAAATCTGACCCTGGCTGATTCCATGATTAAAACATATCTTCTTTCTGCAAATCTGCAGTCATACCAAACTTAATATGTTTTATTAGCCTACCATTGGCAGGAAAGTAAACACACCAAATTAAGAATATCTGTAAAGAAATGGTTTATATATATATATATATATATATATATATATATATATATATATATATATATATATATATATATATATATATATATATATATATATATATAAAGATTTAAATTGTGTTTACAGCTCCAGTCACCACAATCTGGCTTTGGAAATGGTTCTCAAGTTTTAACCCAATAAGAGTACTAAAATTCATTAGAACTTCTTTGCAATTTGTTCCAAATTGTTCTGAAAAGAAACTTTGCAAGTATTAAGATTAAATGATGCAGATATCTCAAAGGAAATATCCCAAGAAGCTCATTGAAAAATATTAACCACAGTCAGCAATGTGACATTCAAATGTCACAAGGACAAATCATTGATTCTAGAAAATACAAAGTAGAAAAGATGCAATGTATGAATATAACTAACAAAATAGGAAAATCTGACAACACTAAAAATATCGAAAATACCCTTTTCATAGGACTGTTTGAGAAAAAACACGACATAATATTTGTTTAAGTTATGACAAATAATGAGACACAAACAGTCCAATTCACAGACTGGATATAATACTTGTAATGAGACAGATGCCAAGTACACCAAATAATGAGTAGAAATAATACTTGTAAATGAGAAAAATACCCAGTACACCATAGAATGAGTGAAAATAATACTGTGTAATCAGACTGAGGTCTAAGACACTAATGACTGTGTGGAAATAATAATTGTTGTTGTTGTTATAGGGTTTAATTTTTCAGCACATGACAGGCTATACATGGCGGCCAGTATTATTGGTGGAGGAAGTACCCGGGAAAAGCCCCAGAAAGAACACCTAACCCACGAGAAGCTAATGGCAAGCTTTCTCACATACCCACATTGGCTGAATCGGAGACTCGAACCGACAAAGATGATGGCAGTGATCTATAACGGTGAGTGCTTTAGACTACTCAGGGACCTGCAATAATACATGTAATCATACTGAAGCCCAGTACATATGACTCAGTTCAGTTGATAATTGTGATATTTGTCATAAACTAAGATGCATGGAAATTTATAACACTGGGGGAAAATGTTAGCTGGAAAAACTGAATGCCATTTTTATAACTTTATTATGAGTCAGAGAGTTACAATCAGTTTATTATTGTGTGATACAAAACATAAGACCTAAATACTAATGCTATTATGAAGAACATGGGCATCTATTGTTAAAACTCTGGTTGCAGAATTATTAAAAGGTGAAGCTCTATCGAAGGAATATGATATTTTGTAGTGAAAGAAGATATGCTAACCCTATCAACACCCTGGTGGACTGAAAAGGGCTATTGGACAATTCGGCCCAACTTGGACCGAAAATTAGACAATTTGGCCCAACTTTAAAGACAATTCGGCCCAACTCGAATGACAATTTGGCCCAATTATTAAATACAACTGACAAGTATTTATTTGTAACATATATTTTGACAATTCTTATATAATATGTTTTATAATAAAATTTGGAACATTTTGTGAACAAGATAAATGTTTTCCGAAGTTATAATGGTTAGAGAAAGAAAGGAGTATAGTAGAGCTGTACGCTTGGTCTCCAAAACTTAATTCTCAAGCAAAACATGAGATATTCTCGTATTTGAATGTATTTGTTACAAATAAATTTATACAGATAAAATGGTTGAAAACTGCATAATTAGTTATTTTGCGATAATTTGACAAATTTGATTCAGAACATTATTCCGTTTTGCTGTTATATGTTACGAAAAAGACAGATAAATGTGCACAATGAAAGATGCATCTTTATCAAAAAATTTTACGAAAAAGACTGATAAATGTGCACAATGAAAGATGCATCTTTACCAAAATTTCTTGTATTTTAAATTTCATTTTAATTTGATAATGAATATTCAAAACACAACAAACATTTTTAGTTGTCAAATTTATACCCTTCTAATTATAACAGTTTCCGATTCAAAAATATTAGCGCGAAAGTTTACAACGTGTATGCCTTTTTAGTCAATCCAAACATATAACGTATGTATCAGAGACTGTTCATTAAATATGTAATCGTTTTCACTCAGTTTTCCCTTTTGATCATGAAAATATGGCACGAAATTATTAATTGAATTAATTTATTAAATGAATTGTCTTGGTCCGAATTGTCTTTGGTACGAATTGTCTATAAGCCCTAAAAAGATATTTGAGTGCTTTGATCTAGCGACATATTTTTGATTTCATGAGTTGCCTCCATTAGTAAGCAATGCCAATTAACCGATAGTGTGCAGCAGCAGTGCGTTGTCAAAAATGGTGGAGGCAATTAACTTCCAAAGAATACTTTGCAAGTTTCACATAAAAAAGCATGACTATGTACCAGAAAGAAGCCATTACAGGTGTATTTTTTTACAAGTTGGGGTGGGGGGAAAGAATCGAGGAGAATTGGAGTATAGAGAAGTCGATAGGAAAAAGGATTTGGAGCCGGTCGGGTGGAGAGGTCTATGTTTTTACCACAGGAGTCTGACGTTTTATCAATAAAGTACGGCGAAATGTCTGACAAAATGAAATACCCTTATCAATAATATATCTGACAAAATGAAATACCCTTATCAATAATATAATAACTCACCTACCACAGCGGCCGCCACATAGAATCACAATCTCAATAATGACACTAATTGCCTAAATAATGGGAGCGCGGACATGGACGAATGTAGTTCTAGTCTATTTTCAGAACATTTTTTTCCTCTCATTTTGGTGGTGATAGAAGAGTTATATTGATGCATTTTTGTTAGGGAATTAAAGGTAATTGTTTATTCTTGAGAATACGAGCTGAGAGAGTGGTTGTCAGTGTGTTATTTTGGCGACAGTGCACATGGAGTAATAAGGCCTTGGTTATGATCCGGGTCCCACCCGATGTGCGAACCTGGTCGTTCGGTACCCAAGTCGTTTCGTACCCATATAAATTGGTCGTTTCGTACCCAAGGTGATGGTCGTTTCGTACCAAGGTGATGGTAGTTTCGTACCCAAGGTGATGGTCGTTTCGTACCCAATTAATTTACACCAAAAAATAACTTAATTTAATTTTTTTTTTTAAAAATATTCACTTTGACAGTAAGAGAAAACGCAGATACATTAGTGTTGTTTGTGTCAGTTTTTCTTCTCCAAGACCTAATACTGGTGTTAATTTAATTTTTTTTAGCTGCTTTTAAAAGTGTTGAACGTTGTATATTATAGGGGGGGGGGGGTATTTAGATACCTAAATAATTAAATTTAATGTGATGAAGAAGTTTGTGCGTGTGCGCGAAAGCTAACAGCTAGCCAGAATATTGAAAACAGTTCATCGGTAAAAATAAGAAAGAGTATTTAGTTGGCTAATAATTGGAGAAGAATAACAAAATTCTTTATATTAATATTACGTGAGTAGCAACAACTAAAGCCACTCTTACTACTACTACTACTACTACTACTACTGTACGAACCTGCTTCAAAGTCTGCAACAATACCGTTGACAGTGGGAGGAGACGGAAGAAGTCGCTTCAACGCTTTGAAAACCTAATTACAAGCAATGAAAAAGACCGAGATAAATTACTGTAATATGCAACATTACAACATGAAATACTGCTGCTACAAATACTACTAACTGCTAATACTATTACTCCTACTACTACTAAAAATAATAAAAATATTCTTATTATTTGTATTACTATTACTACTACTACTATTACTACTACTACCAATAAACTGTGATAAAATACGATAACTATATTATCATCGTATACAATCGATTATATTATTTGCATGAATGCTTTTGTAACCAATGTAAAATCAAATATGCTTTTGTAACCAATGTAAAATCAAATTGTAAGAAACGTTAAAATTTAGTTAAACTCAAATCTGTCTTTAAATAAATCCATATAAAATGAAAAACAAATGAATATTTACCTTCTTGTAATCCTTTTTTCTTCGTCCTGACATCAAAGCGAACGTCAGTGGCAGCTGTTTTGTTTCATGTTCGTCATTCTTAACAAAGGAATGTATAGAAAACAACTGCATAAACGGGTCCCTGATTATTTTAAAGGTGGCGTCAACGTACCAGATTTTTGCTCTCGCCAAAACTTCCAATTGTTTGTCAGTGGCCAATAAAATGTGACGTTTACTGCCAACATGAATGTCTTTCCGAAGAAATTTGTCGGGAAACTGTGACTCGTCCAACTGAAAGATGTTAAATAAGGAAATAATACGTAATGAAGGGCCTGGTGCAAAACAACCAACGCAATATTAATACAAAATTATTAGTGCTACTTACAACAAATTCTAAGTCGCGCGGCTCTTTTGGTCGCATTTTCTGGCGAGTCCTATTGGCAGCTCTAACTAAGAGCGCTGGTTCGGGAAGAAAATGACCATCCTTTGGCACTAATTCATTTAAAACTCTATCCACGATCGTAGCAGCTGATGTATATTTATGCTGCTTCGCTACCAGTCCCGGATTACCCATTAGGCAGAGTAGGCAACTGCCTATGGGCCCCGCGACTTTTATGGGCCCCATCAGGGGCCCCCATGAGACCGTGACCGTGGGTCTGGGGCCCCAAAAGTTTGACTGCCTATGGGCCTCTACGGTGCTTAATCCGGCGCTGCATATAACTTTGGAAAAATGTATTTCATTTAACATGACCGGTCAATACATCTTATGGATTATATTACATCATATTACATACGTATTTCATGTCTAATAATATTCCATCATATATCATGTTTGATGTATACGTAATTTTATTATCACGCCATTTTACTTACATAACAGTAACATAAAATTTAAGCGATTATTCGAAAAGTGGTTCTGTTCAATTTCCACATTGTTCATTCTAAATGGACAACTTGGCTAAATAGGGTCACGTGATTGAATAACAAAAGATCTCTCTCAGTGTATATTGTCTTTCTGCTTAAGTAAGTGTCTCAATCAATATGGAATACTGACTTGCGTAGTCCTATTAAAGCTTGAAAGACATACTGGTTATACAAGTTTAAAAATGGCGTATTTTTCCTTCATTTAGTCGATACCGCCCATCATCCTTAGACAAGTAGTCTAACGTGAATAATGCATAACTTTGATTTATGGAAATTCCGTTAGACATGTACAGTTAGCGGGCGGAGAAAAGTTTTCCAGAATAATGTACAAGTATGGATTCGACATTTAAAAGTTAGTATATCAATTTCTCTTCTGAAATCAAACTTGGAATACAATAGACGAAGTATCATGCGGGTGACTGTCGCTTAATCAGTAATAAGATAGGACTGATTTCAAATGTTAATTTACTGTGAATAAAAATAATACAAACTGGAATGTGAACTACTTTTACAATAAAAAAAATCATGTTATTCTTTTGAACACGAAAAAAAAACAACATACAAGATACTCCACAAAGGTAATTTTGTTTTACAACCGTGTTGTCAACCCAGCTATATTCCTTTGTGTTTTATTGTAAGTTGATCCTAAATACGCTTGGATTTGAAACATTTAAGATTATATAGCACCTGTAAATCATTAAACTTAGCTAGCAATTTTCTCGCAACTTAAAAAAAAAAGAATTTCGAATGAAACTCACCTTTACTGTAAAGCAGCGAAACAATAACTGCTGATTTTTTGCCTGTGTGTTGTCAGATGACTGATGTCTGTACCGATCCACGTATGGTGTTCTCTATCATTTCACTCCTGTTTCCCAGAACTGTTAAAGAGAGAGGGATGAGTATAGGGACAAATCTTCTTTAAATATTCACGCCCCTTGCTTACGTCAGCGCTTTTAAAAGTGTAGAAGTCGCACTAGACTAGATACTAATTGATATCTGAAAATCGATGGAAAATTCGGAAGCATAGAATCAGAGCGAGTGAGAGTGTCCTGAAAGCCATCGATTGGACAAGTTGAACCTATCGCCATTATTCGAAGAGTCAAGTAGCACGTGATTGCCTGGATGAATCCGGTAGATGAATTATTTGTGACTTTGGGAATATCAAGGCTGCCATTTTTCGGTCTTTCATTCTTGAAATGTCACAGTAAAGGTCGAATAGATGTATACAAAAATATTGCCAATATTTCATTTTCTACAAATATGTTATATTAACTCTTCTTGATAATATAGCATTTGACGCACGCACGCACGCACGCACACACACATACATATACATACATACATACATACATGCATAAATACATAACTAGTATAATGTATCGTGGTGATGGGATACACACGTCAATATAACCCATATCTCATATTTGAATTATTTTTGTTACATTTTGTTTTAATGTATTTGTTACGTTCTGTGCGTGTTAGAATCGTCATACTTTCTGTTTATGTGAATCTCTATCAGTACAACGCGCTTAAGGCAAAATAGGGTCAATGTAACTATGTAAAGGCTATTTTTTTTATAATGTGCCAGGTTATGTTTTGTTACGTTTGAATTATGCCTGAAAAGGTGTATGTATGTATGTATGTATGTATGTATGTATGCATGCACGAATGTATGTATGTGTGTGTGTTTGTGTGCATATATATATATATATATATATATATATATATATATATATATATATATATATATATATATATATATATATATAATGATTTTGTTTAATATTTGCATTTAGTTGACGTCTATATGAGGCTTGTCTTTGGAATGCATACTATGCTATCTTTAATCTAAAAATAGTATGGTGATGCATTGTGATAAGTGATACACCTTTATCATAAATGTTGGTCACTCTGGTGACTCGATGCGTCTTGGGGAATATGAAATTCTTATCGCAAACGTTGTCAGTGTCGCCGATATATGACGCTTTACTGACTTTGTTACAATAACGAGTATGGTGTTTATTCTCTTATATTGTTCAGGCTAAAATCGTTAAACTTGAGCATGGTACACATCTCTATTCGTACTACCTCTCATAAAAAAGAAAGGTAGCAGTGACCTTTATTTCACCATTTATTGACTTCAATTAAGGTTTAGATTATGACCTCGTCAGATTTTAAATTGCTAGGTGAAAATAACAAAGAATCGCTACTTTGGTATACGGATGTATCGGGTTATCAAGTTACCGTTTAAATTCCTTTATAAACAATGTAGAGACATAAATCACATGCTTCCATCTTAACAAATAAGGTAACGACGATTCATAATTCACGTTTTATTTTTATAAGCTATTTTGATTAGTTCGTACAAATGTAATACCTTTAATCACGATGTGATGGATTACACTCAATAGGTTGACTGTATGTTGTTATATGCTACATTCAACAGGTTCCAGTCCCGGATTACCCATTAGGCAGAGTAGGCAACTGCCTATGGGCCCCGCGACTTTTATGGGCCCCATGAGACCGTGACCGTGGGTCTGGGGCCCCAAAAGTTTGACTGCCTATGGGCCTCCACGGTGCTTAATCCGGCGCTGTTCGCTACACTCTTCACCTATGGAATATATTATAGAATATGTGAGCGTTACAAAAAAATAAATGAATATATAAATATTAAAACAGCGAGCGTATATATAGTAGAACGTTATAGTTAATGATGTGTATTTCAAATACTACTTACACGTACGTTGATGTTCCTAATAGAAACAATGAATATTGACAGGTGCAGGGTAATGAGCGATGTGTATTTTGAAATTACCAAGACGTAGTCAACATGCAACTAACCTCCGATGACACCTTAACCTTGGCGACGATCCCTGGATCGATGCTGTGTATATGGTGGTGTAGTCCTCTCTCGTAACAATCACCACGTTGTATTATGGTGGCTGGGCATCGCATCTTTTTAGAGCGGACAGAACACCACCAGTATGTTACGTCTGCCCTTTTACGCTAAAAGAAAAGATTTTAAAACATAAATGTGCGAATATCAATGATACCACCGCCAACACTTCTACAAATATGACCAATAACGATGATGATATTATGGCAATTACCAATATTACTACTAATTACCTTGATAGTGTATGAATATCCATCAGCCTCCACAAGTTTTGGACGCGACATTTTGGAACCAGTAAGAACGATCTGAAAATCTGGATGACGTACTTGGTTTAGTCTGAGCTGTAACGTCGGTTCATTTATGGACCTGTAAAAAAAATCGATTTCGTGAATAAAGAATATTTAAATCGAGAGTGTGGTACTTTTTGGATACTGTGCTATTCAGTGTCTTACATATTATGATTTTCTCCAGAACACTAGTTAGCTAATCATAATATGTAATCTTATTAATTTTCAACTACATGCCATTTCAATTGTATTTTATTGAACACAAATTTACATTACAACATAATACAATTCTTAAAGATTATAAAATAATAAACTCACTCTTCTTCTTGATTTTCCGTGACTTTGAAAGAGGCGTCTATATTAAAAGTGCATGTCACTTCTGCATTTTGGGACGCTGTCCAGGTATAAGAACTAACATCTGGTAGCAATCTGGAAGAAGAAAAAAAAAAACATTTCAGTGGTTACCTAATGTGAAAATGCTGCACATTTATTGCGTATTTGTTTCGTACGTTTAGAAAGATTAAATTAAGATGAAATAAATGGATATATATCTTACTTGACTGAAGAGTTGTCGATCGGGAGGTCAGAATCATTGACACTATTAATGACGTCAGTATTCATTGCCTCATCAGCAGTCAGATGTGTACTCTCTGCTATTGGCAAAATGTTCAACATATTGTTGAGACTGTAATCTGTCATAATCAGTGGTGGAGGAAGTCGGGAACAGTCCTTGCAACGCCACCCACTTAGCGTCTCATCACCACGACATAACTGTTGATACAGTGTCTGTGATATTCCTTTGAAGAAAAGAAACAACATCAAAATAAAAGTAGCTACAGCATTAATATTAATATTATGTTTAACTACTACCAGCAGCACTTTTACCATTGCTGATTCTACTATTTGTTACGGCTATATGATTTAAAAGGATTTATTGAAATTTTATAAATTTCAAATTTGTCAATTTTGGGTCTATAATTCATTTAGTTAGAACAGTTTTTCTAGAAAGTCAGTTTGACCCATTAATTCTTAGTGGATTAGATTGTGAATTCTTTTTTGGACTTCATTTTAGGACTTGATTCTCTAAAATCGTAAGTTATTTATTCCCTTTTATGATAATATTTATACTTAATAAATTCTTTGTTAAAGTTTTACAAGCTTGTTAGTTTTCACTTTTTCTGTGTTACTCCTTATTCAAGCCTAGGTTGTAACATAATATTAACATCACCGCTCCGGTGTCCTAGTGGCTAGAGTGTTTGCCTCAGATGCGGGAGTTAGTTGGTTTGAACTCCATCTGAGTCTTACCAAAGATCTATAAAAATGATACTAAGAGTAACCTCGATATACACTCAGCAATAAGAGGTAAGTGTTGCGACTGGTAGGATTGTTGTCAGGATAATGTCACTGGTGGGACACCATGCTACATGTCTGATACATGATGTCCCAGTGCTCTACATCACAATAAACTGCCACACTGTAGACATCGTAGCGATATGAATGCAAAATTGTAAGAGCTACGTTAAAATGTCCAAATCTCTCTCTCTCTCTCTCTCTCTCTCTCTCTCTCACACACACACACACACTAATAATAATAATAATAATAATAATAATAATAATAATAATAATAATAATATACATACCTGTCTCACATTTACGATGCTGCCACTTTTGGCAAGCGTTACATTGTAAAGCATGTTGTCGTGGTCGTACTCTTTGGAAACAAACTATACAATTGTCCATGTCTCGCTTCTATTTGCATATGTGTGTTGATGTCTAACTATTCGTTCTAATACTTTTGTATAAACCATTTTAACTATTTATATCTGTATCGTGTTTTCTAGTCATAAGTTGTTTGCACAGAGACATTATAAAAGCTGGCTTCATTTATTTATATTAATAGATAGAATAAACATTTAAATAAACTGAGATAGAAATAAAACGTACATATTACAATACCTGATGGTCAAACAATTAAGAGTGGGACATATGTCAATTATAATGCAACCGACAAAGGAGAGTAAGAGCAAAGACAATTGCTAACAGCGTATGCGTCCATGAGAACAAATGAATGAATTTGCTAATTGAGTCTTTTTGGCTTAACGATAAAATGATTTCATTGTATACAACTCCAAGTTTGCCATATGCTCTTTATACTAAAACATATGTGCCTGTGAAAACAAATTCTAAATACCATTATTTTTTAAAAATTATTTCAAAATAAATGAAAAACAAACAAATACATAATCAAACACGTGTGAAATTGCATTAAGCTTTAAAGCGTAAACTTACTAGATATCCGTGGATTTTTAGCATTTGATAACATTTCAATTTTAATTCCCGTTAAAGTATAGAAAATCATATTATTATTATTATTATTATTAGTATTATTATTAATAGGGCACAAAATACTTTCTTATTATAGGTAAGTACCGTCTATATTCATAAACATATTTAAAGAAGAATATGCATTTTAATGTATGAGATCGTAAAAATAAAGTTCATATGTTTGCAACATGTTTTTACTGAATTCTACTATTTTATAATACATTGTAATGGAATGATTAATTGTTTGAAAGAATTCGTAATCATTTATATTTATGGTAAATTTTATTGTAAACGACGAGTCTGCTTACAACTTCATGTTTGATTCAAAGTTGAGGAAAAGTATTCTTTAAGTAAGATAGTAATATTTATTAACATAGTCCAAATTATTATTATTATTATTATTATTATTATTATTATTATTATTATTATTATTAATGTGTATATCTATAACAAAGGAAAAAAGCAACATTACAAATATGTATGAAATTTCTTTTAATGATATTTAAACGACGATAGCATTGGGTACGAAACGACCAGCACCGTGGGTACGAAACGACTAATGCTTTGGGTACGAAACAACTAATGCTTTGGGTACGAAACGACTAATGCTTTGGGTATGAAACGACTCATTTTGGGTACGAATCGACTTGGGTACGGAACGACCGTGAAGCCCCGATGTGACGGTCAGGTAACAGCCTTCGCCATGTTGAAATTGCGCAATGTTCATGGAAGGTAAACACGCATTTTGATCAGCATGGTTCACAACATGAAATATTATTGTATAGAAGTGTTGAAAATTGTGTCCTATGTGGGAAATGATGCACTACGATGAGTTTTACTTGTTTGTATTCTTTAAAATCTGTGTCAAGTCGTCGTAGAACTTTGTGCAGCGTTTTAATTTACAGATCACGCGTATGTGGGTTGGGGGGGGGGGAATACCATTTTACTCGACCCTGTACATAACTAGGCGCGGCTTAGTCTTTTTATACTGATTTATTTTTTGCAATAGTACATTTCTATAGCTTGAAATAGGTCCAGGCCTTAAGACATCCGTGATTATTAAATTATCACCAGGGTTTTGATAAACAACATTAACACGTCCTGGACAAGTTTTGACAAATGCACGATTAGTATGTTGGGTTGTTGTGCAGAATGAGGTTGAACTTTGAAGTTTTGTAAGTAGAATACGTGGTAAAATATATTTTGACCGCATCTTTCAAATTTCAGCCACATTACATTAAAGTGGCATAGAGGTATGCCAACATTCTCCACTTTGCATGTTTTAAATACAAACAACTTCACCTTACGTACGTCACTCTCTCAAAAGTACATAATAACTGGTGAACGCCCTCTCGTATGTAAATGCAGGTGGCCTGAAGATGGAGAGACTACCAACATTCTTCCACACTTGTTCAAAGACACCTAATGTTCCGAAGGGAAAAAGAGGAAGAGATTCCACATTGCCAACTGGAAAGACCCCTTAACAAGAGTAAAAAAAAAACCAAAATACTCAAGGTACCTAGTTCTTAATATCATGAAATAAGTATTATTCAAAATCAGTATATACATAAAATAGTTATAATCTTAAACTTGACTTCAAAACATGTCACTTTTACATTCATAACATGAATAAGAAGAGAAAGATGAAATAAAAAATATAGATTTAATTTTCTTTGTTACTGCATTTGTTCAAGAATATTTTTTTGGGAGGATTTCTTTCGAGTGGTGTAATAAACTTGATGATCATTGTACCAAAAAAAGATGCTAAAATTTTGAAAATCAGCGCTACATTTTATTTTGTACCTTTCCAGCCGATACTAATAATTTTGTGTACACATGCTGGTATTTGGTTTTATTCAGGATCCTACCTTGTCAAGAGTACACTGGTCAGAGAAAGAAAAAGATTTTCTGAACACGTATATTTTAGAAGCAGGAGAAGTACCAACCACTAGAGTGAATCCATTTTGGAATGAGTGTGCCAACAAGCTAAACAAATACTGTGGTTCTTCACGCACTGGTAGAGTCTTTTTATTGTTTCCTTATTGTCAAATAACTATTGAGAATTCTGATTCTTAGACGACTGCTTACTTTTAAATTATCATTTGTTTAGTTTAATTGCTATCTTATTTATATATTTATTGGTATGTATGTTCTTGGCTTTTTTGCTTATGCAGATATACATTTCAGTTCGACTATGCTGAAAATCCTAATAATGATTTTCATTTTGTTATTGTGTCATGATGAAAATATGTGTGTAGTATTCTAACATACATATTAAATAATCTGAGATAGATGTGAGTATGATTATGGTTCTTTATGATAAAACCTGGAGATATATTGTATTATAATATTCCGACCTCATCATAAGAGGCAGGTCTCTTAATAATGTTCATTTTTCCATAGTTTGTACACGTGTTGATGAAAGAATATTGGAAATCAGTAATTGCCTGAAGTATGTTAATTTTTAAAAACAGGTTTGAATGAAAACATTATTACAGCTTGTACAGACTACATGCAAATTATTAAACATTAGTAATTTATTATACAAATTTATTACCATAATTCAGGTGTCATGTGTCACAGCAGGTACCAAAAGGTAAAGAATCTTTTTCCAGCTGGAGCCACGCAAGAAATGCAGAGATACTTTTTCTTTGACAAAAGACACAGACTGCTCTCCCCGTTATTGAAAAGCAGTAAGTTTTACAGTCAAAGTACTTTACCAAAATAACTATTTCTGCTCTAATTTTGGGACAAAATGGCATAATTTATGTTTTTAAGAATAAAGATGCAATTATGTAATAGTTTGCACCTTTTTTACTTAGTAAAATAGTTTCAATGCATGTGTTAACTATTTGAACCTGCATAAAGCAAACTCCCATTGGCAAATATACTGCTCTGTTCAATGTTTGCTATACACTGGTAAACATCATGCTGGGTTTAATCCACACTATATTTAATTGTTAATATGTCTCTGACTATTTTGGATTGTGACTGCATACATCATGCATCATCTCTTGTCAGCCCATGAAAAATTGCTATTGTCCACTGTTCAAAATGTATTTGGCAAGCTGTAATCAATCTTTATAAATCTCTTGATGGCATTAAGTTCTTTCAATTTTGTGACCATTATGAGTAAAATTACATGGTTACTGTTACCAGAAATATAAACACAAATATCTTTATCATACTTATTGTACTCGAAATAAGGACCAAAATATGAACAGACTCAGAAGCTTTATGACTACAAGTACTTACAATTTACTTAAAGGTCCGTAGTCAGCCTTCACAGCTGGCTGTTATGTCTATAAGCAAAGCTTTTAAACAACTCCTAATGAACATAACTTGGTCCCTGTTTTGAATTTATTGCCTAACCTGCATTAGCAGGGGAGATATATGTTACTTGTTTTATCTGTCAGCGATTGCACCACTGTCTGAACTTTGCTGAATGTTTTAGTTTTTTTTCTCAGCAAGATCAAGTGTTCAGAAAACAGAGGGATAGTTACAATATTTGGTCAGTAACATCATTTTTAAGTGTCATTTCATTGTCTTCACATCCAGTCACCTAACACCCATGGTAAAGGTCACAGTCACTTTTAATAATGAAACTGTTCCGGTGGTATAGAGGTTAAAACATCAACCTTGCATGCAAGAGGTCAGACTTGTAACAATGGTACTAACAGCTGCCTCACAGTATTAAGTTGTTAGTGTTATGACCGGTGTCAGGATAATGTGACGGTGGGACATGGTGCTGCATAATGCCTCAGTGCTAGACATAATTATAAAATGCCACACTGCAGACATCATAGCGATATGGCCAAAATTGTTAAAGCTGCATTAAAAATCCAAACACTTTTAAAATGGATATTTGTGATAAGCATATTGCAGGTGATTTACAATTTCTTAGAAACTTTTGTGAAATAAACACGATTCGTTTTCAGGAATGTAATCCAATTTTTTATAGGTCATCTTCTCATTACTGCAGTTTTATTGATATCCCACAAAGAAAAGCAGTCGGGTGCAGAAAAACTAATTGATGATGTTTTAAGACAAAGGTTTGTTGCTGGGGATATTTCAAACCAAGACAGAGCAGAATTATTGCACTGTGTCCTATATACTGATGCAATTGCTGAAACAATGCTGAAGATCAAAAGTATCAAAATGGCAGTAAAGAATTCCATCTTAATGGATATTGAAAAAAGTGCATCACAAAAATGTATTAGATCTGACAACAGTTATCTATTTCAAAAGGACTATCAAAATTTAAAAGAATTTGATTTTCACAAATTAGTGGCTGAAATAGCAACATGTCAGCCATTTCTTCTGGAGAGCCTTCTGGCTGTTTCAGTGCCAACAAGCAGAGTTTGTACTATTAAATCGATACAAGACCTGATTCCACGCCTTGGACTGGTTTACAGCCTTCTAATGTCCTACAGATTTCATGAACTCTCTAGACTTCAAAGGGTACTGACAGTTGCCTTACTGGATGAATGTGTTCATGAAAAAGTGATTATCATTTGGGTATGTTCTTGTTTCATTGTTCCAATTTTCATAAAAAGTTCTGTTACATGTTGCATACCTTTTTGCAATTCCCTTGTTTGCACTTACTGACTGCCACTGTTATACATTATCATGTTTACTAACAAAGCATTTCTTGTCCAGTCAAAAAGAAGTATTATTTGGTACCATTTTAACATTTACTAATGGTAATTAGTTCAGAAGTGATTAAAACACAGAGTGAAATTTTTTTTATTCTTCAGTTCGTCTGAATTTATCATTTTGAATAACTTTATCTTCAATGTTCCATTTAATCTTGATTATTGTTTTTGCTATTAGTAATGCTTGTAACTGTAAATATGTAACAAATAGTACTACAGTGGGACCCCACTATAACCCGGTAGTTGGGAGCCATAGAATCCGACCGGGCTATGAACCGAACCGTGTTATAAGCAACCATGTACAATACCAACACATTTTTGGATTTAATTGCAGGGTGGGGGGTGGGGGGTACATAAAGATGGGTGCGAAACTGCATGGCACAATTACCATTTTTAATCAATATATATTAAATGAGAAAAAAATTTACTGTGGTAACAGAAATTGCAGATTTAATATATTACTTTATTCAGAGAACCATGCATTGGTACATACACGTGTCTAATTTATATATATACCTGTATAATCTATTGCATGAAAAGAGTATCAACACCGTTTACTCACCAGCGAATCTTGTAACATACACTGAATCCATAATACATATATTTCCATCGAAAATATCCACACAAGGATGTAAAATATTCAATAATTTTGTCACAGATCATTATGTGACTGAATTCAATGAAAAGAAAATAGCAAAAATTATGTAACGGGTGTACGTAACGAATGATGAAATAGTACATGTCCGTAGATTAAATAATGGAAGCTAAAGTGTATTCTTATAATAACTACATGTACATCTCAGGACCTTTCCGTCTCTGAATTCAGTCATTGTAAATTTTCCCACCCAAGCTGCTAGTCAAAGTCCTTTGAACTTGCCGCCCAGCTATTGCGTCATGTTCTTTTGATGTACTCTAATACAGCAGGCAGAACTGGCTGATATTTTAACCACTGAATCACTGTTTAGCTCGGCAGTTCACTTTGATGATAAACAATGTACTTAAATTGATTGATTTATACATTCTGGTGAGAATCTTTTATCAACCCCCGCATTGGCTATTGTTTAGTTGTGTATGAAATTAAGAGAACATATATCGGAGATTATTAGAGCAACCATTGTATTCAGAATGCATTAAAGACAAACACAAAGCAGACACGATGGCTTCATTACTCAGGAATCAGTAATTATAATATTGACACTTATGAGCTGTAATTTTTCAACAATAAACAAAGATCAAAGTTCTCAGTAGGCCCAGCAATTGGTTCGTATTAACGACGTTTATTTTTGCACATAACTAGAAGAAAATTTGATAATACATTTTCTACAGGTTCTTTTTCACACTGTTTAGACGAATATGAGAATGATAATTAAACTCTTGCCTTTTTTTTTTATACTTAAAATTTTTTATTTTTTTTGGTCTTTGAGAAAAATACCTGTAATAAATTACCCGAAATTTCGGGAGCCATGCCACGACCGGGTTATATCCGAATTCGGGTTATAGCAGGGCGGGTTATAGCGGGGTCCCACTGTATTGAGTTTTTTTCATGTCAGAGAAAATCAGACAAAAAAATAAAATTGAATACATGGACCACAGTTCCATTTTTTCTTTGTCGAAATTTGCAATATCTGTGTGATCTTTTTATTATAGTACTTGGACAATTATCTGCTTCAGAATTAATTTTAGCTAATGTTAGGAAAATTAATCACATAATCATGATGTTTATATTTGATTCTATAAATAATTTGCAAATTCCAAGAGAAATATTACTTATGTATTATGAAAAATGTAAGTAGTGGCTTTAAGAATATAGGGATTATAGTGTTGAAGTTTCTCTTAGTATCTGGTAATTTAAGTATATATTAAAACAGCATCTGTTTTGTATATTTTGCAGTAAAATTACGAGATCATTATTTCTATACCTGTTTTCATTGTTTTGTTTGGTATGGGGCAGTGATATTTAGTATGTATGCAAAGATCTGGCTAAGCTTGACCCCTCCTTCCCTCCCTGTACACATGCATACTTTTTGTTTATTACACACCAACACACAGTTCTATAGAATGGCCTATATTTAATCCACACAGAAATGGTCAAGGTTTATTTATGTTAATGTGTTTAACATATTTGAGCAATGTTGAATGTCTGGATGCATCAAAGAATCGAGGTTTCACCCCCCCTCCCGTTTTGTATGGGTACATACATTATCAATAGACCCCCCCCCCTCCATATGCATGTGTATGCATTTGGGTTAACCCCCCCTCCATGCGTATGTACTAAATGGCTAGCCCCATATCATTTAAGTCAGGAAATGTTGAAATGACTGCATGTGATAACATTTTCATTTATATTTTATTTATTGTTTCTGTTGATTTTTTTTTCTTCTTTTTAGTTTTCTTCATTATCACAGACATTCCTTTTGCCATGTATGACAAGAGTATTATGCCTTTGGAAAGTGCTGGTCTACTTTTCCACATTTCATTGGCATACTAATTTTGTACAAAGATGTCAAAATTTTGTTGTCACTGGATGGAAAGTCCTGCGTATCATTACAAAGTGATGTTTGCTTTAGAACAGCATGTTTTTGTAAAGCAACACTTCATTATTTTACAGATGAAATAACAATTACAGGTTGAGGAGACACGACAGGTCTTTATAAATATCAGTATGTTTGGTAAAATATACAAAATGACTAGACTTCTTACTTTATTTTTAAAAAAATGTACCCTTGAATAACTGAGTGAACATTATTATTTAGAATGTCAAACATATTTTCATCATATATGATTGATAATAGTGACATGATGTAAGGCAACTATTATTTTTTACAGAGTATTTTTTCTTTCTTATTACAGATCAAAAGACTGCATACTTTATATTGGACATGCTAAGTTAATTTACTCCTTTCACAGAGATAAAACAGTTATACTTATTGTTTGAAAAATGTTAAAGATTTAGTCCTTGTACTGTCAACATTCATTAAAGCTTTATATTAAAGAGTCCTTTGAAAGTACATGTATGTTTTGTCTTCCATGAACCTGTATGACCGTCAAATTTATTGTTAAGGAATAAGCACATATTGACAATTTGATCTTTATACTGTACTAGCAAGTACCCGGCATGCGTTGCAATGCCACTGAAAGAAAGTGTTTGTGAAAGTGATCAGGCTTGAGCAGTGCGAACTCGAACGGTTTCCAATCTTGCTTCCCGTTGCTCGTCTGTTTCAACTATTACAAATTCACACTGCGATTGTTTGACATAACCAAGGTGCGAACCAAACGTAACTAAGTAAACATGACATATCTAAGGCACCTACAGTTCCCATCAAAGACCCACAAAATTAGGTATTGCTACAGACCGTGTTCGATCACGTGACTTATTTAAGGCGCATACTGTTCGATCACGTGACATATCTAAGGCGCCTACAGTTCTCAGCGAACACACGGTAAATGTCGCAAAACTATATGAAATACACACATTTGTTAATTGTACGATTTAAATGGTTGTACTAATTCAGAAACCTTCGCGGGCATACGCAGAACAACTCACTAAAGTTTTATCGCAATCGGATGAATGGTATAGGAACGCATACGACACAAACAAACACACTTACATATATATATATATATGTATATATATACTCACTTGGAAGTTTATTCCATCTGCAATCAACACAGAACCCCATTTGCCATTGCAAAATGAACATATCAATCAAAGTCTATTTTATTTCTATAGATAACAGATGTCATAAAGCAAGATCTTTTGGCACATTATGCAACAGCAGCTCTGGGTCTGTGCAGTTTGCAGTTGGATGTGACTTGTAATCAAGTAAATAATGCGTCAACCACATACTATGCATATGATCAATGCTATAATTACTGTCATATATTTTAAACCAGGTCTTTGACCGTCTTCAGGTAGTATGTGTGGCCACTTCCTACCAAACTGCCAACCGCCATTATAGAGGATATTGGGAAACATTGTTACAATGCTATTGTGGAAGTTGTCATTAATGGCCAGCCTTTCAGGATTATTGGGGATAATATTAATGTTTCTGTACGGGTCAAGCATGAAAGAACTGATCACCATGGTGGAATGTTAAACTGGTTTGGGTCAGCTGCCATATTACAAAGTCTTTTGAGGAAATGCCACATGAAATTCAGGGACAGACTAAAGATTTATGGTTTTAAAAAGAAGAATGTAGTGGTGCCTTAATAGGTTCTTCCACTGAATGAGCAAAAGTATGCAGATGTTGTTTCTATTTTGGACAAATATGAATCAGCAGTGGAAGAAATATATACGGTTGCTGGTAAAGACAAATTGCCAGTACACATTGGGGGTGATCAGCTTACCAGAGAGCGGTTTAATGGTGGCAAAGGACTTAAGATCTGGTTGCTTCACCGAAATGGAGAAACTGAATCATCGTTACCCTATCACACTTGAAATGTAGCATACTGCCATGAATGTTTTGACTGTAATGTTTAAGTGCTTGTACAAGGAATAGTCCTTTGACAAAGGCACAATGAATGCAGAAAGAATTTGTTAAAGTAGAAAAACAGTAAATGCAGATGTTAAAAAGCATCATGATCATGACAAAGACTTCACCATTTCATTTATTAAAGGTTATATTGTTGAGGCTCTCTGTGGCCTGGAGACTTTGACAGATATCCTGACCAATCATATTCCACCATTAGAATGGTGGAAATGGAATCCAGGTTTAATGATACTATGGACAAATTCATCGATGAATATGTCTTGGGTAGAAACACTGATGCTACCAATAGAATACAGATTGACACTGAAGAGATGATGTCTTGGGTAGAAACACTGATGCTACCAATAGAATACAGATTGATATTGAAGAGATGACGTCTTGGGTAGAAACATTGATGCTACCAACAGAATACAGATTGATATTGAAGAGATGACATCTTGGGTAGAAACACTAATGCTACCAATAGAATACAGACTGATACTGAAGAGATGATGTCTTGGGTAGAAACATGATGCTACCAATAGAATACAGATTGACACTGAAGAGATGATGTCTTGGGTAGAAACACTGATGCTACCAATAGAATACAGATTGATATTGAAGAGATGACGTCTTGGGTAGAAACATTGATGCTACCAACAGAATACAGATTGATATTGAAGAGATGACATCTTGGGTAGAAACACTAATGCTACCAATAGAATACAGACTGATACTGAAGAGATGATGTCTTGGGTAGAAACATGATGCTACCAATAGAATACAGATTGACACTGAAGAGATGATGTCTTGGGTAGAAACACTGATGCTACCAATAGAATACAGATTGATACTGAAGAGATGATGTCTTGGGTAGAAACACTAATGCTACCAATAGAATACAGACTGATACTGAAGAGATGATGTCTTGGGTAGAAACATGATGCTACCAATAGAATACAGATTGACACTGAAGAGATGATGTCTTGGGTAGAAACACTGATGCTACCAATAGAATACAGATTGATAATGAAGAGATGATGTCTTTGGTAGAAACAGTGATGCTACCAATAGAATACAGATTGATACTGAAGAGATGATTGTTACTCCGCCAAGACTTCTACTACCAAATGGATCAATCTCAACAGTCTTCATCCCAAAAAAGCAAAAGATATCAGTTTTGTCAGAGGCTCAGCATGACAGTTAAGCATTATGCTCATAATGTGCTACAGCTAGGACTGCTGTATATGCAGTTCCTTGATGTTTGCCAGATACCTGACCAGGCAAGGTTACTAACTACCCTCAAGTACATAATGGCAGTTTTTAAGGCAGTTAATTCACACAGTAAATATGCACTTGAAATTTTGTGTTTTCTTGCCCACCAGCAAGCATCAAATAGCCTGCATACTGCCAACAAGTCTTTTTATGGTGTATTTGTGAATACTGAGGGCAAAATAGATTCACATATTCCTGCTGACCTTCAAATGGAACATATTGTCAGGAAAATAAAGAAACTAGTTAAAAATGTTGGGTCTAACAATACCATGGGAACAATTTCAAGAAAATCAAGAGCTCTAGCTGGTATGTCCCATGTTGCAGAACAGTATGACCATGCTGCTGGTGTTATTGTTCGAGCTCAGCTGCATAAGAAAAAAAAGGCATCTGAAGAAGAGATGATGATTATCAAAGACCTGAGAGATGTTTGTCCATTTAAGACACAGATAGAGTTTTTCATAAATTTGAAAAGACACTTGCTCCCACAGATGGATCTTTATCCCGACAAGATTATGAAGCAGGGATTCAGCACCATAAATTTATCTTTGATTATGAGACAGGAAAATAAATTGTTATTATTCTTCAAACAATGATGAAGTATTTATTTGTATGTTGATTTGTGAGTTACTTGGATAAGACCATGCTTTGCATTGCATTTTGAGTAACAATGATAAAAGTGCTTTACATTAGTGATAACATGGATAAAATAGTGATTTATAATACTTTGTGAGGAACAAGAATAAAATTGATTTACAGTCGACTCCACTTAACTGCACATCGGTTAACTGTACACGCCGGATAACTGCACGTAGTCATGCTGGTCCCGTTTTCCCCCAATGCTTTTCAATGGGAACAAACTTCGGATAGCTGCACTTCGCTTTAGTGCACACTCCGGATAATAGCATGCTATTTCTGTCCGTGGCACGTTATTCAATACAATTTTACTCCGGTTACCTGCACAATGTATATTCGTGATCAGTTATTGCCAGTCCACTGATGTAGCGCTTCAAATAAGCCGACAATTAAGTCGGTACATGCGACTTTGTACATGATTGACATGTAAAGGATGCCTTAGGTGGTATATATATGTATATCCGCGCCCACTAGGGAGCAATAGCGTGGGAAAAATCATAGTACAGCATGGGAAACATTGCTCAAAAATGGATGGTTGAAAAAATGGAAAATGCGCAACGGAATTCAATTTAAACAACAACACGGCAAAAAACAGGATGCAGATGACTTTGGAGCTGAATGCTTTTTCTGTAGAAGACGACCCATCAATGTCTGACAGCAGTTTTAGAATAACAAGTGATCTATAGAATTTCTTAAAATTCGCTATAATTCCTTGATCCATTGGTTGAAGGAAAACAAGCTTAACATTTAAATAAAAGTTGAAAGAGTGGATTCTAATCATTGTTTAAATTTATTCTTCACATATATTCGTGCTGTGCTGATTTAAAGCTGTACTGTACCGTACTTCGGTTAACTGCAACGTCTCGTGACGGCCCCGAGTGTGTGCGGTTAACCAGAGTCGACTGTACATTACATTATGAGGAATTTGGATAAAACATTTATTTACTTTATTTATATTGTGAAAAACAGCAATAAAACTGAAATACATTAAACTAAGAGAACAGCGATAAAATTGTACATTACACTGCGCCGAACAAGTCCAAATGAGTTTACATGGTGTTTGAACAGTAAAGCATTTTATGATGGACCAAGTGGTTATAACTTTAACCCTTATGAATATTAAAACTTAGTCATTTTGATAGTCCTTCTGATACAAATCTCAATTTCTATTTCTGTAAAAGATGGCAGTCAGTCAGAACAAAAGTTCCATTTAAGTTTGAATAACCAGATTAAATTAATGGTGGTAGACCATAGTGACTCCATAAAGATTAGGTTGTATGTCTTACATTAATTCAGTTAGGACATAATAATGATGTGTATTATTTGACACTGGTGGCTCATTTGAAAGGTCAAGGTAATAGTATAGCCTGACACTCACAAGTGACCATAATCACACCCAAAAAAAAAATAAAAATACTCTTGTCCAATGGCTGTATTGTTTATTTTATACTTATTACTGCCAAGGTGACTATTCAAAGTACAACACTGGCATTGTACATATTAACTGAATAAAAGATTAAAAAGTTATTATTGTAAAAAGTGTTATTACTTTTTAAAAAAATTGTTTCTGTTGATTAATCATGATTATAAACTAAGAAGGGTTGAGAGCATATTTACATAACATAACATATATACATAGCATATATACATAACATATATACATAGCATATATACATAACATATATACATAGCATATATACATAACATGCATCTTATTGCAGTATATGTGTGATTATACTTTGGATTGCTGACCCCACTAATGGTGGTAGGTGAAAGTTAAATTCAATTTCTTGAGCAGTATTGCAGAACTCTAAAGTTTCTGAAATTAAATATGGGATGTGTTCATCAAAACAACCTGTACCATCTGCTGTCATATAGTCTTGAATTGCATGCATTACTTGATTTCTTTGTTCTAGGGATGGAATGATGGTGGGTCTCACAAACTGTTCATAATTGGCACATATGTCACAACATTCCTGAATAGTAGCTGGCTGGAAATTCACATTAAAGGACCCTGATAAAAACAATCTTCTGCACTTATTTGACTTAAAAAAGTCTTTGATGGCCTTGTCAACATATCTTTGTGCCAAGTTTGTAGCATTATAGTACAAAATGACTTGGGCTCTGGAACCATCTCTACCTGCATGTCCAATCTCCTGTGTGTAGGCTTTGAAACAAAAATCAAAGAAACATGCCAGTATTAATAAATGGTGTGATTACACATGCTTGCACGAGAGTTATAAGTTGTGTTGAAATGAAAAAAAAATTTCATATTAAATTTGTTTGGAAATACCTATGATTGAAAATTGATCCAGTAACTATTAAAGCAAGGAACCTCTTTTTGGATTTAAATATCGATACAAGATAAATACATAGTGAAAGGTAACTTTGAATATAAAAGCATGTATTATCTATTCTGATGTTTAATATACATGTACTCTTATTCACTTGAAACATAGTTCTCTACCTCCCCAAATTATTTTTCATAAATACAATAGTTTTACCTTTTAAACCTTAAAAAATAAAAATCATACCAAACTATTGTGTTGAATGGTCACATGAACTGACCATCAAATCCTCTGTCCTATGCCTTGTGTCACATTAGTTGAGGTGATAAATTAACAATACAAATGTTTGGATCTTAATCACTATTATTCCTTCAAGAGTTGATGGAGGAATGGCATGGATTACTCTCTTACCATGCCTTAGGTCACATCCCATGCCAAGGGCTGTAGTTGCAAACACCAGTCGAACTGGAGTCACATCTTGGGATAATTTTTTCAGGATTTCCTGATTAACCTATGGAGAAAAAATCCCACACAATATATATTCCACCAGAAACATTGAACTTTGGTAATTAAAATATCACATAGAAGAAAAAGAAAAGTAATTAAATAATTATTTTTGTTCTTTTAGTGCATGTTTTTAGCATGCATTAATATGTAAATTTGCAATGGCAATTAATTTCATAGTGCATACTGTATATAGTAGTAATTTATAGTAACTTGTGATGTTCATTCATATTGGTACAAATATTATTGACAGAACTTCAACAATGTTGTATGAACTTAGATCTTTAAAACATGCACAAGATTTTTAAAAACATTTCCTCTTTAATTAATATTTTGTATTATTAATTTTAGGCATTTTAACAGGTACTACTCTTGAGTCTTCATATACTTACCAATATTTAAACACAATTTTCCATGGTGGCATGAAAAAGAAACTGATATAAGACATACTTGCAATATTTCAGTGTGTATAACATGGAGCAATCTGATCAACTTTTGTTTACAACTACTATCATATTTTACAGAGTAGTCAACTGTGATAGACACAAAATTCAGCATACATCTCTTTGGTTGAATTATAAAATCATTTTGTTTTAAACATGGGATAAGTAATTACATGTTCAGGTTGCTGGGAATGAAACTGTACCACACATGCAGTCTCATCAGGTCTTTCACAATCCATCCAGAATAATGATCCTAGAAGTCTCTTGGCAAGTTCAATGCCATATGTGCACCATTGTAACTAGCAGTATACAATTGTCAATGGAAATTCTTGCTTATTTCTGTGCAGCTCCAAAAGTAAAGGCTTGTACACATAGTCATAAGCACCTTCTACAGTGTGCCTTCCTCCAGTTGATGGTATACGAGACCTAATATTAATGGAAATATTTTCATTCAGAACTGGTGTGGTGCTTAAAATAGTACACCTTTTCATTCCAAGGCTTCTGTGAATGTCCCTCTGTGCAGTCTGACTAGCTGTTTCAGTAACTGCAAGGACTCTTAGGCAGTTTTGTATACCAGGCCTTATATTAGAAAGTCTCTTGAACTCTGGTCTAAAGTCCTCCCTCCATTCTAAAATGCAGTGGGCCTCATCAACTACAAGATAAGTGATGTCATATTTTTTGGATATTGTCCCCGGCTTTTCAGCATGATATAGGACATCTTCAGGATGACCAATACAATAGGAGATATGACTTGTTTGTTCAAAGTCGATACCGGTTTAAAGATGCAAAACTCTAGCTTTCAACTTCTGGATCTCCTGTTGCAGAATTGAGTTTAATAACACAACTATACTGACAATGCATGTTTTGGCAAGTACATATTGTGAGTAATAGGTCAGTATTTCAAATATGAGCGACTTGCCATATCCTGTTGGTAGTATAGAAACTGTGTCATGTTTTTCTAGTGACTTGAGACAATTCAGCTGCTGAGGCATTAAAAACTGAATTTCTGTGCAACATGCCTTGTTCAGCATTGCTAGCGCCATTTTATGTTGCATGCAACTTTGTAGCATTTTACTGTTATTATCTGAAATGAAAAACGTTCTTTTAAGGTAAAATAAACATGAATAGTCAACACTAATTTGATAGATTTTTCAGCAATAAATTTCACATTCAATAAAAATGGTCAGTAAGTAAAATTTGAGCTTAGTGTTTACTTTAATGCAAATGGAGCCCGGCAGATAAAACTGGGGAACTCCAAGATAACACTGGTTAATATCTTGTGTAAGAATGTTCTCTAGCTAAATATAGTAATGGTGCATTTCAAAGCTTTGAAACTAGCATGTTATATTCAAACATGAATTATTATTAATAGTGAATAAAGGGTTTCACTAATGACCCTTCAAAATATCAATCAATTATATTCAAATAATTTTAAATTTAGGTACATGTATAACTTTCATCATCAGAGGACTTGCAAATAAGAATAAGTGGGAGAAGATTTAGGCATTATTAAAATCAGGCTAAATATAATATCTAACCCAATAGTAAATGAAAGATAAAATGTGCACAATTCTTTCATGTTTACTGAACACATGGAAAATGGTAATCTGTTTCCTCAATACATGTTTCAGACTTTCATGGACAAGTTATACCTTCATCTCTGATTTTTGATAATTACAAATGATTTGTAACTGTCAAGTGTGCAAAACACCTATTTGTAATAAAAGAAAATCTAATATATTTTAACAATATGTGTAAAATGAACAAAAGAGTACAGTATAATTCTACTACATAAGACAGTATATATACCCATGCATTTTATACAGTTGCTTATGACATCAAGATGTAAGTTATGAATGCTGATCTACATAATTTTAATGATCAAACATAGAGAACCATCAATAGAATTTTGTCTATACTTTTTTTAAATTACAGATAGGATAAGCTCTCAAAAAATATTTTTACTAAAATTTTAATTTTCATTATTAACCAATTATGGACCACCAAAGCCGTATATACTCTACGATTTCTTCACCCATTTTTAGACTGGTTCACAGCTCTTCCGTATAATTAGTACCATGTGTCCTATAACCAGATTTTAATTTTTTGGAAAAAGTTGCATTTTACTCATTGATATTAGAGTATAATTGTAAGAAAGACCTGGCCATGCTGGTGCATGAATAATAGTGCAATTGCATTTTATGTGATACTACTGTACATAGCAAAATTGCATCCGCATTACATGTTGAAGTGTTTTATTGTACTTATTAGTGCATTATTCTTGTTATTAAAAAAATTAGATTCCGACTTTGTATCTTCGTGTTATCTTTCTATAGCATGCATGCTACACAAAATAAACACAAACATGCTGACATCAGCAAGTATGACATCATAGGGTATCAAATTACATGACACCTAGTTTTTCCATCTCTCACTGGCTATAAGACAAGTTTTAAATGTTTTAAATTTCAAAATTGCATTTCTTTTCTTGCTGACATTCACAGAAATAAGATACAGTGCATCCCTGATTCCTATCATTCACACCAAACCAATAAGTGTGCCACATGACAGGTCAAAATGATAAGAGGTCATTGTCCTTCTGTGACTCTGACACACCCAATGAGGCATCCAGAGATGCCGACATTCTAAAACTATTTACCGCTCCAGTGGCCTAGTGGTTAGAGCATTCGCCGCGGAAGCGGGAGGTCGTGGGTTCGATCCCCGGCCGAGTCATACCAAAGTCTTACAAAAATGGTACTAACAGCTGCCTCGCTTGACGCTCAGCATTAAGAGGTTAGTGTTAGGACTGGTCGGCCTGGTGTCAGGATAATGTGACTGGGTGGGACATCATGCTACATATCTGCGGCATGATGCCTCAGTGCTAGACATCACTATAAACTGCCTCACAGCAGACATCGTAGCGATATGACTGAAAAATTGTTAAAGCTACGTTAAAAATCCTAATCAAACAAACAAACTAAAACTATTTAAACTATCAACACAGGTGATTCATCACCCCCAAATCCTAATAAAAAGGTATAAAAGCCAAAGGAAAGTTCCGTAAGTATTATAATACTGAAGAATTAAATAACTGAGTGATACTTTTTAGCATAAAACTATGGGAAAGGATAAGGAAGCAAAGAATAGACAAAGTCATTTCTTCAAGCCTGGTAATGTTCCCCACAACAAGGGGAAAAGATGTACATCAACCCAAAAGACAAAGCCACTTGAGGTCTATTACATAAGGACAACAAGAGACAAATTTGAAAAAGCTATAAAAAGTTCATATAATGCTGACACTGAAGATGACGATGGAAAGCCCATGTACAAACTGCTGCGGCCCAAGCCAAGAAGTAAGCTGGAGGTGGAGCAATATGTGGAAAACATTGCGATGCCAGGGTAAGTCCATGTTTCTATTCAATATTCAGAAACTTATATAACTTATCACTGCATAAACTACTTGGTAAATTTAAGTAATAGAATTGAACTGCATATTAACGTTGTCTAATGCATAAAACTATACCAATATTTACCCCAAACGCATAATAAGTTTAGAAAAAGTCTCAAAATCATTATGATGGCTACTTTCCACTACAGGTAGTCTTAAATTACTTACTTTTCAATATAAAGCTGAATAAAGTATATAAATTATTTTAAAAAAATGAAATAAATCAAACCTTCAGTCACTCAATTCTAGTCAAAGGGGAGGTAATATACATTGATTTGGCATACCAAGTAGCAAGCTCTAATTTACTGCTAAATGATTCTGTACTATCACTTGATAGTATGTGCAGAGCAATGTTGCATTTATAAATAGATTTTGTTTCAAATCTGAAACTACATTTCTAACATGAAACTTGTTTTATCTATTTATATCAACAGATCTGGTGAGAAAAACACATATCGATTGGTTCATGCAGAAAAAAATGCTGAGATGTGGAATACTTTTTTTCAAGAGCACCAGTGCCTACACCCTGAATGTCAGGGGTTTCTGTCATGGGACTTGAAACATGAAGAGAAAAGAGGTCTGGTGTGGCGAGAGAGAGCAATATGTTCATCATGCCGTTACACTTCAAGAATGTTTGAACTGTATCAAGAAATGCCAAGGAAAGGTTGTGGAAGAAAAACTGCCTGTGTAAATAATGCGATACAGATAGGACTTTCACAGACTTCTGTTGGAAATGAAGGATTTAGAACTATTCTTTTAAGTGCGAATGTCCCTGCTCCCTCAACAAAAGGGATGCAGAAAAGTTCCAATACTGTTTGTCAGAAAATTGAATGCAGCAACATGAGAGACATGGCAGAACATAGGAAATATGTGAAGGAGTTTAATTCTATGACAGGAAAAAAGACAATATAATTGATCTTCAATGTGACTCAACATATAATAATGCAATTTACATGTATAGTGGAGTAGGTAGGACACCCTTTCAACCAGCTACCCAGTGTACACACATTCTAGTTGAAGACACTACTCCTGAGAAAAATGTAATTCATATAACCACAAAGAATAAACTATGCACATTGGGTAAAATGCACGCTTCTGATGATGAAGCCAAATTGTGTCACTGCTCAGCAAATATAAGTTTACAAACAAATATTGGAGATGAATATACATTTTGTAAGGAAGGGCTTAGACATTTAAAGAAAACAGACAATATTGAGGTACACAACATGACAACTGATCCAGACACTGCTAGTTACCGGGCTAGCCTGGACCTTAGGAGGGAAGGAATAACTGAAACAGTCCCTGTAAATCATATTGAAACACGCCATCTGACTCAAAATCATAGAAAGGCCAGAGCAAATTAATTGATTTGATGCCATGAAGAACCAAAAAACTCAGAGAAAAGATGCGGAACAACTTTGCACTTGATTTGACTAAGAGGTGCCAGGCTGAGTTTGAACAATCATTTAAAAAATATAAAAATACAACAGAATTACTAGTAAGTAATTTATTTTATGCAACAGATGCAATAGTTAAGTGCTATCAAGGTGATCATAGTCTTTGTCATAAGCACTCTAATGTGTGCTGGGTAGCTGGTACAAGCTGGATAGATAGAAACACATTCTTGCCAAGTGATTTCAAACTGAAAATATCCAGTGAGAGAGAGGATAGTACATTGTGCATGTGTGTTGAGTACCGGTTAGGAAAATCTGCAGTGTTAAAAATAAAATTAAAAAAGAACACTCAGAAAGTGGAATCAGTGAATCGAAGGATAAAACGCAGCTTACCAAAGAATATAACCTTTAAGAGAAACTTCCATGGCAGGGTTCATAGTGCTGTCCATAACTGCAACCATGGACCTGGAGAATCTCTGGTTAAGCTGTGTCAATCTATCGGTTGTCCGATTTCAGCTTGCAGTTCTGTGGCACAACATCTGAAAAGCAAGCAAGATATATATAGGAGAAATAAAATACATACAGCAAGTACAGCATATAACTTAAGAGAAAAAAATCGAAAAGGGCATTTCTTTACAAGCTTTATGAGAAACATCAAGAAGAAAAGAATTATGCTATGGCTAAAAAAATTAAAAGCAAAATATGAACATTCTTACCTTAAACAACCTCGATTTTAGTACATTTTTACAGGTTGAGGCAATGTGGCATGTGCAGTTTTGTCAGTGGCGTCGCTAGGGGGGTGCGGACCACACCAGGTGACACCATATCAGAGTGGTGGCATCAACATGAAAAATTGCAAATTTTACAGAGCACACACTGCTCGGTCTAGTCGGATTTCATAAGCGGATAACCGATCATAGTTAAATACATGACTAGCAGGCACAGGGTACCACCATGCAGTCTACAGAGCATCTGGTGTTTATTTGAATGAGATTCAGCGCTGGTCGGAGCAAAATTTTTTTAAGAAGAAGAATTCCATAGTGGAAGTCTGGAGGGGTGACACCATGAGTTTACCGCACTGGGTGACACCAACCCTAGCGACGCCGCTGAGTTTTGTGCAAAGTCCTTGATTTTTACAATGCTCTCTGCTTTGATTTACTGAATGTGTCTCTAATGTTAAATGAGCAGTATTGATACGTAAGCGATTATGACATATGTGACTTACATTTAACATCTCTCCCCCCCACCCCCTTTTTGGGAATTGTTTCATATGTTAATTGGTATTTAACCATATAGGCCAATATGTGGGCACCAACATATTAAATTCTGCCATCTGGCCAAACTATTCTCTTTTTCCCATAGCCTGAGCTGTTTACTGCCCCCATCCAGTTTATACAAGCCTTCCCATCTGTGTTTTGTATAGATTTTTTCTCCAAAATCACATGCAAATTGCGCAATTTCAACATAGCGGAGGCTGTTACCTGACCCTCATAACGAACAGTAAGGGAGTTGGAGCGGTCAGGGAACCAGACTACTATTCCAGGACTTCCGAACAGGAAGTATACGAATAGCTGGGCTAACACTGCTCATTCTAATGTCCCAATAGGAAATATGCTGAACAGCTTTGTCAGCAATGTTAATTCTAATGTCCCAACAAGAAGTATTATAAACAGCTATGTGAGTGCTGGTCATTCAAAATTTTCTTCGATGTATATTACAGGGTTTACAGGTACCGCATATCTTTCAATATACGTAAACTTTATCTTATATAAAATTGAGACCGTTATCGTAAAGAAAAACGAGAAAGAAGAAGAATATTTATAAACGTCATCCTATTTCATGGGTACAAAAATACAAGAAGTCATCTCCTTTCATGCATACATAAACAAGTCGCCCCTTTCATGGGCAGAAATAAAACAAATTTCTTTTAGCAGCAGGGAAGGCGAATCGGACAACCTATTATAGAGGCGTCTATTTGGCAAACCAAGGCTTCCTCCAAAATCGTAAAAAAAGGCGACCATTTAGCAAACCAAGGCTTTCTCCAAAATCGTAAAAAAAAAAAAGAAAGTTTCTTTTGGAGACGCCAAAGTCGTTGTCGCACCCTCCCTGCTGCTATGGCGTTAAAAATTCTTTTTACGATGAAAGTCCTTGAAATTGCTAGCATTTTAAGATTTCACAAACAGACTCATTTGTAAAACCTCACCTCGTAAATCAATCAGATTATTTGACTGGTCAGTTAGTTTGAAATTAATTCTCGTTAACGAATCATTATGACATCGCATATACACAGGATTAGTTAAATCCTCAATGATTAGAAACCCTGGAGGAGCTGTTGGTGCAAATGAATATAAAATATATCCTTGTTGGGCTTGATTTGATCTTTCGAGATTTATTTGGTAACATCGTTCGATAACATCACTTACTAAATTCAATGCAATCGCCGAGGATATATTGACGTTTTGAGGAGCGATATGCCGCCCGCCTCCGTCTGGGTCATTATTATGTTTGAGGATTGTTGTTGTTTGTGGTTGTGCTATTTTCTTCCATGCGTCGTGAATCCTTTTAAAACCATAATCGATGGTGTCATTGAGAGATTTTTCCATCTTTGGGACGTTATATCCTGGTAGTTTAAAATTTAATAACTCTTCTTTTGTTATATTATATGCGGATAGAAATTTTTGTTTTTCTCCTTCTCGCTCGTCAATAGATTCATCGAACGATTTTATAAAAAATTCATTTAATTTTTTAACATCTTTTATATTAGTGTTCATATCTTTTATTATTTTTATGATTTCATCACGTGAATCCGTTACATCCAAAAGATATTTTTGAAAACTTTGCCGTAGTCTCTCTCTATCAAGTTCGAAATATTCATTTAATTTTTTCAAAACCGGATTAATACGTTCATCTAATCGAACCGTGTGTGTCTCTTGTTTATCACCGTATTCAAATTCAAAATGTAACCCAGAGAAACCCTTCATATAGAATTGAAAATATATTTTCTTTACTTTTCTTATATCTCCACCCCCTAAAAGATAATAAAATATATCTCTGTCTTTTTTATTAACCTCATCTGTGGTAAAATCAGATTTTTTCGGTTCAGGTGGAGGTGTTTTTTCAGGCCATCCTAGCACGGTTCTGATTGAACTCTGATAGATATCTACGGCATATCCGGGTGAGTTTGTCTCAATGGCAGATGATAATGTCGGCTCATGAACCGTTATAGCGATTTTCGATTCTTTTCCAGTAATTGATTTTATTCTGCGTTGTAATTCATCATTGATTTGTTCGATTTGGCAAGACCCTGATGGTAGCGAAACAACGTTCCAGCCTGGAGTTCCGTCTTATTTATTTTTACTCGCAAACACCAAGGAATTATTCGGTTGTTGACCACCAAATGCTACCAACCTGATATTAGGCCAATTGTGATACCCTCGTAACTTTGCTAACGCTATTTCTTTCACGGGAATCGGAGTAGGGAAATTCACACTGAATTCAGGATCGGGTGAGGTTATTGATATCATACTTGTTTTCACCGGGGTTGTGTTTTCCGCTATTCATTGAAGTAGTTCTTGCGATGTTGCCATTGTTATTATACTCATGTTGTTTATCTAATTTTGACATCGTGGAATCATAAACACGTACCATCGCTGAGAACTCACTATCTGATATTAAGGTGTCATCGAGTGACGGCGATTTCATCGAGGATAATTGTGAGTATGCAGTGGACAGAACATGGAACTTGATTATGTAATCCTGCAGTTTGCGCTGGCTACACGATGATATTTTGTTTTGTTATTATCGAGATTATTCCCGCGATTGTTGTCGCCGCTGATATACAAATTGGAACAGCTATCGGAGCAACCATTGTCACCGAGGAGAGTATAATACCAGCTCCGGTGATTACACCTGATACCGAGTACACGGTAACATCAACTGCGCTGATTCTTCGTCGGTATTTTAAAAAATTTTACTCGATACTCCTCAGTGAGGGTTTTGAGTTTAGTTTGAAATTCTCTGACCTGATCATAGCGATACTGCTGTGATGACATTTTATTTAATACAATAGATTTCAATTTAGTTGTTTACTTAAATCCGCTACAAATTCCACATACCATGTTAATGAAACTCTAGCCAAATTATTATCAGTCGTTGTTATCGTGAATTGTTCAATTGTTCCCTTGTCGATGATCGTTGAAATCATATTGTTGACCCCCAGATGAACTCGTTGATGGAATATTAAATTGAGTCGCTGATATTAGTGTTAATCGATAAATACCCTTGACGGTCGCGGTGATATCTAATTTGTTGTTTGTAGGTGTCCACGCAAATGATCAGTGTTGGATCGTATATACCAAGTTTATATTTTTCTCATGAGGAATTTTTACTTTTTCAAGTACTTGTATCATCCTCGGCATATCATCTCTGATGACATCGCTGGTCGTTTTAATATTAGCGTTGATAGCTTCTATTCGCCGATAAATGATAGTAATAGATCTTCTACGGTAATTGATGGGATCATTACTGGCATCCACAATGTTAGTTTTGTTTAAATGACTTTACCTGCAACGGCAGCACCAGCACCACGCCAGATTGCATCATTATCAGTACCTTTTCGCACGAGTGCTACTGTATGCTTTGCTCCATAGATAACTTTTCTAACATTTCTGAAGAATCCGAAAATATGATGCAGTGGAATCGCGCATGAAAAGTTTCGACGCTGTCCCTCTAACGTTGCTACGTGTGTTGCAAACCCTAGGTTGTAATTAGGATTAGTACTTTTTATAATATCAAGGGGATTAGCTGGTCTTGCTTCGTGTACAAGAGAACCAGCCGTTTGTGGATCAGATGCAGTAGCTTGTTGTGTCAGCAATTTAGTATACTGAACATGTTCAGGGTGATCAGTAATATCTTTAGAAAACATCATAGCCGGACCCGCTGATCTTGTATAATCATCAGAATATCTTGCCAACCCAATTATTGTTGTTGCAACATCAACATCACGTTCTATGGATTCAATCTCTTTTCCATCAATCAGATATCTTGCACTCTCAAATAGCGCCATGATACCATTATTAACAAAAGCAACTCGGATATTTGGGTCATCTGCATATGGATTATTAGCTACAACATTTGTTACAAGTTCTCCTTCTACTTCAAAAAATGCTTCACAAGGCAAAAAGTATTTACTGGTATCTTGGACTTGAAGTTCAATTCTTGATCGAACATCCGGTTGTACTGCATGATGGGAACAATATTGATAATCATGTACAGAATCATCTTGCGTACTGGGGCGTCCATATCAAAGGCTGGATCAGATGTCCGTTTGAACATTTTATTATATATTCCTCGATCTAAATCATGATTTTGCTTGTGGTTTTCGTCGTGGTTTCAAGCCGCTTCCCGCTATCGTGTTTGCAATATTATTTATCTGTGCCTCATATGCTTCACTGGCCAACGACGAATTCACCAACGATGCTAATTTCTGATCCACTGCATTATTTGTTATTTTGCTAACACTTGCAGGCATCACTTCCGTAGATGGTAACGGCAATCGAACTAACGACATTAGTTTTTCCTTCGCGGAGGAAAACGGTTTACCGGCAACATCTCCAACAGCGCTAATTCTTTTATCGCGAATAACATCAATGGCTTTCATCGATAATTGTTTTGTTAATGGCGCTACTTTTGGAGCCATTCTTGAAAATAACCCTGCAATGGTATTGCTGAGACCATCACCATAGTACGCTATGTAAACTGGCAATCGTGAATTTACTACATAGACCATTGTTGGTTTATCGTGGTTGTAGTGTATGATCATCTTATTTAAATGATATTTATCTAATCGCGAAATTGCTAGCAATTTCCAATCCAATGGATTTTTCATTCGAAGAATTTTCGACGAAGTCATCAATGACGAAGTCATCAGTGATATTAGTCACTGTGGTAGCCGTACAAATCCGTAGGATTTTTGGCTAGCTCATCAATAAACTCTCGGTATACACCAATATCCATAATGCCACCCTCAAATAGTCGCCTGCAGATATCAGCTGCCTCATTAATTATTTCCGGTGAGTTATTTCCAGCTCGTTTCCCTCCTACGAGAACTTCTAATCGTGATATATCCCCGAGAATATTACCAAGACAACGAACTAGACCACTACCTGAAACAGAGTTTCTAACTCTCCTTGGGGCTACACTTTGAGAAAATCCCTTCCCGGTTGCACTTTGTGTGTCCTCCTCCTGATCTTGTAAATACCTAAAATGTTCATCATCATCATCATCATCATCATCATCATCATCATCATCATCATCATCTTTGAGTTGGTCAAGTGATGTATCCAACTGGGGTTCTTCTTGTTTTTTTTGTCACCGTGTTGGTGTTTGACGCTCCCCCTCTAAATCAACCTCAAGTGGTATATCCCTTTCTTGTTTTATTTTGTCTTCGTGTTGGTATTTGACGCTTTCTTTCTTGTTGTTGTTCTTCTATTTCTTGTTGTTGCTCTTCTATTTGTTGTTTATTATAATTACTAATTCCTTTTTCAAATTCTTTATACCCCAACTCCCTCTTATCCAACGATCAATCTTTTTGTTTATTTTATACAATCAATCATACCAATTATCACGTGATATTGTATCTTTTTTATACACGTCCTTTAAAAACTCCTTTTTTGAATGATATCTGTTAGCAGCAAAATCACTAAAAGCGTGATAATCCTTTTGTTTTAATAATTGAAATTGTTTTATTAAAGTTCAAGCTCCTTCAGTAAATTTATCCACTAAAGAAACACTCCCTTTTTTAGTAAGATCACCCTGTTGTTTATCTCCAGCTATCTGTTTTAACAACGGGAGAATACCATTTTTCTATCCTGTTCGTCAATAGTCTCTCCCAAAATCTCTCGGTAGTTGAAGTGATGGGTTTAAATAATTGCTCAGTATCTGTTATGAAGTCTGTTTGTAGCCCTTGTCTAGCTTGCAATTTCTCTCGAACTGAATCTCAAATACGGATAAATTTCTTAATTGCGGATAACCGTTCGCGTGCTAATTTAGTCGTTAGCGCTTCGTTTACCATTATTAATTAATACTCGATTTAAATGTAGTGACGAAGTCGCCAGTGATAAAAAAAAAATACACTATCTTACCTGTCTTTACAAATTCGTTCTAGGTGAATAAGCGCATACCTGTCTATTGTATACTTGCAAACAGGTATGGGTATTGTACATGTCGATCCATGGTGATAATTTTTACCAGTGATTTATCACTGGTGAGGCGACCAAGGGAGAATTCTCGGTTTGTTGGATAATCATTTTTATATTTTTGTTTTTGAATTAACTGTTCGTTTGATTTTATATTGATTTCCTAACTCTTTTCTGATTTTTTCCTCAACAGTGAATACCGGGACAAATTTGTTTGCGTCATTTTCATATACGAACGAGTCATAAATTGCATGTTGAAATTCGTTTTATAAAAGCGTACGACTTCGGCAGCATGTATTTATTTCTTCGGATATTATCTTCAATATCTTGAAAATCGGAAAAGATCCTTTCACAATTTAACTTATCTGGCAATTGAATTCCTTGACTTTTCAAATTTGAAATTTCGGTTATAACTACGTTGATCTTTTCAGAATTCATATTATATATATATATATTATATCTAATACAAAAACAAAACAAAAAAATAAACAGTAGCTATGATGAGCGATTATCATTCACTGGGTCCCTTATTTGGCCTTTGTGTCTTTAATAGGGTTCTTTTTCTTTGATATTTTCTCTCTTCGTTTTTTTTCTTCTGTTGCTTAGTCACATTTATATACAATGAATGATGTCAATAATATTTACAATGATATAGGATGAAAATGCTATTCTTTTTGACCCTATGACCGTTTCTCTTGGCCGATAGCTCATTCTGAACTATCCTATGGGGTTACCCTAGTGTGACATAGAGCTTTTTACATCCATGATACTGTTTATTTTTGACGTCCATAGTCATATACCACGAATCATAGTCTCCAAGAGATTTAACTGGCCAAATAGCGGATTAAAAATCCAAGAAGGTACGCTTAGGGGAATGGGCGTCACATGATATATACATTATATACAATTATTTACATAGGACAGCACAGCCGTTCAACCCCCAAATTCGAGTGTTAATGGCGAGTTGTAAGGCACATGTATATTCAATTATTTACAATGAATGATGTCAATGGCAAGAATGATGTATACAATATATAACAGTGGATTATAGGATGACAATTGTATGGTATTTACAATGAATGATAGGATGACAATGATATAATGGTATGTTGATATGATAGGATGACAATGACGGGGCGGGGTCTACACTCAAACAGAAACCTATCATAAACCTACAAAATCAACTTGGTTTGAATGTAAAAACACATTCACACCACGTGACGGTGTGACCTGTGATTGGTTTCATGGTTTGAGTTTCGCTAAAGCCCCAATAATATAATAGACGGCATGGTATATAACCTAACGAATACATGAAAGCCAATAAAGTGGTGTGTTATTTGTATTATTTTGTGTACTTAATAATGATTATTGACAGCATCTAAGCAAGACCGAATACCTGAAGAAAACATGCTAAATTCAATCTCGATAGAGTCTCCACTGATGTACCAAAGGGTCTAATAAGTGATAAAAGCATGATAGGTAGAATCCGTGATGGTGTTAATGAATTCAAGCGAGATGGAGCATCTCACTGTTGGTCAACATTTCGAATTGATGGTAGTGTTGATGCTACCATGAACGACTAAAGAGCAGTAGTGATAATCTCACATCTTGACCAAAAGTATATTTTTAGAGTGAAATTCATTATCCGCTCAGAAACGGGGAAATGGGTTATACGCGACAAATTTGAACCCATCCTGAAAAATAAGAGAACCATCACTGTAAGTCAAGATTCCAAACCAGGAATTCTGACTGGAATTGACAAATCGTATTACGAGAGATCCTATCATGTAACAGCAATTGTTTATGGGATCTATCCGATAAATGATAAACCGAGTATTGAAAAACTAAAACCAATGAAATATTCGTCGTTGAATTATGTAGCAGAATGAATAACAGAACACTTCACAAATGCGTTGCGTGGAAACAAATTGACGGATATAAGACGTAACAAATAAACGAATGGGAATTAACAGTTAGGAAGAACGGAGCAACAATTCAAGATATAACCAAATTAGAAACATCATTAAGATTCCCAGTAACCGTAATGACGATAACAGGAGAAATATTACACGAATCAAAATATAAATCAAAAGGAGCTCCAATCAAAATTATTGACCATAACGAACACGCGTGGACATCCGAAGTAACAATATTTCCACGGGATAGAACCGTAAAATATCTACCCCCAGAGAACTCTGGGGGAAATTTATTTGATTTTATTTACTAGTTAAGTAAAAAAGATCCTGTATGTATTACAAAAGTCTCTTGATTGTTATTGCTAGCGAATACAAAAGTGATAATGTGTGGCGATCACGGTCAACCACCACCATTTGTCGGTTTGTTTCCACATGATTGGCTGAAGAATTTTGTAGACTATGAAGAAATTAATACTGATCATAGAGCACTTGATAATGAATTGCGTGAGTTCAAGAAACTAATTAGATTACAACTGGATAGAATCCAATGTGAAATAGCCCGTGAAATAATTTTGGAAACACCATTAAATGATTTTTGGGAAGCGTGGAAACCAAAGGATTTGATAGTGGCAAGTAGAAAAATAGTCAGAGACACACCTCAGATGAAGTTATTTAGCATGCATAAAGTAAAATTTGCAACACTTCCAGTGCCGTTGTGTTATAGACCCGAGGATACACGAAAACAGAATATCAAAGTTGATATTCCTAGCCTGACAAAGTCAGGGACAGAAAAGCAAATTCTCGTATTAAATGATATTGTGCTAGTTGATATCAACGTCGTCGAAGATGCATTGCGTGATGATAAATCCCCATGGACGCTAGGTTACGCAGCGACAATACATTCTTCACAGGGATTGACTATATCCGATACAATTGTTTGGATCATAGATAATCGCATCGAGTGGTCGAATTTAGTTTATCTTGCAGTGTCCAGAGTACGAAGAATAAATCAACTTCGAAGAGTTGTTTTAGATTATAATGACACAACAATCAATGATATTGTCAGCGTTGACATAATCAGAAAAAAAACTGGTTATAAACAACAGGATAAAAGAAATAATATAGAATTTGACATTGATGCTGAATTAATAATTACACTGAAACAACAACAGAATAATCACTGCGCGAGTTGCAATTGTATAATGAGTTGGTGTTGGTCGCATAAGGACTCTTGACAATTTACCGTAGACAGAAAAGATAGCAGTGTTGGTCACACCAGAGATACTGTGATGTTGACTTGTCTTGAGTGCAACAGACGCAGAGGTGCTAGTTAAGACCACGCGGTGGTAATTGATTATCCTCGGGTATCACTTAGTTGTTCATGAGTAAATCCGCGCCGAGGAGCAGTTGAATCCAATCTATAGACTGGCGGTCTACCAGTCGATCGTATTATACTCGATATTTTATGCGTGGTAACACTCCAAATAGGATCAGTAGCTCTTTTTTGCCACCTTCAAACTCTCCTGGTTCATATAAATATCTCACAGTGACATTATCGAGTATTGGTTGTTTAGAAAAAGCATTTTGTGGTTTTACAGGTATATACTTCTTTTTAATCGCGTTGTTAGGTTTCATGTTGATTGTTCGAGTAAACTCATTATTTAGCGTGGTAATTACGCCTGGTAATCTTTTGACTCATTCACGAGATCGTTTATCCTGGATGAATTCCTTCGCGTATTGATATCCAAATAACCGCTCAGCAAGTGTCCGATTAAATCGTTCAACAATTGCCTGATCGCGATGTAGTGCAGTATGCCCTCGTCTGATAGTGACATGATGCTTCATTGATGATAAGACTGCACCTTGAAATTCCTTGCCAGGATCAACTTGTAATAGATTTGGCCAATGCAGAGGACCCCTACGATAAATCCTTTCAAACGCAGAAGCTACCTCAGTTGATGATTTTGTTTTTAGAGGTTCTGCTTGTTTGTATCGACTCGCAACATCAACTACGGTTAGTGCATACTTGTAAACAACATCATGCGGCAGAAATAGTATATCAGCTTGATGAACATCATTAGGAGCGCTGACATCAAAATGCGAGAAGTTAATTTGTTTAGGCGTCGGTAGATAAATTTGCCATATCGCCTGTTTGGATAACCAACCCGCCACAGTGGTATTTTTCACCTTTGCGGCGCTAGCGAGTTTACCGATTGCTGCTTTACCTCTCCAGTATCCTCTTGGAGAATAATAAACAGATTTCATGATGTTATTAATTACCAGCACCCAACATCAATTTACTTTTCATGGCCGATTTTATCAACCAAGAAGCCAATTTTTCTTTGAAGGATTTATCAGTGATAGAATTCAACGCATGAATCAATGTCACATCTGCGATATGTCTCTGTTGCAGATTACTGCTTTTATAAGCAACATCATGTACATGACATGCCTTATCAATGGCGTTTATTGATTATTCACCGGGTCAGGATTGGCTTTGATCATCGAGTCTGGTTCCGGGTCCACACTAACTATATCCTGGAAGGTGTTTTTCACCTGGATACTTCGCCCATGGTGTTCCTGGGAGTTTTACTAACTAGCTGCAATATCACCTCCTCGTTTTTTTAAAATCATCTGCAGATTTCATAGAAACAAATCTAAATTTTTTTGTACCACATTGTACACACTTACCAGCAAGTGCTGATCTGTTATTTTTAGTTGTAATCGTCGTCAATTCGTTTGTGCTAGTACGCTTCTTACATTTCACACAATATAGATCCATAATTGGTTTGCCAAATGGACTTTTTTTTACGATTTTGGAGGAAGCCTTGGTTTGCCAAATAGACGCCTCTATAAAACTTTGTTCGATTCGCCTTTCCTGCTGCTCTTTTCGAGGTTCAACAAAACAAATCATCCCCTTTCGTGGGTACAAAATACAAATCGTATCATTTCGTGGGCAAAAAAAACATGTCACATTTCATGTGTACAAATAAATAAGTCGTTCCTTTCATGGGTACAGAGATTTAAATTGAAAACAGATCTTCATTTTAACTTATTCATTACAAGCTAATTATGGCTAAATAAGAACTGCCCGTATCTTAAAAAAAAAAAAAAAAAAAAAAAACATTGCACAAGTTCAGGAAAATAGACGAGGGGTGATGTTTAAATGGGGATGGGTATTTATCACATCAAAGAAAAGTGTATTTCCGAAGTGATATTGTCTATCATTCTTACCAAAAATAAATATATTATGTATGTATATCTTCTTTGTGACTTATGACATGTAAGATTTAGAAGACACATCCACGCCCACAAAAGCAGAGATCGCTGCAATAAACTGCAAAGTGCTGTCGTGGCTGCTCCCAATAATACCAAACATTTGATTTCTCTACTGACTCTACAGAATTCATATAATAATTTACTGCAAAATTCTATTCTCTAATCTCTACTTTGGCAAGGACATTGTTTTAGTGATATGTTACTTTTTCGTAAGTATCATAGTTATACGATACTTCTGCCTATGTATCAGGTCCCCAGGTGGCCAAGTGGTTAAAGCGCTCGCCTCTACCGACCACTACTTTATAACCCCTGCCCGTGTGGGTTCGAGTCTAGGGCTGTCATTGTGGGTATACGAGAAAACTTGCCAGTAGCTCCCGTGAGACGGTAGTTCTTAACGGGATTTTTTTCCCCCCGAGATCTTCCACCATCAGTTATGCTGGCCGTCTTTAGTATCATATATTGAAAAATGGCGTTAAACTGAGAGAAAAAAAGCCCCGATCTGCATGTCAAGGGGAGATAATACATAGGTCACCCTATGTGAGTTTTCCTTTTAAACACATACTTTATAAACTATGCAGTACAATTTTATAACAGCAACAAAAATGGGATTTTCAAGTAGTGAAGAATCAAATGCCAGTTTCAACAGGAAATTCTGCAATTAAGTTTAAGTTTTAAAAAATGTGTCAATCGTTACAAGATCAAAAAAGTTCTTTGTACAATGAGTTACCGTGGAGGAATAGTAATTTGCTCACACATATTTATCTGTCCCTCGTGAATCACAAAGTAAATATTTTTGTTCTGATTTGTTGGAAAAAGAACAAACTGTATCCATTATATTAGGTTTTTTTTATAATAAAAAATATTTATCCTGCAGGCAGAAGAAAAAGTTTGGAAACAGTAAACAGTTCATTTTGCTAGTAGCTTGGTTCCATAATCACCGAAGAGGGATCAGGTGCAGACATTTTGTCACACGCAGCACAAACAACAGCAGCTATGTCAAAGCTAAGACCCATCTGGAGAGACAAGAATATCTCTGAGAACTAAAATCAGACTATTGAGACCACTAGTCATCTCAATCTATTTGTATTCATGTGAGGCCTGGACCCTGACAGCAGAATTACAACGAAGAATCCAGCACTTAAAATGATATGCTACAGAACCATCCTTGGCATCTCTTACATGGACCACATCACAAATGAAGAAGGGTGTAACACCATCAGGCACCACAAAGTAGGCCAATATCAAGACCTCGCCACCGTCAAAAAGAGAAAGCTGAAATGGTATGGCCATGTCACTAGAGCCAACAGTCTATCCACAACAGTACTGCAGGGCAGTGTCCAGGGTGACAGAAGGAGAGGAAAAAGTGGATTGACATCATCAGGAAAAGTTTTCGGAGACAGTCATTGGCACATGATCAACACAAGTGGAATGAACTGGTCAGATGTTCAGCTGCACAGTGCCTCAACAACCAAACTAGGTCAAGAGACCAATGATGGTGATGATGATGATTGTCTCATACGCTGCAATATGCAACAAACTGAAAGGGCAATAGGTGATTTGATGTGAATGAGTCAAGACCATATTATTGACCAAGTTCGATGGCAATCTATCAAAAACTAGGACTAGTTGTGCTAACGACATTGGGTCACACCCCGCTAAATATTGAAGGGCAATAACTCTAACAAAACTGCAGGAGCAAAGTCATTTGTCAATATATACATCGTCAGGTGATGATCATAATATTTACAAAGTTTCATGGCAATCAACACAATAGCTGTGCTAATAAGTGCCATATGGTAGGACATATAGATATAATTACTAGATACTTCCCTAGTTGTGGCTGAATACAAATAATTACAGATAGTGTACACGAGTTATGTGAACACCCAATCGTATTGGTTTCATTATTTATCCTAAGTAAATAACATCCATAATATTTAGTCAATTAACTTACTCGACAACAAACATAATTTTGCATAATCGTTTTCGTTGAGCACAGACCTTTGATATTTTTTTTAACTCTCGAATCAACAGACCTTTTTGTACTTAAGTACAAGTCCTTAAAATAGTTTGGTCTAGGTCTATGATGTAGAACTAATGTTATTGTGCACAAAAACATTTCTATTTCATTTTAAAGTTAGTGACCGTGACCTTTTGAGCATAAATTCTATATTTTTCTTTACCCCATGTGCAAGCCATTAACACAGTTTGGTCATTGCGTGGACACAATTGTAGTGTTTACCGAATGACCTTCACATTTAACTGTATTACCCCAAATTAATATTTTTTAATTCCAAAAGTATAAACCATCCACAAAGTTTGGTCAGGGTCTGTGATGTTCTTTGTGTTTAGCGCCATTTTTCATTGCATGATGGACAATACGTAGCATCAGGTTTAACTGCTGGAGGAAGAACCTGGGAAACCACGGTAAGAACCACCGACCCCAAGTGCAAGTGATCCACAACGTTTTGTATGTGCTGTATAATTAGTTATTGTGCAGAAATCATGTGTATTCTTTCAGTTTCAGTGACCTTGATCATTCACCTTTTGTCCCCTAAACTGATATGCTCTTCATTACCCCACGTGCATACCGCCCCCAAAGTTTGGAAAATGAAGTGTGTGATCTGAATTTATAACGACGCTTCAACAATTTTTCATTCATATCTCTATGATTTCTGCAGTGTGGCAGTTTATAGTGATATCTGTCTAGCACATTATGCCACAGATACGAAGCACGGTGTCTGCCCAATCACATTATCCTGACACCAGGTCGACAAGTACTAACACTAACATCTTAATGCTGAGCACTAGGCGAGGCAGCTATTAGTACCAAATTCATAAGTCTAAGGGATGACTGGGGGGGGGGGGGTCGTTTCGAATCTGCGACCTGCTATGCCACCAGAGCAGTCTGCAAAAATGAAGATTGTTGAAAAGTCAACTTTTTGTGCCGAAACCCTTGTTTTTCTCACCCACAATGACCTTTGCATTTTTCACCATAAATTACTGGTATTTCTTTTTAACCCCAAGTGCAAGCTGTCTAAAACAAAGTTTGACAACTGTTGATGGTGGACAACTTGAGTTATTGTTTGTAAATAACACTGATAAGAAATGGACAACCGTACAGCACAATACATCTTTGTGTAGGCATTTGAAGACAAAAATTAGTGGGAAAAAATGTGTTTCCTATTGCAGGGTTTTAAAATCAGGGCAGGTAGTTGTGTTTTTTCTTCTCCTTATTTTCAAGTACCGCACTAAACCAGCTCAGATGTACAAATCAATAAGTACTAGGGTCGGCAATAAAAAACCTGATGAACGGCTGACCGGAAAAATATTATTTTTGGCCAAAAGCAGTAAATGATATCCGAGGACTACTTGTAGATTATATCAGAAAAAGTAACAAATTAAAAGATATTATTAAAATCAGAGAAGTTCTAGATCAGAAAGTAATATAATTAAAGATAATATTAAAATTAGAGAAGTTTTAGATCAGAAAATAACATAATTAAAGACAATATTAAAATCAGAGAAGCTTTAGATCAGAAAAAGTAATACAATTAAAGATAATATCAAAATCAGAGAAGTTTTAGATAAAAAAAAGTAATACAATTAAAGATAATATTAAAATCAGAGAAGTTTTAGATCAGAAAGTAATATAATTTTAAAGATAATATTAAAATCAGAGAAGTTTTAGATCAGAAAGTAATACAATTAAAGATAATATTAAAATCAGAGAAGTTTTAACAGTTTACTTACTGAGTCTATCAATACAAACATAACTTTATTTAGTGTCAAAAATGTAATAAATGTTTTGACAAACAAACAAAACAAAACAAATTAGACAATTTAACATGATTCTTTGAGTACAATGCAATCCAAACTATAAACCAATACAGAACCAGCTCTGCATTTAAATTTTTTACAGACATTCCCCCGAGTCACTAAAAAAATCTCAATAATTCTTCCTCAAACTGAATTTGGAATATCTTTCTAATTGGTTTGTATTAGTTTTTGCAGAGAACATTTGGCAAGAACCTGGGATTAAATAGCAGTAAAAGTAATTTTGAATTTTCCTTAAAGAAGTCATGCCTTGCATCTGTAGAGACTTTGAGAATTTGAGGAATTTTAAAAACTATTTCAAGAATATATTTTAAAATTTAAAATTATTTAAATTTTAAGACTAAAGTAATTTGGATCCACATATTAAAAATACTGTTTTGTGTATCACATGCAAGATAAAATAAAATATCAATTCTGTGGAGAAATGTTGAGAATTTTAATGAAACTAGGCTCCATGTTTATGATTCTACTCAATAATAGTATACATTATAAACTCAAATTCTGAAAGCTTACATTGCATAAAGCAATTTAAATACTGGCGATTTCAAAGTAGCTATACATTTATAGTTTTCTCTTAAATATTTCAAGTTTATTATGTAACAATTTAACAATGACTAAATCTATGATAAATATAGTTTTCAGTTTGGCTATATCTGGTTATACGCTGTAATTAAGTGAGTGCACCCATTTGACAAGTAACTAAATAGTATGCTGTGTGTACAATAATTAAATGTGCATAGCTGATGGTAGTGTTGTTCCGATTATCGATTATAATCGATCATCAGTTGGTTGAGCAAACCAATAAGATAATCGATTGTGAAACTCCATAATCGATTGTGTGTAAAGGGAGACTACTTTTAGGTGTATGCAAAGCACAAAGGTTAGTAAAACTCCCAGCCGCTAAAGTTTACCTGAAATTTATTAATCCCTTCACAACTACAAATAAAATATCTTATGATTCATAATTAGGAACATATAGTTATTATTACATGGTCAAGTTGTTAAATTGTTAAAGTTAATAAATTTAAACACATTTGTTGACTTGTTTCAGTTAAATTGCAACATCTTTTGTAGTATATATAAACAATGACAAGCAAGAAAATCATGTCCTTCTTTACTTTAAATTATAGACACATCACATATGAACGAATTTTGGGGGATTGTCAGTATTTCAGTGATATATGACTGATCAGCCATAAAAAGTTGCGTTCATTTAACAAAGTCATTGAACAAAAGTAACACATAATATAATATTATTGTCAGGTTAAAGTATACATGTCATTAAAAGAGATTACTCCTGTACATTTATAAACATATTGAACTCTTGATCAAAGATATAACTATAATAAAAAAATTTAATTTGCTCTTAGTAACCGATTATAATCGATGATCAGTTGGTTAAGGTGAACCGATTATCGATTATGAATTTCTGACCGATTCCCATCACTAGCTGATGGGTCGCATATGTGTTTACTACAATGACACCATCCTCTAGTCAATGTTCAATAATCTATGATAGATCAAGTTCAATGATGTTCCAATGTGATTAAAAAAAAAAGCAAAATGACAAGCATGCCTGCTAAAATGTTGATTATAACATTCAAATATATAAATTACTTAGACGTCTTAATGTATTGGCACTATATATATATATATATATATATATATATATATATATATATATATATATATATATATACACACACACGACTTTTGCATTAAAATACATTAGCAAATTGTAATTTTCATTTGCAAAATAAAAAACATTACAATGCACAAAGATTCAAGAAAAGAATACACATGTATACAATTCCGATTTTACAATAATGTCTTCTCACTCCTTCTGTTTGCTGAGATTACTGCACATAAAATGCACAGGTTCCAATGCATATCAATATCTTTAAAACCAAAGTTCTTGAAAAAATAAATTTGTCTACATATTTCAATGGCTAAAAAAACTATCTCAAGTAAAATTTGGCTCAACATTGGCAACCAAATTTCAGATAATGTGCACTAGTGTCAAGGAATCTCTCATGCATGTATTTATTTATAAAGTGTCTGCTGTACCTTCCCATTGCAATGATTGCTGGATTTATGTAACTAGTTTTAAAGCTAGTTTTCTTAAGTGTTGTCCTAGATTATACTGCTCTGTTTTTGTTTGTTCGTTTGATTGGGATTTTAAACGTAGCTTTAAAAAAAATCAGTATAATATCGCTACAATGTCTGCAGTGTGGTATTTTATAGTGAGGACTTAAGCATCATGCCACAGACATGTAGCATGATGTCCCACCTAGTCACATTATCCTGACACCAGGTCAACCAGTCCTAACACTAACCTCTTAATGCTGAGTGCCTAGCGAGGCAGCTGTTAGTACCATTTTTGTAAGTCTTTGGTATGACTTGGCCAGGAATAAAAAACATGACCTCCCGCTTCTGCAGCGGATGCTCTAACCACTAGGCCACTGGAGCAGTTCGAAAATATAAGCTCCTAACACTACTAAAAGAAAATTTTCACAACTCACTTTTGAACCCCTCCTCCCAAGTGTCTGATGTATGTGTCAAGAAAATAAAATCCAAGGCTGTTTTAAGAAGGATGCTCAAAGATCAGATAAAATCAATTCATTTGAAACAAATTATTGTTACTTTCTTTCTAGATTATGCTTTATTTTCAAATTTTAATCAATTTAGCCCTTCCCCCTCCTTCCCACTTTGTGTATAAGTGATTTGGATTTTTAACATAGCTTTAACAATTATTCAGTCATGTAGCTAAAATGTCTGCAGTGTGGCAGTGTATAGTGATGTCTAGCACTGGGATATCATATGCCGTTGACACTTAGCATTATGTCCCACCCAGTCACATTATCCTGACACAAAACCGACCAGTCCTAGCACTAACCTCTTAATGCTGAGAACCAAGAGAGGCAGCTCTCATGCGCAACACTTCTTTACATCATAAGAGAAAAGTGTTTTCGTTACTACCCATGATATTGACTGGAATAATATTATATTTATCCAGTAGATTAGATCACTTGTGAAAAATTCATGCTCAGTAACTAATTTTAAAAAATGGGTTCAGAAAAAGTTTGTTCTGAGTCTGTTGGTGTCGTTCGTATCCAAAGACAAACCATGGTGGATGATCAAGTATAATGATGGATAGTTTCAAGTCTGATAACCACACAGCAATCGCATTTGGACCCATTCTATATCCCGGAGCCTAAAGTGCTTTAACAATACAAGAAAATGGTGGTATGCTGGATGGACAGCAAAGCTTTGTCTAAATGGTGTAGTATTTATATCAAGTTAGATAAAAAGTTAATGCAGATCATAGGAGAATGAAATATAGGTCATAGTGACTTAGTTTACTAAAGTATAATGTGCCATCATTAACCAAAATATCTGCAGCTACAATATTACAGATACCAATTTTCTACATTTGCAACAAATACAAAAGGTACACAATATTTCTAGATGCTACATATTTTTTTAAGAAGACAAAAAACATTTTAAGATGGAATGTAAATTGACCTAGTTGACCAAAGTTTGTAGTATTTACATAAGCCATTAACATACCAAATTATGTGACTCTACATGCAAATGTCTGTGAAAATGATCTGAATGGCAACCCTAACTTTGTGTTGACAACAAACTGAGAAATGGATTTACAGAAATCATCAACACCAATCTGAGAAATGGATTTAAAGAAATCAACAACACCAAACTGAGAAATGGATTTACAGAAATCATCAACACCAATCGGAGAAATGGATTTACAGAAATCAACAACACCAAACTGAGAAATGGATTTACAGAAATCATCAACACCAAATGGATTTACAGAAATCAACACCAAACTGAGAAACGGATTTACAGAAATCATCAACACCAAACTGAGGAACGGATTTACAGAAATCATCAACATTTAAACCACAATTGTTTCTATGTACATGTATATGAATATATTTAAATAGTATAGTCTTAAATAATGAAATTTAAAAATAACATTAAATATAAAATACAATCAATTATAAAATACAATCACAGGGTTCATACAAAATTCTGAATTATAAATTCAAAGACTTTTTCCAAACTTTCAAAGACCACAAACATAGATTTCCAAAACTAATTTTGCTAACGTTTTGTATACAAGTTATTTTATATGAGAAAACAATGAATGCAAAATAGTAGAATATTTTTTAACGATGAAATGAAACTGAATAGGTCATTAAAAGAAAGAAACCATGAAAACTCTACAACATCCTAATCTAACAACATTGGACAATTTTTTTGGGGGGATAATGGAAAGAAATTAAAATTATGGTTTATTTGAATTATTGAAGCTTTTTAAGACCTCAGGATAATCTGCTAGATTTTCCCAAAATTCAATCTTCTTTTCCCCAAACTGTCAAAGACCATATGAACCTTGAATCAAATTTTAAAAAATACATTCACAACTCTGCTAATAATCCTAGTATTTCTAATTTTTTTTACAAACAGTAAAATACCTCTGAAAGACTTTGTGGCAAGTCCATATTATTAAAATAAAAACAATAAATACTTTTAATTCATAAATTAAATGGCGTCCCTTAATTGGGATTGATGCTCTACTGTCCTCAAACGATGTACAGGAATTCAAGAAAATTTCTTCTTTATAACTGGTGAGTAATGAAACTATCTGTTATGGTGCTATAAGATTTTCAAATTAGGCTACCTGGTAATAAACCCAACCTGTCATCCATGTCTACCAAACAGTATAAAATTCCCAAACCAAATAAGGAATTATTTTTAAAACATTTCTAATACTCTGGAACTTTGCTCTGGAATAGTATTCCAGTTGAGATCAGAAATGCCCACTCTATTTCCATCTTCCACACCAAATATATCCAGTGGCTTCTGAGATGCTGCTAAAATAAATAAATTCCTTTGTATGAGGGCCTCAAGGTAGATTAGTTCTTAGCTAATTGTGTTACACTCTTTAAATAAAGTCATTATTATTATTACCATTGTAGCACTAAGCAGTCATACTATATGCATGACCAGGAAAATTTTCAGTAGGCCAAGTTAGACACTATTAAAATACTTTTGGTGAAAATCCCTTCTTGATATGACCAGTCTTAGAGGAGAATTGGAGAGGAGAATTACAGTATACTCATCGTGGTTTTCACATTAGAGAGAAGATTTGCACTGTATATTCATTGTGGTTTTCACATTAGAGGTAAAAGAAAGGAAACAACAATTAGTTGAACTGTGTAAGATTACTGATCCCATTGCTGTGGATAAATCTTAAAAACATCCCTGAGAAGAAGTGGGTTTTTTTGTTTCATGCTGCTGAAAATAGATGACATTTTTGTCCCGAACTGAATTTTCAAGTCTGTATTTAAATCCTCATGAGGGATGTCATTAGATGCAAAGTTTGGGTATTCACCACATAGCATGGTGCCTACTTCATAAGTCCGATTATCAGGATTGCGCATTTCACAAAATGTAATACCTGGACTACCTGATCCACCTGCCACAAACAGAGTATTAAACAAGTAAGAACCAATATTCAGAATTCCTTCATAAGGATCAAAAAAATCATTTAAATTAAACCCCTTGCCTATCAAATATTGTGCAACTCTACATCTCATTTCTTCTATCGTGCTTTTTTTAAAGGTCTTTATCCTACAGTTCTCATCAACTTTTTTTTCCTTACCAAGCGGATGACCAAAAAAGTCAAACTGACTTCCGAGATGTAAGTCACAAAATCTTGTCAATGGGCCTGGTAAATATTGATAATTCCTGCAGCTTCTATTGATTTTCAGTACAATGACATCAAGACTACTATCGAAATACATCTCACATTGCTCAAATCCAAAACAAGTGTCACCATTTCTGCTACTGTCCAAATTATAGTCAAAACTTATCTTAACTTTATGAATGTGTCGATTTATTTCCTGTTGTATACCATCTTCTGTATCAGCCCTGATATCAAGCATAGATCTAATAGTATGTAGACATGTCATCACATGACCATCGCCCACAACAAATCCTGTACCCCAGGGATCATTTCCCACATGCAAAATACCGATACTTTTTCCAACCTCAAATTTGTGAGGTAATACTGCATACAGAGTTGGTTTGAGGCTTGGAGGTTTATTAAACTGACTCTGGCCAGGAAATCTTAACCTTAGAGGAAGAATGCCTTCAGGAGCTTGCTTCCAAGTTTGATTTTTCTTACGATTTGATTTAACTAGCCTGCCTGGAGGAACTTTCTTAAGAGTTTGCATTTTCAGGACATAATCTAGTTCATTTTTCTGTTTCTTGCGAATTCTGTACACAAAAGATAGAATCACAGCAAAGATAAGAACGGGACATAATGCCAAATACCCATATACAAATGACGGGGGATGGAAATCTACTTCATCAGCCACTAACACTTTTGTTGGTCTTTCATTGTTCTCTTTCTTATTTTCAAAACTGCCAATGGATTTGTTTCTCAAACTCAATACAGAATTGTTGTCTTCTGAATGAGTTTTCTTGCCATCTTCATTGTCCTTAGAGATTTTCACAGGTTTAAGATTAGTCATGTTTCTATCTTGAGTATTATTAGATTTTGGTTTTGGCTCTGGAACTGTAGTTTTAACTGGAATCAAATCAAAATTTTTATGAACACAAAAACCCCATATTGTGAGTTTTTCATCTTCAGAGCACTTTTTGTATTTACAGTCATAAAAGTACTCTCCATAATATCCCATGTCTGTATCACATATACATTTCCCATTTTCATCCAGTTTGGAGAATTCTGGACAGGTCATTTTGTAGCACATGGTAACTAATTCAGAATTTGTTCTGTCTGGCTGTATAAATGGTGGAATGCATGGTCGACACTGATCAGCTGTATATGGCTTCTCACAAACTATAACCTCCGATCCTGGGTCGCATTCGACCCACAAACAGCAGCGAGTAGTTCCATTAGGAAAACTGTGTAAATAAAATTGCTGAGTCATGCTGCATTCATCTATAGGTATTGCTAGACAGTTTAAATCTAAACTGAAAACAAGAATGATGATGAAGAATACATCCATTATTATATCTGAGGAAATCATTTGAAAGAATCACATGAGGCACCAATATCAAATGTCCTTTCTTTGACAATTATATTTTATATTCACACACTGATTGTCGTTAAATTTCTGTGGTCTTCATGCTACAGCACATTCATCATGGGAACACAAAGAAGCAATATCTTTAATGCTTGGAGATGGTGTCAGTTTTATTTTATTACCACTTTGATATGGTGTCAATTATTCCTCATCCGAAAGCAGTAATGACCTGAAATAGATGGTAACCAATAATTACATTAAAATAGAATGGTGCATAATCTGAGAGAATTAAGCTACAAGATAAAAAGGATAGTATAATGTAAAACAACAAAAGACCCATGTGGGCCTTATATTACTCACCTGGCTTACATAATAAACCGGTTTACTATTTCACTACGCAGGTTGCATTGTAGAAACACAACCTTTTTAAACTATCACAAAGATTTTATGTCATATTGATTTTACTTATTTTCATTAATACTGTTAACATATCTTTGAAAAGATAAAATCAAAATTAATATGAAAAGTCTCTTGCTCATAATGGAAGTAATTAAATATTTTGATATAAATGCATCTACTAGAGCTGTACCGATGTCACTTTCTGCCGATTATGCAGATACTGTGTATGGCCGATTATTAAAATTGCCAATACCAATTATGAGACCAATTATTTCATTATCACATATAAGCTTAATAATTTAGGAAAAAAATAAAGGCCTGGAAGAAGGGGGGGGGGGAGGTCGGCTTATCTGCAGGCCAATCTCTAAACTTTACCGTTTTTAGGTCTTTTTGTTGACTACTGTAATGGCTATAAATCTTGGAACATGAAACAATAATTTTTTCCATGTCTAAAGATATAGGCATGTTAAAAAAGTAAATTTCGGTGACCCGACAATTATTAAATTGTTATAAAATACTATGATTGATTTTGTTATTATTTTGCATGTGCATATTTTCTGATTTCTCCAACATGAAATTAAATAAAGGTAAATACAGATTTCATAATTCATGGGCGGGGGAGACCATGTACTATAATGTACAGTACTTACACAGTGCAAAGCATGCATAGCGTCACTTAAATCCATATTTATTCCCAAACATACTGGATGCAGATTTTGCTTTATTCGTTGTTTCGACCAAATTGCATTCTTCTAGGTAGCATTTCAGATAGTCCTTAATAGCTGTTTCATTTACAATGAACCACCTCTCATGAGTTACTCATTTTCAAATTGAGGTAATATTTTAAAAAAGGTACGCACGTTTGATTGTACAAGGCACATGACCATCATAATTTACATGCTCACAAAGAGGGGTAATAATAAAAGCTAAAATTCTCATATAGATCAACTAAGATTAAGATCAATCAATTTTAGTTTTGTCTTTTGGCTGAACAAACATCATAACTTTCCACACAATGGAAAGCTTGATGTTTCGGCGTCTCCTTTGATGATAGTCGGTGAATTTCTCTATAGTTGTGCGACAGCAGTACAGGCCAGTTAATCATTAAAAGGCCTGAAACTGGCTTGTGACAAGAGGAATTTTGAACGCTAACTATACCAGTACATTGATATAGAGGCGTAGCTAGAGTGTTTGGAGCCCGGGGACAAGATTCATTTTTACATTCTCGGGTTCTTCACCAATAATACTGGCCACCATGTATAGCCTATCGTGTGCTGAAAAATGTTGTTAAACTCTACAACAACATTTAACGATGGTAATTAACATTGGTGTATACGGTCTAAAAATGCCAGATGTTAACTTGTGCAAGTATCTTTCGTGGGAATGGCGCTGTACCATTGGAGTTAAGCATAGTGATCATTCTTGGGATTTAAATTAATTGTGGATGATTCTACTGATATGGCTTATGTTTTTGTTCTGGTTTTTTAAAATTATTTTTGTAATGTTGCATAGGTAAAAAAATCATTAAATTATGTGAATAATGTTTAAACTTAACATTTTATTTAGTGAAGATGTGAATTCTTTATAGAAAAGTAATTATTTCATCACAACAATAATTCACAGGTGATGCAACAGAACATGTAGGACTTTTCTTGTTTGGAAGAAAATGAAAATAGAGGACATAATGTAATAATTGGGAGTTCTCAGCAAAAATCAGCGGTAGTTTACAGCAAGTGTGTTAAAACAGTAGTTACTTTTATGAATATATTGTCTTTCAATTAATCCCCAAATAAAATGTTTATTCCTTAGTTTCGGCTATTTAATTCTGTTTTAAAATTCAAACCATGTCAAGATGTTATAATTGAAATTATATTTTTGAAATTTATTTGCATTGGCACCGATTATTTCTGCCACTACCGATTGTTCAAATAATCGACCTGATTATGAGTACGGGCGATTAATCGGTACAGCTCTAGCAACAGCCAAAAATTATTCAAATTGCACGAGAAAAATAAAGATGTAAACAGGTACCAATCTCAGGGAAATCAGATACAAGGTACATCATTAATCTGCCTAACACAATAATAATATAAGCTTAAAGAGTAGATAAATCTGATGCAATATCACCTTATTATTATGCATGCATTCTGTTCCTTATTAAAACTTGATGATATAAGCAGGTCAGATCAAAATTTATCAAAAACAAAGATATCTTATTGGTAACAAGCTTACACAATGGAATGCAATATGATCTCATTAGTATCTATGGATTTCATTATCAAACTCATACAAGATCTCAATGATAAAGAACTTATTTAAAATTTGATCAAAATTGGACTAGAAATCTGACCTGCAAAATTATCTCAATAATATGTGCGGATCATGTTGTCTATCCAAGATGTTGATAGAAGCCCCTGTTTCAAGTCTGAAATACGGTCTCCAGAGTGGCAACAAATTCAGCCAATCATAGGCAAGATAATCTCATTAGTATGTGTTAATTATACTCATTAGCAGGGTACCATTAATTAACCAATTATCATTAGCCAAGTTGTTTAAGATGATTGCCATCATAGCCCATTTACATATCTCATCTTGGTCAGTGTTAGCTTGAGACTCTGCATGACTAACCTCATTATGTGTGCAAGCTTGACAGTAGCTTCCCATGAATCAGTCATTCTAATCCATACAAAAAAGCAAATATAACAGATTTATTCATTTATTTTAGTTAATTATTTTTGCATTTTTGCACAAGGGCTGTTGCACCGATTATTTGGATTGAAATCAAAGGGTCATCTACTCTTGCATATCTGGGATGATTGAATACGCCTTCGTTTAAAACTATTCTAATTAATTGTATCATATTTGTTTTGTTCTAAGTGTATGATTAACCAATAATTTGGTCACTCAGTCCACTATAAGTCCAGCAGCAAAAGAACACATACACTTTGGTCACTTGTCAATTACCACTTATTGTCCTATGACAGAATGTGAATGAATAAAGGAAAACATATTACATTCAAACATTCAGAATGCCTTGTGAGCAAAAATGGAAAAGTAAAGATAAAGTGATTAGAGTATAAAAATCTGCACTTGCCAGTCATGTTTAAAAACTGGAAAAACACTTGTCCCAGACTAGTGCTTTTAGATTTTACTTGCCTGACTTTGAAAATGAATAGACCTGTACGTCATTCTATGGGATTTTATTAGCCCTTGGAAGATATTACAGATGGCAACCATGGTGGTGAGAGGGCTAATTTTATTTAGGATCAACTAGAGCAAGAAATAAGTTTAGGAGGAGTGGTGATAACAACAACAAAAAAAAAAACCTGTGCAAATGGACAGATGAGCGACACAAAAATAATAGCTCTTTAAGTCTATGACCATTAGAAATAAAAATTGTTGGAGGAAAGTGATTTGTTGCTTAGTGCACCCTTAAGACAATGATCATAATACTGACCAAGTTTCCTGATAATCGATCAAACACTGGGGACTAGATGTGTTACTGAGATGGCACTATATACTGGTAAAAGAAAAATAGGGTAATAACTCCAACAAAATTGTGGGAGCAAAACAATTTGTAAATACGTTCATCTTAAGATAATGTCCATAATATTTATAACATTTCATGTCAATTCATTAAAAACAGTGACTGTCCCATTAGTTCCACTTACAAGACAATCCCATAAACTGCACTAAGTTACCAGGCTAAGGGGTCAATAAGTGTACCGTAACAAAAAATTACAAGAACACAGCAATATGTCAATCATATTTCACCTAGGGCAACCGAGTCATACATGTGCAACATCTACTCTGACAAATCTTAAGGTATCACGGTACCAATTGTTTTTCCATAGACCTCAATGCTAATATTTGGAGAGATAAATATATTTTCTATCCTAATTTAGCATGCATCTCACACACTGTTATAGAGAACAATGTTAGATTGTCAATTTGACAATGACAAAACCAGGTACTCCATTGCATTTAAGAGAGATAACTCTGCTGGAACTAGACAGGGGTATGAGTTATCTAGTCACAACATACCTATTTTCAGTCATGTGTATTACATTTTCAAAAAATCATAAAAAATACAAAATTTGATCTATTTAGGAATTAGCATAAATTGACATGTTGCCAAGAGGCTAACCTTTTTTTTAAGCCTAACAGAAAGTACAACTCTTACATAATCCACCAATCATAGCTAGTCTTGTTCTTAAGGTCTGAATGGTATGGACCCTACACCTTAAGCTCCACCCACATGGACTTGCGCAATTGGTACCGTTATACCTTAAGTGCAACATTACCAAGCATATACTGGTCCCCTTACAATATTATTAACCTCTCATGTGGGAGAACAAATCAATCCCATGTTTATGACCAACAAGTTAATGACTTTGTAAAAGTGGTGGTCTTTAACAAGGTGGGGCAAAGTGTTATAAAATGTGGTACCCCACCGTTAGCACGCAGGTCAAAAGCGTGCAGCGAAATATGTCAGTCAAATGCATGCCGTCGAAAGCGCGCAGCATAAACTATAAGATTTAATTGTTATTTTGAATTGAATTTGATTGATAAATGTCTCATTTCGAATGAATCCTAATTTTAACTTTGATACCTTGATCGATAAACTCCATATGCCATTTTCCAGTGAGTACACACCAAAGAGTGTATAATCTTTATGTTTAGTAGAAATAAACTAAATGTTTTAATCAATTTGAGCAGACATCAAAGTGTGTACACTCTTAATATTGAGTAGAAATAAACAAATAGTTTGAATCACTGTTTAATCGAGACCTGCTAGCTTTGGTTCCAACATACGGCAATGTATCATGCATATTATATATATGCGGAATCGTACATAACATTGCAATTTGAAAAGTGGCAGATATAATAAACTGAAATTCCTTGTAAATTTTTAATATTTTTGCCTTTTTCAGTGTTTGTATTGGTTATGCACATAACAATGCAATTTGAACAGTGATAGACATAATACACTGTAACTCATTTTAATAATAGTAAATACCTAATTATTTTCTATTGTATGAATTATTTATACGCAAGAATAATTTTTATTTCTGCCTTGCGCACTTTTGACAGTGCACGTTTTTGTCGGTGCGCTAACGATGGGATACCATAAAATGTACCATTTTATGCTGAGCAATATGGCTTCCTTTCATGAAGGAGTTCAAAGGACTGGTTGTTTTCAGAGGGACCTCACAAGAAAAGGCTTGGTTTGGTTTCACATTTTATAACACAGCAACACATTCAAGCTGAAAATTTAGAGCCATGGCAATTGCGCTTTGTCCAAGCATACACTACAGTAGAAGTGTGACCTTGGCTGTCTAATGGTAATATTCAAACCTGCATCCTTTCAGTCAGAAGTCCAGAATGCTAATCATTGAGCCACTATAGCTCCTATTTCCATTGCTCACTTCTTATGACATGCAGGAAATTGTTGTTGTTGTTGTGGTAGAGTTTAATGCCATTTTTCAGCACATGATAGGCTATACATGGCAGCCTGTATTAATGGTGGAGGAAGAACCTGGGAAACCCCCTGGAAAGAACCACCGACCCACGAGAAGCTACTGGCAAGCTTTCTCACATATCCACATTAGCCAAATGTGAGACTCGAACACACACAGATAGAGGTGATATGGCAGTGATCCGTAACAGAGAGTGCTTTAAACCACTCAGGCCCCCAAGCAGAAAGTAATATAGTTTATAGAACATTGCACATCTGAGCATGTAGATGCACACAATTAAGAATGCAATGAAAATTACCATACAGCACTTATTATACTGTACTATGCCAATAAGCACCTGAGACTGTCAAGTAACTTATTATTCTTTAAAATTTATTTTCAGTGAACTTGGTATCTGAAATCATACAAATTCTGAAAAAGTTTGAACGCTTTACATTCCAATAAAAACAAAATTAAATAGAGCTATTGCCAAACCTCTGAAACCCACTTTATCAGACACAATTTTCAGAATTTGTTCATTTTTTTCTGATGCTGACTATTACAATCATTTCGTAATAGTTCCACAAAATATAAAATCTGGGCAAACTGAAGAGTTTTGGAATTTTCCCCATCACTGATTTGATCCATACTTGAAACTTTGTTTCTCTAGCACTGTGACAACAATAATCTGACAGGCAAAAAACAAAGTATGTGAAAGTTTGCTGTCTGACAGGTAAAGCCTTGCATTTCATGCTTGGGAGAGTTATGATTAGCAATAATATTCTAGAAATGAATGAAACCTGTAGTTTGATTGGTGATTAAAAGGTCAACAGAACATGATGGAGGTACTTGATATTTAACTGGTACACATCAGACCTAATTGGAAGCACTTTATCTCTAATTGGTGCCCATCAGACCTAATTGGAGGTACTTTATCTCTAATTGGTGCCCATCAGACCTAACTAGAGGTACTTGATCTCTAATTGGTGCCCATCAGACCTAACTAGAGGTACTTGATCTCTAATTGGCGCACATCAGACCTAATTGGAGGTACTTGATATTTAATTGGTGCCCATCAGACCTAACTAGAGGTACTTGATCTCTAATTGGTGCCCATCAGACCTAACTAGAGGTACTTGATCTCTAATTGGCGCACATCAGACCTAACTGGAGGTACTAAAAATATTGATCCATTAAAATTTTAATGGAAATTTAAATAAACATTTAAATTTATAAACTAAATTTTATTGAAAAATTAAATTTTCATACAAGTTTTAAAACACAGTTTGACAAGATTTAGACAGCAAAGTTGACCAATCAATGGTATTTAAAACAACTGGTAGTTTGGGTCAGTAAAACTGAAAACATTTTTCCCAAGGGTAGTAATGTAACATAGCTCATAGCGATTTTGGCAACAAACTGCAATATAACTGTCCAGGTGCATATAGGTGTACACACAAAAGAAGCAATGACAGATGCTATGTTCCATATTTATTGTGTCAGGTATTTAGGCAGTTATTTGTAAAACTAATAGTGCACTAAGATTTAAACTTCTGATGAGACCACTACAATGTTTTATAGCAAAATTGCATTACATTTCAATGTCGACAACGACAAAAGCAAACAATGGAATAGAAAAATACAATTTCTAGACAGACTTTACCTTACCGAACAATGATGCTAATCTCTCTCATGAAGACGTCAGCCATGTCTTCGAGTTGCTATATATTAGTATGGTGATATGAACTAATTGTGGTCACTTACCTCCAGTGTGTATCCTTATGAAACCTTGCCATCACCACCAGACTAATGGAGAGCTTCCAAGCTGATCCAACTCTAAAACTTTGTTCCAGATACCAGGCTAGACCTGAAAAGATATACATGTTTCAATTAATTCTAGAAAACAGTAAGCTGTAAGTAAATGAGGTTAAAATGTGTTAGATGATTTTCAATAAACATTCAGATTGCAAGCATGGGAAAAAATATTAAACTTGACTGAGTGACACTCAGAAATGATTTTCAATAAACATTCTGAATGCAAGCATGGGAAAAAATATTAAACTTGACTGAGTGACACTCAGAAATGTGAAGCAATGGCCATGTATTAAAGTAATAAATTCATCCTAAAGGTATATGAGGTTTCTAGAAGCTTATTTGGTCATTTACAGGTTAAATAACAAATCGGGTAGACTATGCATCATAAAGATTAAGGAAATGGTGGGACTGAGGCTTGATCATTGGTGCAAAAATTAGTACATACCAGTATATAAGAAAGTCAAACGACAATGTAGTAAAAAAATATATTACTATAAGCAATCTTATTAATGAGGGAAATAATAATTCTGGATCTTGCAAACGAATACAGCCAAATGTGGCCACACATATCAAATATAGGTACCAATGCATCCTATATCATGAACAAAATGTGAAATTCTGATCCCCAAAACTTGTAAACAAGAATGGAAATTTGCATATGTGGGACATATACAATCTACTTGTTATGATCAAATGATCTGTTTGAACATTTAAAGTGTATTTTTAAGGGTGTTTGATACCAATTATTAACCTCAATGGTTCAATGGAATCTGATATCAGCTGATACTACAATACCACACTCTGTCCAAGTACAAAATTGAAATATGTTATAATACATTGGCATATTCATGATGGAAACAACATTTTGGGATACTTTTAGTGCACACAACCAGAAATGTGCCTTACAGATTCACTATAGGTACAATGTCAGCCTATATGATAAACTGAATGTGAACTTTGGATCCCAAACATTTTAAAATGTGTGGATATTTGTTTATGTGGGATTTTTAACCATGTTAAGATCAGTTGTACAGTTAAACTCAAATTATGTTTGAATATATCTTATGCAATCTTTAGAGTGTCAGTTAACAAATATTATTGGTAATTAATAATGCAATAAGTAAGATGGATCATTAGAATTCTCATAACATCATATAGGCCACAATGCTACACTTTATCAATCAATATCTTAACTAAACTGAACAATAAAATTAAATGTATTTTGTGTTCAACTTACATCATTTTGCTGTTTACTTACATCCAAGGATAAATATGCATGGGGAAAGTATATTTTATTCCTTGGACCTGTATTTCATTCTCAGACAGTTTAAAATGATTTAGTAGATAACTTGAGTAAGTTCTAGTATAAAGTTTTCATCTCTGTCCTCTCACTAAATACCCTGTAACTATGTTTGTTAACAATTACTACAGGCTATACAAGCAGATATGTATTACTCAGGAAGTCACCCCATCATAAACACATAAATTAACTGCTTGGATCTCTACTAAAAAATAATTTGAATGACCAATACAAAAAAGAATTTTGTCTTTGAGTAATTTAAATGAAGGTCGCATTCTGACTTACAAAGATATTGTCTCCAAGAAAATGTTACAAATATCCATCATTGTAGCTGGTATATAGTGTAGTAGTATAAATATGCTGATATAATTTAATATCATTAATTTAAAAAAATATTATATATGTGCATATTTTGAAACAAATTTTAATTTTTTTAAAAGATTTTTTAAAAATTTAATTAAAAATTTTAAAATAAAATTAATGTTATTTTTAATGGCATTTTTATATTTTCAAAGTCAATATATATAACACTTTTAAATTTCATGTGTTTATCATTAATTAAAGATTTTTTTTATAGCAATTTAAAGTTTTATAATAACTGCACTGATATCACAATTAATTTTACTATATGTTCATTACATATATTTCTCAGTACTGACCTCTCCACTATGTTGCAATCAATACAAATCGTATGTTAATCTAAAATACGAGCCAAAGATAACTTCACTGTGAAGTTCTTGTCAAGGGATGACCAGCATCTTTTTGAGATGCTGTACTGTAAACCTAGGCCTTATTACTCAATCTGTGCTGTCGCCGAAATACACACACACAACCACTATCTGAGCTCGTATTCTCAATAATAAACAATTACCTTTAAATCCCTACCAAAAATGCATAAATAAAACTCTTAATCACTACCAAAATGAGAGAGGAAAAAAATGTTCTAAAAATAGACTAAAGCTATATTCATTGGTACCGAACTGGAAATACTAATTGTGATGTGATTCAAGACCTAACTGGAGGTACTTGATCTTTAATTGGTGCCCATCAGACCTAACTGGAGGTACTTGATTTCTATTTGATGCCCATCAGATCTAACTGGAGGAGGTACTTGATCTCTAATTGATGCCCATCAGACCTAATTACTGGAGGTACTTGATCTCTAATTGGTGCCCATCAGACCTAACTGGAAGTACTGGATTTCTAATTGATGCCCATCAGACCTACTTAATCAGACTAATAGACAACTACACCTAGTTTAATCAAAGGACAAGTATTTTTTCAGAGATGCTTGTCCCTTGGACTGGTGGCTTTCCAAGCAAGCATAACACCATGTAACAGTATGTCACATAAAAATATGGATTTCGGATTTTCCACATTTTTAATAGCCAAAGTTTCTATATTTTAATGGGCAGGAAATCTAGCATCTAATTTTCTTTACAACAGTTACAAATCAATTTCATTTATTGTAAAGATTTCAGTGGTAAACAGCATGAGTTGTAGTACTAATATAAGTGCCTCTACTTTGTATAAGCGGATATGACATCGCAGCTATGTGGGTGGGTGTTGTCAACATTGACCGATAATATTAATTTATTCATTAATACCTACTGTAATTCAATACCAAACGACGATTGGTATGGTTCTCGGGTTAATTTCATATTACCATATAAACTGTTAATAAATCGTCCATTTCACTCTTTCATTTCACGATGTTTTCTAAGCCAGGAATGCATGCATAACTTTCGTAGGTATTAGCATTGTTTCCAAGTTCGGCGCATTTGGAATGCTTCTGTCGGGGGTTTCTAGAAACACCGAACTACAACTGATAAACCTAAATACACGTATTTACATGTTCTCTCTGTATATATCGGTTTCCGCAAACAAATTATGATTTGTTTATGTTTGAATAATAATATAATGCAAAAATAAAATATGATTTATGTTATTTAGATACGAATTTTTACAAACTTTTTTCTTTTCTATATGGCCATACACCACAATTAATTTTACTATATGTTCTCTACATATATTTCTCAGCACTGACCTCTCCACAGTGTGAGAATCAATACAAGTCATATGTTAATCTGAAATACCTCCAAAGATGACTTCACGGTTAAATTCTTGTCAAGGGTTGACCGGCATTTTGTTGAGTGGCTGCACTGTAAACAAAGCAGCATGTACACAGAACACTGATTTCACTTCCGGATCATCACTAAGGCCTAATTACTCCATGTGCACTGTCGCCAAAATACATACAGACAACCACTCTCAGAACTCCTATTCTCAAGAATAAACAATTACCTTTAAATCCATACCAAAGATGCATCAATATAACTCTTCTATCACCACCAAAAGGAGAGAGGAAAAAATGTTCTAAAAATAGACTGGAACTACATTCGTGGGTACTGAACTGGAAGTATTAATTGTGATGCGATTCCTGACAGGGTTAGACAATTTCACCTCAATGGACAAAACTTCCATCCATGATCAAATCAATATGTCTGAAATACTTCTGCAAAGTTGGAAGGAATTTCATCAATGAATAGAACAGTTACAGGCTTTTAGCTGACACCACTGTAACACAAAAACCAGCCCATTCCAAATGGCCGCATGGCAAAAATGCTCAAAACTTAAAGTTTAATTGTGAGTTTATTAATCAAGATAATCACTTCAAATAAACTGTAATTAGTTTTTAGTTCTAACAACAATCTGGAAATTACTAGAAATTAAGTTTCACTGTGAAACTTTCTTAGAAAATGTAATTTTAAAAAATGATACATATTTTTATAAGAAAATTTAAATTTAATTTAAATTTTAATAAACATTTGAAGCCAAAAGTTGACAAAGTTTGTTCTATGTCAAAGTCTCTCCATTCCTTTATTATAAACATCAAGGGTTTTCCTTATCAGTTGTGATGCAATAAAACCAGGGTCTGTCAATCAAATGTAACACCCTGAAATCTGAAATCATCAAAACAAAGGTAGCTAGGAGTACTTAACACCTATATGACAATATATACAGTCATGAAGGGGAGGAACCCTTATGGTAGGCTTCCAATCAGATTGAAGAGTTGGTGCAGAACTTTAAAACCTAGCAAGCTTGCCTTTTCCTAGTTATAAAACTGAGGGAAAGAGGATAATTCTTGTCATTTACATGCAGTTATTGTAACGGAAACCATGAAGGGGTACAAGAAGAGGCAGAAAAGTTTTTTTAAACCCGCAAATATTCCACATAACAAAGGAGTCAGATATCTGACGGATGATACTCTACCAATTTCCAGTGCTGCATCAGTCCCAGTGACCAGAAGAATGGAAGCAGACAAGTTCTCACTGATAGCAGTGACAAAGCCGACAAATGGGTCTCTTTCATCTGCTCAGGTTCCAGACTCTAATGCCAAACCGGGGTCTGCAGAAACTCTACAACCATTATCCGAATCAAAACTGGACCTGAAAAAGATAGAATTAAATGAGCATGATGGAACACGAATCATATGCATGAAAAAAAATGTTGAAATGTGGAATGATATCATTCATCGTCATGGTCATCAATTCAACATGTGTGACAGGCCAGAGTTCCAAATTGCTGATGAAAGAAAATGGGGACTTGCTTGGAAGCAGACTATGATGTGTAAAAACTGCAGTTTTAAGTCACCAGAGTACAAGTTATATGAGGAGATAAAAACAGATAAACCTGGGCCAAATCCTGCTGCTGTTAATCTGATGTTTCAAGCTGGACTACAAGATACCCCTATGGGCAACACCAGAGCTAGATACTTGCTTGCAGCAACTGACATTCCACCACCTAGCACATCATCTATGCAAAGAGCATCCAACATTGTAGGCAAAGCAACCATTGAGCTCAATGAAATTGACATGACAAACAAACTTAAACTAGTCAGACAGGTTAATGTCATGCGTGGTAATCAGCATCCTGAACAAATAAATGTTGCTTTTGATGCCAGATATAATGCCTTTAGCTTTGGACATGAAAAGAAACCTGGCCAAAGTTCATCACAAGCTGTTGGAATTGCCTGTGAAACTGTAACAGAGAAGCAGTACATTGTGGGTTGTACAGTAGAAAACAAGCTCTGCTGGACTGGAGCATGGCTGAAGGGGAAAGGTTTTGATGTGAAATGTCCAGGAGGCCATGTTGACTGCACATCAAATCTGTCACCAGTTGCACCACATTCTGAGTATGAGATGGCAAAAGAAATTGGAAACAAATTTGTGCTGCAAGAGATTCTCATTAAACATGTAACTACAGATGGAGATGCACAGGGTGCTGCTGGCTTCCAAGCTGCTTACAACATTCTGCATCCAATGTGGAAAGTAGAAAGACTGTCAGACCCCATCCATCTGGGTCGTTCACAGTTCAAACGGTGCAACTCTGCAGAATTTAGTGCTGAAATGTTTCCAGGAATAACAACAAGAGAAGGAAAAAGGCTCAAACAGAAAATTATCAGTCAAGACATCAAAGCTCGGTGCAGTTTGATCGTCAAACAACTTATGGAGGATAACAGCGGTGATGTTATAAAAATTAAAGGTCAACTTCCACAAGTACTGGATGCCACTCTGCGCTGTTATTCAGGGGACTGCTCAAAATGCCGGCATTATTCCAAGGTTTGTGGGGGAGGAAGTACTAACAACTGGTGGATGCGATCGGCATACCTAGGCCCTCATAAAGTGACTCATCTTAACATGACAGAAAATGATAAGGCAATCCTGTTAGAAGTTCTGAAAATGAAACTCTCCTGTGATGCTGTACAAAGACTGCGACTGAATACAAACACACAGAAATGTGAGGCTATGAACAGATCAATCAGTGTTTCCTTACCCAAAAATGTGAACTATTCCAGAAACTTTGAGGCAAGAGTGCATTCAACAATACACAGACTCAATAATAGCTTGGGATCATCACTGAAAGCCAAGGTGACACACTTGAAAGGTCAACTGTCATCAAGAACTTTGCGATCACTGGATACAATGGATAAACGATGCACTTACCATCAGTTGTATCAAAAGAGTCCACAAACTAGGCGACGTTTCCTAGCAAGACGAGGAAAAATGATCCAGGCTCATCTGAGGTACAGGACTCAGCAAGGCAATAGAAAGTCTGACTACTGCAAAGGACTTCTGGACAAAAAGGATGATCACTCCTATGCACAGGTTTAGCCAAGGGACACTGCAGAGAGAAAAGATTGACTTAATTCCATGTGCAACATGAATGTTGTTAAAAGACACAAAAAAGAACACATGGTACAGAAGGAAAAACTGTAGTGGGGAAACCCGTAGATAACACAACGCATGTTATGTGCAGTTGTGTTATTTACTACCACCTGATGAGACCTATGGAGGGGTCGAAACAGTTTTTCTGACTATGACACAAATAAAGAAATTAAAAAGCAGAATAAATAAATAAATAAATAAATAAATAAATAAATAAATCTGTAACAAAATTCTAACATAAAATATAAATAATATAGAATGAATGAATGAATGAATGACTGAATGCATGAATGAATGCAGGAAGGAAGGAAGGAAGGAAGGAAGGAAGGAAGGAAGGAAGGAAGGAAGGAAGGAAGGAATTTAAAACAGCACTAAATTTATACCAGCATGAATGACATACTAAAATAAAGACTACACTCTCTTTTCTCCTCCTTACTCACTCCATCCATCCATCCATCCATCCATCTTTCAATGCCAGGCCTAATTCAACATGGATGTGGGTGGGTGTACAGGATATATCATGATACCTGCATTATTCATTGTTATAATTTCAACTTCATCATGCAGTCTGGAAAGTCACCATGACCAATGCAATGCCCATAACCTTTGCAGCACTGCCTATTATTATTGATGGAATGCGGTTCTAGATTTAGATGATCCGCATTCACACACAAACTATTATGGCATAAATGGGATGCATCAAGCTCCTTTGGAATAGTCAGACTTCTTAACTTGACCATTAATGCCAGTCTGTGGACATGCTTTTTCTTCCATGTGTTTGTCTCAGGGTCCCTATATGATAATAAGCCATATAATCCATTGGAAGTTACATTTCCAGTCCATATTCGACAATCACTATTATGTGCTAGGACAGAATTTAAAGAAAGTTTGGCTGACAAGTTTTGAAAAAAAGCCTCCATTGCAACTTTACTTTGGTGTAGGAATATATTGCTGCTAATACTAATGAGTTATCTCTCTGTCAGATGCCGTTTCTGTACATTTATAGGGTAAAAATTACTTTTTTTAAAAAAAAAAATTAAAATTTAATTTTACAAAAAATTAATTTAAATTTTTTAAATTTTTTTTAAATTTCCAATTTCTACAGTAAATATACACCTGGTATCAAAATTTCAGTTGTCTATCATTAATAATAAAATTTTTATAGCATATTAAAGTTTCATCAATACTGCCTGTACAGGCCATACACCACAATTAATTTTACTATATGTTCTCTACATATATTTCTCAGCACTGACCTCTCCACAGTGTGAGAATCAATACAAGTCATATGTTAATCTGAAATACCTCCAAAGATGACTTCACGGTTAAATTCTTGTCAAGGGTTGACCGGCATTTTGTTGAGTGGCTGCACTGTAAACAAAGCAGCATGTACACAGAACACTGATTTCACTTCCGGATCATCACTAAGGCCTAATTACTCCATGTGCACTGTCGCCAAAATACATACAGACAACCACTCTCAGAACTCCTATTCTCAAGAATAAACAATTACCTTTAAATCCATACCAAAGATGCATCAATATAACTCTTCTATCACCACCAAAAGGAGAGAGGAAAAAATGTTCTAAAAATAGACTGGAACTACATTCGTGGGTACTGAACTGGAAGTATTAATTGTGATGCGATTCCATATGATATACACAATTCATGTAATGATGTCACTCGGTCGTACTTGATTCAACCAACCTGATACATGGCAAATCGTAGTAATTCATGTACATACACACAGAGTAAAAGGGAAGAGTATCGAAGTATCAAAATATTTGCCGACATTGTATGTTTACTATAACTTTTAATAGTTTTTGACAAATAAATAACATTTAATTTCATTTATGTCTGAAAGGTTTCCAAATGTATGTATGTATGTATGTGTGTGTATGTATGTATGTATGTATGTATGTATGTATGTATGTATACTATGCTGATATGATAGTTGATTGTAATAGTGTGTCTGTGCGTGATTAAGATTTTTAATGTAGGTTTTATACAAATTCAGTCATATCACTACGATGTCTGCAGTGAGGCATATTATAGTGATATGCTAGCACTGGGGCATCATGCCGCAGATATGTAGCAGGATGTCCCACCCAGTCACATTATCCTGACACCAGGCCAACAAGTCCTAACACTAACATCTTAATGCTGAGTGCCATGCGAGGCAGCTGTTAGTACCACTTTTGTAAGTCTTTGGTATGACATGGCCTGAGATCGAACCCACGACCTCCCGCTTATATGGCAGACGCTCTAACACCTAGACCACCGGAGTGGTACAAAATGTTGTAAGAAGAAAAACTCTTAGTCAAATAAAAAAAATACTACAGTGACCATTCAGAAAAAGTACTGATAACAGTATTTTCAAGGTAAATACATTTCAGTTTCATTTATAAGTATGACGTTAAGTAGAGGATAGCCAAAGTCAATACAGAAATTGCAGCAAATATTGGTACAAATCTTTACAAGTCATTTAGGGTAACTTTCTGTACTGTATTATGCTGATGAGTTCATTCTGCACCATTTTCATTGATATAAGGGGTGAAATGGTGGGAGTATAACACTATCAGATTTACACCCAGAGCCTTGCAAAAATATTACCCACACTGACTTGTAGTGATTGCCATTCTTTACCATAGGCTCTCATTTCTGGCAGTAAAAGAAGGGAAAACTAATGTAAACACTCTTTCACACAATTTAACAGAAGGTATCTAAATGGCATGGTTCAAAGTCTGACCCTGGCTGATTCCTTGATTAAAATATATCTTCTTTCTGCAAATCTGCAGTCATACCAAACTTTATATGTTTCATTAGCCTACCATTGGCAGGAAAATAAACACACCAAATTAAGAATATCTGTAAGGGAACAGCTTATATATATATATATATATATATATATATATATATATATATATATATATATATATATATATATATATATATATATATATATATATATATATATATAAAAAAGATTTAAGTTGTGTTTACAGCTCCAGTCACCACAATCTGGCTTTGGAAATGGTTCTCAAGTTTTAACCCAATAAGAGTACTAAAATTCATTATAACTTCTTTGCAATTTGTTCCCAAATTGTTCTGAAAAGAAACTTTGCAAGTATGTTTGTGAAGATCTTAAGATTAAATGATGCAGATATCTCAAGCGAAAGATCCGAAGAAGCTCATTGAAAAATATTAACCGCAGTCAGCTATGTGACATTCAAATGTCTCAATGACAAATCATTGATTATAGAAAATACAAAGTAGAAAAGATGCAAGGTATGAATATAACTAACAAAATAGGCAAATCTGAAAATACTAAAAATATCTAAAATACCCTTTTCATAGGAATGTTTGAAAAAGAACATGACATCATATTTGTGTTATGACAAATAATGAGACACAAACGGTCCAATTCACAGACGGGAAATTATACTTGTAATGAGACAGATGCCAAGTACGTCATAGAATGAGTGGAAATAATACTTGTAAATGAGACTGAATCCCAGTACATCATATAATGAGTGGAAATAAAGTAAAACCTGTCTTGAGAGACCACTGCTATGAGAGACCACCTGTCTTGAGTGACCAGGTTCTCCATGTACAGATTTATTGATTATATAGTGTTATGACCTGTTATGAGAGACTAACTGTCGTGAGAGACCATTATGTTTTGGCAGAAGGGGTGGTCTTTCAAGACAGGTTCCACTGTAATACTTGTAATGAGACAGATGCCAAGCACACTATACAATGAGTGGAAATAATATTTGTAATTAGACAAATGCCCAGGACACCATAGAATGAGTGGAAATAATACTTGTAATGAGACAGATGCCCAGTACACCATAGAATGAGTGGAAATAATATTTGTAATTAGACAAATGCCCAGTACACCATAGAATGAGTGGAAATAATATTTGTAATTAGACAAATGCCCAGTATACTATAGAATGAGTGGAAATAATATTTGTAATTAGACAAATGCCCAGTACACCATAGAATGAGTGGAAATAATATTTGTAATTAGACAAATGCCCAGTATACTATAGAATGAGTGGAAATAATATTTGTAATTAGACAAATGCCCAGTACACCACAGAATGAGTGGAAATAATATTTGTAATTAGACAAATGCCCAGTACATCATAGAATGAGTGGAAATAATATTTGTAATTAGACAGATGCCCAGTACACCATAGAATGAGTGAAAATAATACTGTGTAATCAGACTGAAGCCTAGGACACTATTGACTGTGTGGAAATAATAACCTAGGACACTATTGACTGCGTGGAAATAATAATTGTTGTTGTTGTTATAGGGTTTAATTTTTCAGCACATGACAGGCTATACATGGCGACCAGTATTAATGGTGGAGGTAGTACCTGGGAAAAGCTCCAGAAAGAACACATGCCCACGAGAAGCTACTGGCAAGCTTTCTCACATACCCTCATTGGCTGAATCAGTGACTCGAACCAACAAAGATGATGGCAGTGATCTATAACGGTGAGTGCTTTAGACCACTTGGGGACCTGCAAAAATACTTGTAATCAGACTGAAGCCCAGTACATATCACTCAGTTCAGTTGATAATTGTGATATTTGTCATAAACTAAGATGCATGAAAATTTATAACACTGGGGGAAAAAGTTAGCTGGAAAAACTGAACACCATTTTTATAACTTTTTTATGAGTCAGAGAGTTACGATCAGTTTATTATTGTGTGATACAAAATGTGAGACCTAAATACTAATGCTATTATTAAGAACATGGGCATATATTGTTAAAACTTTGGTTGCAGAATTATTAAAAGGTGAAGCTCTATCGAGGGAATATAATATTTTGTAGTGAAAGAAGATATGCCAACCCTATCAACACCCTGGTGGACTGAAAAGATATTTGAGTGCTTCGATCTAGTGACATATTTTTGATTTCATGAGTTGCCTCCATTACTAAGCAATGCCAATTAACCGATAGTGTGCAACAGCAGTGCATTGTCAAAAATGGTAGAGGCAATTAACTTCAAAAGAATACTTTGCAAGTTTCACATAAAAAAGCATGACTATATACCAGAAAGAAGCCATTACAGGTGTATGTTTTTACTAGTTAGTAGTTGGGGTGGGGGAAAGAATCGAGGAGGAAAATTGGAGAATAGTGAAGTCGACAAGAAAAAGAATTTGGAGCCAGTCGGGGGGAAGAAGAGAAGGAATTTGAAGAATAGGATAGAATACACTGATGGGTAGAATACAAGGACAGGTGAAAAACTATCTCTAGCTACTTATAAAGTGTTGCAATAGGCTGTTACAAGGTCGAGATAGAGAAATTTGAGAATTATTATCATTTAACTATTGCACTATATTAAATTCTTATTCATTTGAGTTTCACGTTTTGTGTACAAAATATTTTAACTGTCGGTATTGGTGATTGGGGGCTCAGAGCTTTACCACTCTCTTTCACTAATTTCATTTGCTACAAATTCGAGCCTGGGTGGAACTTCTATAACAATTTAAATAACATATTGGGATCACCCCACCCCACTGGGGCTCGTTACAAAGAAAATTAGGAGTATCCGTCCATGAATCAGTGTCTTACCTGTAACAATATTTATATTATATTGTTACAGGTAAGACACTGATTCATGGACGGATACTACTAATGCCCCCACCCAACCATATTAACTCACCTACCACAGAGGCCGCCACATAGAATCACAATCTCAATAATGACACTAAATAATCGGTCTGGAAAGCATACCTCAATGACTTTAACTTTAGTACCTCGCCTCGGGTTAATTCTGCGCAAATTACGTCATAGCTGCAAGCATTGGATCACGTGTTGTTGTTTCTTTTTGTGGTCAAAGTCCAGTTTGTATCAAGTAAGAATGAGCGTTCTATAATTTATCTTTAAATGAGAAAAGTGTACAAAAATACCCAACGATTATCACGAAATTTCTTGGTTGTGTCGGCGGCATGTCGTCACGAGCTTAGTGACCTACTTACCGCCATATTGCAGAAATGAAAACAATTGCTTAGTAACAGTACGGCAGCCTTAGTTATGTTCGATATTGTAAACAGTTTTTGTTTACCTATATTTTGTTTCTTTTTTCTGTTTTCCTGTTCTGGTGTCGGCGAATTCCAACTTTTCGATAGGGAATGCGCTCTGACACTACACCCCAACATGTCCAAATATAAATAATGGTGTGGCAAGGGTCAGAGGAAACTCGGACTAAATAAGGGGGTAAACCCACTCAAGTACCCAAACAACGCTTGCGCTCATTATCGAAATGCTTTAGGTACGACCATATAAATATTCCCATATTTCCTATTATTACACAAGTAAAAAAATAAAATACTTCCATATTTTTTAACCTTTGCATAAACATGTAAAACGTAAATAGGAAAATGCAAAGAAGAACGGCACAAAAATTTCATTTCAATATAAAATGAATGTAGATTTTTTTTTTTACTTGACTCCTATCACCTTAGATTCTCCAAACTCTCAAGAATATGTTTTTCGACCTTGACAAACTTGCCATATCAGTTCGTTGTTCTGTAGATAGATAATTAAATTATAGTGATACCGGCCATTAAGGTCATATGATCACTGTTTTAAGCCATCTTATTTTTAAAACTAATAAAAGTTTTATGATGGCTAGTTTCCCGTGGGGAAGGAATGGTTCCACATCCCCACGGGCATTTATGCGCACAAAGTGCGGTAGTTAGTTTGGGCGTCATGTCATACCACTAAATAATAGTAGTTATTGACATGGATGTGAGCCCTGGGGGTGGGTGGGAATGGACCCAACACACACACACCCTATCAACCAATCGGCGAGCTTGTTACAAAATAGAGGTGCAATGGCACCAAATAATAGCGAGAGAAAAATAGTCTTCTCATATCGCTATGTTGATGGGCTCTGGACGAGCAAAAGGAGGAAAAAGTCTCGGAGGTCGGCCAGCCGATGTCGTAGATGGATGTCGTTTACGCCCTGGAACGCCCTAGCCATACTTATTTCAAATTCAGTCCAGTTTTGTTAATGGACTAAAATAATATCAATAACGTGTCAGCCACCTGTGCAATTGAGTCAAATTCAATAAGTTGCAAAGAATTTTCCTAACACTTAACATACCAATGTTCCTAGTACATAGTGTACATATTATAAGTCCCTATCAAATTTTAACTAATATGTCTATGCGACATTTGTAGGTGGGTCACTGTTAGGTTAGAGTAGATTGTAAATTTGTAGCGGTGTTTCAAAAAGATCATATCAGATTTTTCGATAGAGATTGTTCGAATAGAGTTCTCGTACCAAATGAGAACTCAAGAAAAATATATGGCAGATATGGCAAGCCCTTAAAAGGGCTGTTTTATTGAAAGGTTCCTTGTCTTTCTTCCATCTGTGTGAAGCGGGCTGCAGTTCGCTGCTCAGCTATGTACACAGACTCGTGGGAATTCTATGTTGTGTAGGCTACCGATGAATTTTGCCGCATCAAACAGATGAGAGATTGGCCTTCCCTCAAAAATGTCGTAGTAGTAGCTGGACAGAATTTTAGCTCTAAAATGCCATTGTGCCTTTCTAGGGATTGTTGTTTCAAGGGACCGGTATCCAATGTAGATGACTGCATTGATGAAGTTGACGGCTTTTTTCTCATCCTGCATGGTTTTCGCAAGTCCCAGATCGTGGCATAGTGACGTCATAAGCTTGGTCTTGTTTTTCTGTTGCATCCTTACTGTTTTCTTTGGTTGAATGAAAGGTACTTCTTCTTCTTCAGAAGTCGAGGATACTTCCAAATCTTCCTCCAATTTATCTGCCGAAATTGAGGATTTTTTTTAGCAGCAGACGTAGATGGTGGTGGTGGTGGTTGCTGCTGCTTCTCCGATGGTGTTGAAGTGGGGGAGGTAGTTTGATCTCCTATAGATGTGAACGTTACCCCCAATTCTGTCAGTTCATTGTAGAGTAGATCAAACTTTTTAGCTATCTCAGCTAATGTGTCTTCTACAGTCGTTTTTACCTCAGAAGCAGCAACCCCAGGTAAGGGTTGTGAAGCCGGCTGTAGCTGGACTGGTGGTGGGGTGGTTATTCTTCGGTCCGACTGGGTCTTATTTCGCTGTCTTCCGCTACCCCTATTTCTCCTGCATCGTAGATTCCCCGGTGAAGTAATTTCTTCTTTGTCCCATATCAAGAGTAAAGTAGTCCTTTTCTCTGCTGCTCTAAGGCTCCAGCTATTAGCTAGTTTTAACCCAATACCCGTAAGGGCACTGAGAGCCTGAGTTGGGACAATCTCCGTCGCTGGCACGAATAATTCCTTGTTGCTTGCTTGCTGGCTGACCGCAGACTGAACCTCGTTGTTCTGTTTGCCTGTAGACTGGAATTTAACATGCGCCAAAATACTTCTGTATAACAATTTTAATTAGCATATTATGTTGTTAAACTTTCATGACGATAATTAGAGAATCTCCTTTTCTTGCTTCAGTGAAAACTGCGGGTCCAAAGCTGACTTTTACAAATTGTCTTAGCACCTTGCACCCTTATCAAGTTTTGCGTGCTGGTTATTTTTTTAAATTGGTTGGTTTGTTGGTTCATCGGATGGATGGATGGACGGACGGATATTTAGACATGCAGACAGACAACCATAGATAGATAGATAGATAGATAGATAGATAGATAGATAGATAGATAGATAGATAGATAGATAGATAAGAGCTCACTTGATCACACACACACACATATATATATATATATATATATATATATATATATATATATATATATATATATATATATATACGGCAAGAAATCTTTAACGCTCCGGTGGCCTAGTGGTTAGAGCGTCCGCCCCGGAAGCGGGAGGTCGTCGGTTCGATCCCCGGCCGAGTCATACCAAAGACTTACAAAAATGGTACTAACAGCTGCCTCGCTTGACGCTCAGCATTAAGAGGTTAGTGTTAGGACTGGTCGGCCTGGTGTCAGGATAATGTGACTGGGTGAGACATCATGCTACATGTCTGCGGCATGATGTCTCAGTGCTAGACATCACTATAAACTGCCTCACTGCAGACATCGTAGCGATATGACTGAAAAATTTTTAAAAGCTACGTTAAAAATCCTAATCAAACAAACAAACAAACAAAAGCAAGAAATCTTTAATTCTAATAAATAAATACTGATACTGATATATCTTGCCAGTGTTTCGACCTTCTGTGAGAATAAAATAATGTAGATTATTATTTAACATACAGTAGGTTTGTGAAATAAACTGATTGTCATTTAATACACTATTATTGCTTACGATATCATTCAAATACCCCACCCACGTCTAAAAGCAGTCAACATATGACAGTTTTAAAGACAGTTTCTGGTTTTTAAATTTCAGTTTTTATGTGCATGTGAATTTAATTAAAACCAGTTAATTACAGTAGTATCCTGGTCGTTCTCATGATTAAAGAGATTAAAGAAATGACACACAACCAGAGTAGTCAATCATTTAAAAGAACAATTCAGGGTGGGCACATATAGATGGGTTGTATATTTTTGCATGCTTATACACCCAGTCTTCCTGTCACATATTTAGTTGGAGTTTGCATTATAAAGGCAAATATGGACGATGGAGTGTCAAGGAAATATGCATGGTTCGATACTATTTATTATCTGGGGAAGATATAAACGACGGAAAAGCTGAGCGGTTAATAATAGAACTTGTAGCTTATTTGTTTATTTTTAAAACTATTTGTACATATAATAAACACTTGTATATTTATGTAGTTATTGGCGAGAGAAAATCTTAGGCATATCTTAAAATGCGTAAAGGTCCCCCACACTTTATTCAAGTCATTAGAACAATGGTGGTTGTTTTCACCTCGGCGGTCGTAAAAATGCAGTGTAAATGTCCGGATGTGAAAAAGTGCCCGGATTCCCGACCCAACCTGTATAGTCTGTTCCTGAATTCTTTAGTAATTTTCCCCCATAAACAAGACGTTGTAAACACGTTACATCCTGATAATTGTTGTTTCTCTTATACATATTCGGATGTTTTTTTTCTTCAAATTATAAAAAGTTGAACGTTACTAAACAAAATAGAAGATCGGTTTAGTTTACATAACTTCTCTTGCCATTTATTGGCATTGTACGTTAAATTTTGTAAAACTAGCTATAAACTTTACCTAATTACTCGGATGAACTGCTGACAGAAACAATCCAAAGTAATGTATTTCAATTATATAGCCCGATGGATAAACATTATCTTTTCAATGATGTTCGCAGAACTGGTTGACATATCGCATCACAGAAACACGGAGGTGGTATCCCGTGTGTCCAAAATTATCATTATTTTGAACATAATCGTTGTGTGTGTTGTTGGTCTTCTCTAGCCATCCGAGGGTTGTAGAAGCTGGTTCTGTTCTGCGCGTGGGCAGGTGACTGATGAGGCCAACTCTTGTACGGAATGTTCGTTTGCATAAGGGGCAGGGGATGAATGGGACATTTCAGGAGGGTTGACGGAAAGTGCTTTTCAGGATTAACTATTCAACTCTGCAGCTCTCGATCGCTTGCTGTTTGCTCCTACGAATCAGGGTTTAGGTTCAACAGTTTCAATGCAGCTTTCAGTCTGTCTTTGAAGCATTTCTTCTGACCTCTGTGAGATGGTTGTCCTTGCTGTAGCTCGCCATATAAGAGTGTTTTAGGCAGCCGGTGATCTGGCATGCGTACAACATGTCCCGCCCAGCGTAGGTAAGACTGCATCAGGATGGTGTTGATGCTGAGGAGACCTGCTTGGGCGACTACCTCAGTGTCAGGAACCTTGTCATTCCACTTGATATTGAGGATTTTCCTGATACTTGTGGTGTGAAAGTGGTTCAGCTTCCTGGTTGTGGCGTTTATACACCGTCCACTTTCTCCTGCGTAAAGCAGTGTTTGGAGAGCAACTGCCCTGTAGAACATTAGTTTTGTCTGGATGCTGATGCCTCTTCAATTCCAGACGTTGAGTTTTGGACGTTGACGGTGATGTTGGGCTCAACATAGGGCTTTCCTGGGGCCGGTTGATGCACGACTTCAGTCTTCTTGGTACTCTGATGGCGAGACCGAAGCATACGCAGGGGCTAGGGAACTTGTCAACGCTGAATTTTAGGTTGGCTTCTGAGCCATCGTTGAGGGCGCAGTCATCAGCAAACAAGAAATCCCTTATGGTGTCTGTCGTAACCTTGGCTTTTGCTTGAAGCCACTTGGGGTTGAATAGTTTGCCATCTGTACGGTACCTGATGCCGACTCCAACATCTCCGTCTTATAACACTAGACTGAACAGTGTCGATGCCAGAACACAACCCTGCTTGACGCTATTGGTTACTGACTCAGATGTCTCTCCATTGTCCTTGTAAGTGCATGACGTCGTGGAAATGCTGCACCATGGATATTATTTTTTTCGGGCATCCGTACTTGGCCATTACCTTTCACAAGCCTTCTATGCTGACAGTATCGTATGCCTTTGTCATGTCGATGTAGAGAAAAGGTCGGTGTTTTGCTTTTGACATTTCTCTTGTAACTACCACGTAACAAACACCATGTCAATGGTCCCACGTTATTTTCGGAATCCACAATGGCTTTTTGGCAGTAGTCCCTGGTCAAGGTGCGTAGTGAGTCGGTTCAGTAGGATTCTGGGAAGTATCTTTCCCTCAATTGAGAGTAAAGATATACGCCGGTGGTTGTCGCAGGCCTGGCGGCCACCTTTGCACTTATGCATGTGGATTATAGAAGCGTCTTTTAATTCCTGGCGGATCGTCTCTTGCTGCCACATCAGTGAAAACAGTGGGGGGGGGGGTCTCGCATTTCTATCATGGCTGTGTCCTCTTCCTTGTAGACTTCAGATGGGATGGAGTCCGAAGCAGGTGTTTTGTCACATGAGAGCTGACTTATCGCTTTATGTGTCTCGAGCAAGGTTGGAGCGTCATCCATTGCTTCGTTGGTGTGTAATTGGGGGTAGACGACTAATGGTTTCATCACTGATGGATGAAGGGCGACTGAGGACGCTGTCAAAGTGTTAAGCCCATCCTTAAAGAATATTCTCTTTGTCAGTAACGAGTGTGTTCCCGCCTGCGCTGAGGTGAGAGGATGGTCCAGACGATGTAGGTCCATAAACTTCTTTCAAGGTATTGTAGACGTTATTCATGACATGCTGGTCTGCGTAGCACTTGATCTCACCATCTTTGTTGTTCAGCCATGTCTCTGGCATCGGACGCAGTTTCTGCTGTACAGTTCTGCGTATATTGTTGTACGCATCTTTCCTAGAGGTGGACGTGGGGTTGTTTAGGTAGGTTTGAAAGAAGCGGCATTTCTCATCTAGAAACTGCTTGATCTTGTCGCAGTTCTCATTAAACCATTCTTGATGCGTTCAAGTTGAGGGTCCTAGGATTTTCGAAGCTGTGCTATAGACCTGCTCTCTGAATACCACCCAGTCGGTTAACACATTCTGATTGTCGAGAAGAGTGGATTTCAGACGTTCTTCCAGGGCATCCACGAGAGACTTTTGGTATTTGGTGCATTTCAGAGTGGTGATGTTTAGCTGTTTAGGAGCCTTCTTTCCCTGTGGAAGTATTTTGGGTTTAATGAGGATATTGAGCTTGGTGATGATGTGGTTGTGCTATGTACAGCAGTCAGCACCGCACAAGTACATGGTTACACGCACATCCTGTCTGACAATGACGTAGTCGATGAGATGCCAGTGCTTAGAGTGAGGTTGCATCAATGAAGTCCGGTTACGAGTATGGTGGCAGAAGACTATTGGTGATCAGCAGTTCATGCTCAGCTCAAGTCGGGAGGAAAAGGAGATAGTTGCTGTTACAGTGACCCACTCTGTGCTTTCCTAGCACTCCTTCCAATGCAACGTGATCATAGCCTACTCTTGCATTCAGTGGCGTCGATAGGGGGATGCGGACCGTACCAGGTGACACCGTCTCAGAGGGGTGACACCAAAATGAAAAATTGCAAATTTTAAAGAGCACACACTGCTCGGTCTAGTCGGATTTCATAAGCGGATAACCGATCATAGTTAAATACATGACTATCAGGCAAAAGGTGCCACCATGCAGTCTGCAGAGCGTCTGGTGCTCCATGATGGTAGTCTGGAGAGGTGACACCATGAGTTTACCGCACTGGGTGACACGTCTGGAGGGGTGACAACAATGCCTTTACCGCACAGGGTGACACCAACCCTAGCGACGCCGCTGCTTGGATTGAAATCGCCAAGAATAATGAGCTTATCTGTCATTGGAACGTCAGCAATGATGAAGTGAAGATCCTCATAGAACTTGACTTCACTTCATCTGGATTGGTCATGGTTGGATCATAGCAACTGATGCTGGTAAGGTGATTTCTTCCACACAAGAGGGGAAGTTTTATGGTTATGAGTCTCTCGTTTACTCCCTTGGGAAGTCGAGCCAAGGTGTCAATCACTGATGTCTTTACTCCAAAGCCGATACTAGCCTCACATTGCTCTTGACTTCCTCGGTTGCTCCAAAAGAAAGTGTATCCAAGGCCCCTTTCACAAAGTTTTCCTTTTCCTGCAAGTCGGGTCTCGCTCAAGACAGCAATATCCACTTTTGACGATGATATAAATACAATGATTAATAATGAATGACTTCAATGAGCAATTAATTATAAATAGGTGTCTGTATACTTGATTGAAATATATGATTAACTAACATAAGAACGCACATACTGAATAATAAAAAATACAAATTACTTTACAAAATACAATGACAAGGGGTGAATGATTCACAGAGAATACACAATGGAAGGATGGATATAGTTTAGTCATCTAGCAAACAATTTCAAATTTTACTTATGTTGTAAAATTAATTCACTCATAGTTAAAATATGCAAAACCAAAAAGACATATACAACTTATCTTTACAGTACCAAACATTACGATGTGTTTTACGAACCCCCAAATTAGCCAACGGCTACAAGATTATATGCAAGGAGATAACACTCCGTCGTCTTTACACATTATTTCAGCTTCAGCTTCACAACTGCTACGGTTAATTCTTGTGGTTAGCTTTTCAGATTGCACCACGTAGTTCCCGATCACTGCAATAACTTTGAAGACTCGGGTTACTCTGGACACTCGTGCCAATCCAAAGACACTAGACACCCCCGGACACTATAGACTCTGGATAACACAGGACAGCTGATCATATCAAATACCGTGTACTGTACATAACATGGGCATGAATACGTAATACCGTTATACACGGTAAGTTATACAGATTACGTTACAGGCACAATAATTACAAATAAAAAAACAAGTTCAGAAGTAAACCTAACAATGTTCGATAAAAATCCTTCTGTACTAAACATTTTATCAAAATCTAGCCTTATATTATGTATATAAATCCTTTGCTAAGTCGTAAACAAGAATAAGCATATGGGCATTACACTGCGTAAATCAAAGTTACATAGCAAACATAGAGAAATAGACATGATAGTACAATAGTGATATCTTATTTACAAGAAATTAATAAACTTACATACCTCTACAGGTGAAGATGTGCAAGTCCTTATAGTAGACCACCCGGGTTCCGTGTTTACACGCTCATCGGGGCACTTGTTAGTTTGGACGAGTTCCACTTTTTGTCATATAAATTTCCGAGTTAGAAGGATGTGGGTAGGGACTCGCCAAGAGGCAACAAGCGATCACTGAAGTACTGAAACGCCAGTTCGTATTGTATTTGGTAAAATTTAGAACACAATTAATTTTACAATCAATACAAATCATGTTAATCTAAAATACGTTCAAAGATGACTTCATGGTGAAATTCTTGTCAAAGGTTCACATCTTTTTTTTTTTTTTTTTTTTTTAAGAGAGGCTACACTATAAACAAAGCAACATGCAATGGAACACAGATTTAACTTCCTGTTCATCACCAAGGCTGTATTGTTCACTGTGCACTGTCGCCGAAATACTCACGGTCAACAACTCATTGACCTCATATTTTCAAACATAAACAATTACCTTTAAATCCTTACCCAAAATGCATAAATCTAAATCTTCTATCACCACTAGAATGAGAGAGGAAGAATTCATCTAAAAATAGACTAGAACTAGTACTGAACTAGTAATTTCTTTGGGATTTGGAATGAAACGTTCCACCAATGAGAACATACGTAACATAGTTCAGTCAAAGGGCTTGTTGTTCTCACCCAATCCGAAAATCCCGTACACGTGACGTCACTTTAAAAAAAATATATGCCAAAGAGCGTCCTTCCGATTTTCTTCTTCGAAACAGTTCAAGAGCAATACTATAATAAAACGAAGGCAATGTATTCAGGTGCGCCTGTCGTATACTCGAAGTGATAACCTGAGCCAGACTTCAGTTTAACTTTGGCTAATATCCTACCGTCTCCGCAATTTTTGCCAGAGGCATTACAAGCAAATTTACTTCCATCATTACCAGTAATTGATTACTTCAGAATAAAACAGATGAAAGAGTTGAGGAATTTTATTGCACCGTTGAAAAGAAGATATATTTCTTAAAGACAACAACATCAACAACAAGAATAAGGATTAAGACTTGGCCGTGGAAAAGGTTTAATACAGTTACAGTTGATGATGTTAAGTTCATTAGATGATTCCTTGTTTATGTTATTATTTATATTAAAAAAAAGTAATAAGAAAGCAAACCTTACGGTCTTTTTCAGGAGCGACTATATCTCTTAGAAAAGATGTACTACTTAATCATTGTCAAATCAAAAACAACTTAAATCCCTCCACGATACAAGGTGTGTGTGTGTGTGAGTGAAAATAATGATGCTAAAAGATATTTAAAAAATACCAAGACAAAGAGACTCTAGCGTTTTCTTTCTTTGAGGATGGAGTTATTTTATTGTGAAAGCTGAATCGCAATGAAACTTTATAACAGAGTACTTAGTCCACGTTTTCACTGTCTCATTTTTTGTCATTCTTTTTTCTTAAATGTTCTGACTAGCTTAGTTTGTTCCTTTCTGTTGCTTCTACTTGTCTTCTTGAATTTCTTGACTGGTATGGATTCGTCTGTTTGTTAAGTTAACCCAACGTCCTTCTGAGAGAGAGAGAGAGAGAGAGAGAGAGAGAGAGAGAGAGAGAGAGAGAGAGAGAGAGAGAGAGAGATCCTAATCAAATCAAATTTTGAATGGAGATGAAACGATCAAACTTTACTGTGGCGAAACCTTGAGACAACGACGACTTTTCGGTGTCACCTAATGCGCTAAATGAAGTGTTAGTACCCTTGCTAATAGGACCGTTTCTTTCTTCTTCAGGGCAAAATGCTGGACATCGTTTTGGAGGAGCGATGATATAAGGAAAAAGAAAAGTTAAAAATGACAATTTTGCTTTCTTCTTCGTAAGTGCAAATTGCTGGAATCTTTTTGGAGAAGTGAATATATAAGGAAGAAAAAAAAGACAAGAATGGCACTTTTCTGGAAATACATCACAATTATTCCTTTGGGTATTTTAGAAGGACGACAATTAACGTCAGTTCAATACAAACGATGGATGGTACAGAGAACGGACACTCCATGTATATCTCTCTCCTAATCTCCCCGAGATGTCACACAACAAGAGTTACAATCATTGATGAATGCAACATATTTGTCAGAAACAATAGCAACGTTACGGACAGTTATTACAACGTAATCAATTAATTCACCAGGAAGCCTTGGATAAGAGAGCTAAAGACAGATTTTTCATAACTTTCGTGAAAAGTAAAAATAATATACCAAGACTATGAAAAATACAGAAGAAAACGAAACAAGTATTTCCAAATTCCGTCTATTTAAATGCCTTCCCGTACTCGTAAACGAGAAAAAAAAAAGAAAAAAAAAAAGCTTAGTTAAAAGAAAAAGATGTCAAAACCTTCTTCACCAGAAAAACAAACTACTATCAGAAATCTGCAGAGAAATATCAAAGCTCCAGGGGAGAAGTGTAACGCTTGCTCGAGCCCTCTAGCCAAGCTGACTGCAAAGAAATGCTAGTCTTTGAAACGGTGATCTCAACTAGCCACAATCTGGCCTCCTTTGATTGTCCTGCTGGTAGCTGACCTATTGTTTCTGACAGTACCAATGGGCGTACGATATACAAGTTTCAAACTTTGGAACACCTGAGGACATTCCTGGTATCGCAATCAGAGGTAAGACCTCCTCGCTCTGAAGGGCTACTAACCAAAATTGCATTTTGTGCCTAAAGCTTTTCACTTTGGCTTGAAAATCTTTGTCGACAAAACACTTATATAACACCCGACCATGATTCAGTCATCCCGTGGTCGAAACGAATACTCAGGTATGATATAACTAAGATCACAAATGATATATGGGTCACTCAGATCTGACAATGTGTATGGTTATTTCGGAAAATATATCTACACTATGCATACTAAGTTCTATTATAAAAATGCAGAGTAGGAAAATTCATTACTAATCAGCGTGATTTTAATAACAATATGTGGCTTACACACAATTGGTTACAGGGAATTTACTAAAGTTAGACATCTGGGCAGAATTTGTTTGCTAGTACATATATTGTGACTCAGAAAGTTTCCGCTGAAAATCGGGGACTCCAGCCAGACTTTTCCACTACTTTCTGTATCCAGACATGTCAATTAAGGCGTATGCAGTAAAGCGTCAAAAGGTTCTTCCCATCTGATAATTTTTATTTTACAGCGCTATGCTCACAAATCAATCCCCGAGATGTGTGCTTGCCCGCAGATGGGGGTGTAAACATCGAGTAGTGGCTATTGTTTCCCATTCAACAATCCCCACGATGTACTTATGACGATGGTCCGGCCCATTTTCTTGTTTTAGGGCAACCAGACCATTGTCGTCTTTTTATATTTCTAATGATCACTTCGCTTTAAAGAATGAATCAATGAAGCGTCATGGGTCTCAACCCATATCATTTATCATTCATTGTCTCCTCCTCTTCATTCTGCTTCCTGAAATGGCTGCTAAACGAGACAGGAATAACAGCATGGCAGTCCGGATAATATTTCCATTACATCACTTTGGCAAATCTGTTAGGTATTTGTTGAGAAGGACACTATTGATCATCTCATGGGTCATTTCATTGCGTGGGTAAATCGCAATAAGTTCTTTTCACACTCCCTCATTCTCAAGAAACTGTGTTCGGGTAACATACAGACATGTCAAGGCTTACATTTCCTTCAATGTTGAAGTAATCACGGTGATTACAGACGCCGCAATGGCCTAATTCATTCAACGCATACCAGCAGCACGTCCTCCATATTGATGAATATGTTATCTTCCAGCCTTTTCACGCTCTTGGCCGCTTGGAGTTTTCGCTCAAGACTTCAGTTGTATACTTGAGACACACATCAACAATCTGCTCATGCTTTCTATCCAGTCTTGAAACATCTCCCATCTTTCAGCTCGAATTGCTCCACAAACTTTGGGTTCAGTCTTTTCTTGCCCGCGTCTCCCCGTCATACAGCCTTTGATTCATCTTAACAGTGTTAAGACGATAACAGCAGTACTTGTCATAGGCATGAAATTCAACATATATTAAACTTCTGTCATTGTCTTTAGAAGCTGTGAGAGACTATAATAAATGGGATTATCAAGTACGGATGTAACGTCTAAATGAGTACATGATATACAATAAATTAAATGATGCCATTTAAATTAACCGGTTACAAACTCAACACTTCCACTGATCTTCGCGTTATTATTGGTATATACAGTGGCGTAGCTAGAGGGGTGCAAGTTGCACCAGGAGCCGTCTTGGGGGGGGGTGTCGCCGGAAGAAGAGGATTGGAAGATTCAGTGTATACTTTTACAAAGTGTGCTTCAGACGAAACAACTAAGCAAATAACTAAGTCCGTGCCAGGATGTTTGGATGATTGAGATTAACTCTGGTTCACACTGAATCTGTGTCATGCATACTTATCCACAGAGGCGTAGCTATGATATTTTGCGCCCGGGGACAAACTATAAAATTGGCGCCCCAGCCCCCTCCCCATTTAATCACATTTTTCTATGACCGATTTATTACCCTTGTTCACTTATTATAATGTAACGTTGTAAGCCTCATTTTGGCGCCCCTGTACCTTGGCGCCCGGGGACATATGTACCCCCTGCCCCCTCCTAGCTACGCCTTTGCTTATCCAGTCACCTCCGGCGCCAAATACTCTCCACTACGCCTAAGGGGTGGGCGGTGGCAAACAATATAAACCTTGCCTCTTATTCTGACATATGATCAACATAGTTCTAAGGATTTAGGTCAAACATCGTGAAATGGTTCCTTACCCAGACATATATGTACAGATTTTTAAAAAACTGACAATGCACGTGGACATATTTGAACTACCAGGACATACAAAACGCATTTACTAGCACTATGTGTACCATGTGCATGTTTGTTTACTGATTTTGTGCAGTAAACTAAACTTAGCCATTTACATGTGTAAACAGTGCAACCTTATTATCCAGGAGAAAACATAATTGGTTTCATTTTAAAAAATAATTGGGGTTAATTGGGATACTCAGACTAATATGGAAAAGAACCTGTCTACTTAGGCTCCAAAGCTAACAGGTTAGTTGTCTCCCTTCTTAAGCTACAAAGCAAATTCGTGAACGTTGTTTTGCTCCTATGGTTAACAGTTAGACCATTTAAATAATGGCGACAGCAAGGTTGGATGGATCACGTTATTTTTTTTAATTAAAAAATATGATTTCTGACTTTTTAAATATCTTAAAAAAATTATTACCCTGATTTATATAGCAAACAACTTCCATTATAATTTTGAGAAAAACAAAACTGTCTTTAGGTATAATAAAACAAATGCAAGATCACATAGCATATTCCAATACCCCACCCCCGAAATCCCGAAATGGAATGGTCTCTAAACCTGACTGATAGTCTTACACAGAACGAAGTACACATGCAATCTTGTAAGCAGTTTTGTAGATCGGGGTGGATGTTCTCGATTTCCTAAACATTTTTAAGTTGTTAAATCAATTAAATGTTGGCTAAGAGAATGGCATACCAATAGTCATTAATTTGCCATGATGTTAAATTATAATTAAATCTCTTGATGATATTAAGTCACTATTTATGCAATGAAATTTCCATTCAAATATAATTTTAGAGTACCAAACTATCAATTTTTTTTTTACTGTAGTCATCTATTTTCACGGTTGAAATACTCAAGAATACATTGTTCTTTACTATAAAAACATCTGTACAGATAGATGGGCTGAAAATAACAAGAAGAACAAAAACTCGTTGCAAGACAAACTAGTTTTCTTATGTCATTGTGAAAGAATGAGAAGATCAAAAATTCTTGAGATATTTATCTCATAATATGAAATATCAAAATTCAGGTGCGTGTGTGTGTCTGTGTGATAGGTATGGCGGTTAGGAGTGTCTAGCCCTGGTTACTAAAATGCCCGGGATAGTTTTAATTGTTACAATATATATTAGGACCCCGGAGGACCTCGTGGTCTAAGGCGTTCACCCTTACCGATCACTGACATCTCACTGCTTTCCGCGTGGGTTCGAGTCTCAGATGTGATAAACCTTGCCAGTTTCTCGTGGTTCTTTCCCAGTGTTTTCCCAGATTTTTTTTTCAAGCATATAGTCTGGCCCCCATTTATAGACTATCATGTGCTGAAAAATGGCTTTAACCCACAAAACCAATCAACATTCCTATTATTTATTAATATAATATACCAAGAAGAAAGAGAATATATAGCTTTTGAACACTGAATAACTTGCAGAGACATTTCTTTCAAACGAAAACTAGTAATAATTTATTTTTTGTCTTGATTCCACTACAGTACAGCATGGGCCATATGCTATCTGAAACAATTATTGATTAATGTATTTTAAATAGAAGTATTTGCTTGGTTTGTGATGGAACCAGTTTAAAATTATTTGCTAGCAACTTATTCCTTTGTACTTCATATGATGAATAAAAAGAAATGAATTAATCTTTGTTAGGACTTTAATTGTTAAAATTAAGTGTACAAGCAGAATTATGCAAAGACAATACTAAAGATAAAACAAAAGAATCAACTCTTCGATTGACTTACTGATTAACTTATGAATTCCTTTGTTTGTCATACGTGGAAGTACTTTTTTTTTCATCAACAATAATTAGATGAAGATATTAAAAAGGACTATTGCAGTCATTATTATATTTGCCAATTTAAAACATATGTAAATTAGACTGATACTAACACCTGATACCCGCCATGCTTTCTACTTCTAAATACAATAATAGACTACATTTTGTATTTTAACTACTACTTTGAAAATAGTATTGAAAAAGGGATCTTATCCTTTAGTTTCAAATTAAATAGCAGTTTACAAATATAGTTGAGGTAGTACATAGGCTATCTAGTTATTATTTTTTATGCAATGTTGGACTTGTGTGTTATGTGCAACTTGTGATTTTGCTAATATAGCTTAGAATTATGTAAGATTAATACAATATAAACAATTAAAAACATGTCTTTTTACAACTTTATTTCATGTCAATATTAATGACTGACTTTATGCAAGTAAAAACGGAAATGTTTAAAAGTTTCTCATATATTAACCTTTGGGCTGAACGTGAAAATAGCCAAAACTTCTGGTAACCTTACTTGCACATGGGATGGTAACAAGGAACCACGTTATTCATATTTTTCTCACTTTTTACCTGCCAGGTACCTTTATGTTTACTTATATGCTCTTGTCAGTGTAATATTCACCAGGTTGCAAGTATCACATGATCAGTTCAGATTACCTTGTTCTCTGCTGTTTATTTAACCTTCAAACACAATAATTAAGCTACAATGACAATGAATTTCAAACAATATTTGGGGGCAAAATGACTGCGCGTGAAAAGCCCATCTGGTCCCCAGCATTACCAGACAGCAATTCTTTCCTTCGGTACCATGTTCATCATTTCCAAATCTCTTTTATTGCAAAAAAAAAATCTAAATAAACCTACAACTTGAAATTGTATACTTCATCAGGGTTACACTAGATCTTAAGGTTATTACTGAAATTGTTTTACAAAAACATGTTGTAAAAAGTAGCACAATTAAGGAAAAAATACCCACCAAATTGAGATGAATACATTTATTTATTTGTACTCATTTGTATGGAACTTTACCAGATTTTCTAATCTAACTGTAATTTTTGGTATTTTACACTTTTTCACATTTTTAGTTTGCTTTTTGTACAAAAATACCTTGTTGGCATAATTAGCACATTAAAAAAAACAAACCAAACCAATCCAATTTAAGTAGGCAAATAGGAATATTTAATCTATATATTAAATTACTGGAATTTTACAGCCTGTCACCATCAACATGTAAGCAAACTCTCAGTTTAATTTTGTTCTTACCCTAAAGTATACATTTAATAGTAAGCCTGTACATTATTAGTATAAAAACTCACTGTAGATATTTATGATTTAAAAAATTGCTTAACTTCTATCATTGCATATACCCATAAAACATTTTCCTAGCAATTTCTCAGACATCAGCCGCTTCTTCATACCAACAAGGTATACTTTTTAAAGTATCCTTTCATTATATATATATTCTGTGTTAACAGCATACAATCTTACAAGTCATAAGTGAAAATTTGACATGCTTCACTTTCCCTGTTGCTCTCTGCTGCAAGATTACCTTTTCTTCACTTGAATCTGCACTAACAAAAATACCTATAAATTGCACAATGAAAAAGCTCTTACACATCAATGACAGCGTGCTTTTTATTGATTGATAGTTGTGTGATAATTGACCTATTGCCACTTGTCAATCATGCTGATCAATTAACCAATCAGTGAACGTGTGTGTGTGTGTGTATATATATATATATATATATATATATATATATATATATATATATATATATGTGTGTGTGTGTGTGTGTGTGTGGGTGTGTGTCATATACTGAAAATTGGTGTTAAACTGAGGGGAAAAAAAGACCCGATCTGCATGTGTCAAGGGGAGATAATACATAGGTCACCTTATGTGAGTTTTCCTTTTAAACAAACTTTATATAAACTATGCAGTACAATTTTTATAATGGCAATAAAAATGGGATTTTCAAGTAGTGAAGAATCAAAATGCCAGTTTTAAAAGGAATTTCTGCAATTAAGTTTAATTTTTAAAAAATGTGCCAATCGTTACAAAATCAAAAAGTTCTTTGTACAATGAGTTACCGTAAAGGAATAGTAATTTGCTAACACATATTCCTCCGTCCCTCGTGAATCACAAAATAAATGTTAGTTCTGATTTGTTGTTAAAAGAACAAACTATATCCATTTATATTAGCGTTTTTTGCAGGTAGAAGAAAAAGTAGAAACAGTGAACAGTTCATTTACTAGTAGCTTGGTTCCATAATCACCGAAGAGGGATCAGGAGCAGAAATTTTGTCACGAGCAGCACAAACAACAGCAGCTATGTCAAAGTTAAGATCCATCTGGAGAGATAAGAATATCTGCCTGAAAACTAAAATCAGACTATTGAGAGCACTAGTCATCTCAATATTTTTGTATTTATGTGAGGCCTGTAGTCCCTGTACCCTGACAGCAGAATTACAACGAAGAATCCAGGCACTTAAAATGAAATGCTACAGAACCATCACTGGCATCTCTAACATGGACCACATCACAAAAGAAGAAGGGCGTTACACAATCAGGCACAAAGTAGGCCAATACGAAGATCGACTCACCACCATCAAAAAGAGAAAGCCGAAATGGTATGGCCATGTCACAAGAGCCAACAGTCTATCCACAACAGTACTGCAGGGCAGTGTCCAGGGTGGCAGAAGGAAAGGAAGACAGAGGAAAAGGTGGATTGACAACATCAGGAAAAGTTTTTGCGGAGAGAGTCATTGGCACATGATCAACACATTCAAGTAGAATGAACTGGTCAGATGTTCAGCTGCACAGTGCCTCAATGACCAAACTAGGTCAAGAGATCGATGATGGTGATGATGATAATAATAATGATTGTCTCATACTCTGTAATAAGCAACAAACTGAAAGGGCAATAGGATAATTTGATGTGAATGTGTAAAGACCATATTATTTACAAAGTCCGATGGCAATCTACCAAAAAGTAGGACTAGTTTGCTAACGAGATTGGGTCATACCCCCTCCCCCCCACGGCGCTTAAAATTGAAGGGCAATAACTCTAACAAAACTGCAGGAGGATAGTCGTTTGTCAATATGTCCATCGTCAGGTGATGATCTTAATATTTACCAAGTTTCATGGCAATCAACACAACTGGGGCAATAGTTGTGCTAACAAGTGCCACATGGAAAGGACACACACACACACACATATAATTACTAGATACTTCCCTTGTTGTGGCGGAATACAAATAATTACCATTATTACAGATAGTGTACAGAGTTATGTGAACACCCAATCGTATTGGCTTCATTATTTACCCTAAGTAAATAACATCCATAATATTTAGTCAATGAACTTACTCTAAAAGAAACATAATTTTACAACTCTTGCACAGACCCTTGATAATAACCCCCTCCCCATCAATAAGCCTTTTCGTACTTAAGTTGTACTTAAGTACAAGTCTACTTAAGTTGTACTTAAGTACAAGTCCTTCCAAGAGTTTAGTCTAGATCTATGACTTAGAACCTATGCTATTGTGCACAAAATCATTTCTATTTCATTTTAAAGTTAGTGACCATGACCTTTTTAGCATAAATTCTATATTCTTCTGTACCCCATGTGCAAGCCAGTAACAGTTTGGTGAACTAAAACTAAAGTTATTGCGTGGACACCATTGAAATGTTTACTGAATGACCTTCACATTTAACTTTTTTTTTTACTCCAAATTAATATTTTTTAATTACACCAAGTACAAGCCATGCACAAAGTTTGGTCAAGGTCTGTGATGTTCCTCTCTTGTGTTTAACGCCATATATCATTGCATGATGGACAATACAAAGCAGCTGAGGAAGAACCTGTGAAACCGCGATAAGAACCACCGACCCAATGTGCAAGTGATCCACGTTTAGTATGTGCTGAATAAATAGTTACAGTGCAGAAATCATGTGTATTCTTTCACTTACAGTGACCTTGATCTTTCACCTTTTGTCCCCATAACTGATGTGCTCTTCCTTACCCCACATGCAGACCACCCCCAAAGTTTGGAAAATGAAGTGTGTGTGTGTGATCTGAATTTATAACGACGCTTCAACAATTTTCCAGTCATATCTCTATGATTTCTGCAGTGTGGCAGTTTATAGTGAGATCTATCTAGCACATTATGCCGCAGTTACATAGCATGATGTCCGCCCAATCACATTATCCTGACACCAGGTCGACAAGTACTTACACTAACATCTTAATGGTGAGCGCTAGGCGAGGCCACTAGAGCAGTCTGCAAAAATGAAGATCGCTGAAAAGTCAACTTTTTTTTGTGCTGAAACTCTTCTTTTCCTCGCCCACAATGACCTTTGCATTTTTCACTATAAATTACTGCTATTCTTTTTAACCCCAAGTGCAAGCTGTCTACAACAAAGTTTGATAACTGTTGATGGTGGACAACTGGAGTTGTTTGGAAATAACATTGATAAGAAATGGACAACCATACAGCACAATAGTGAATACATCTTTGTGTAGGCATTTGAAAACAATTAGTGGGTACTGAACTTTACATATTATAATTAGGCCAAAAAAAATGTTTCCTATTGCAGGGTTTTAAAATCAGGGTAGGTAGTCTTGTTTTTTTTTTCTTTCTTTCATTCAAGTACCGCACTAAACCAGGTCAGTTAGATGTACTAGTGTCGGCAATGAAAAACGTGATCAACGGCTGACTGGGAAAAAAAATGTTTGTGGCTAAAAGCAGTAAATGAAATCAAAGAACTACTTGTAGCATAGATCAGAAAGTAATACAATTAAAGATAATGTAACGACCAAGCTAGTCCTAATAATATTACACTGGAGTACGGCACAAGAGATGAGTTGACTTCTTATCAGCTGACTAAGGAGGGGAGAATGAAGAAAATTCGAACTTTCGATTTCTTTTCAACCATGATGACTCATTTATTAATGAAACATTAAATAAAGTCAGTTCATAACCATGACAGTATTGCTGTTTTTGTACTAAGCCAAAATACTATGATTGTATTGTACAGTATGGTATATGATAATTTCACACATTAGCACTATACTGTTAGTTAATTACATTATTACTTCTTTTGAAGATTGAAAATTAATAAGGTCTACCATATTTGCATTTAGTTGCAATAAGTTTACTACAGAAGAGAAAATATAACTTGATTGTAATTGTAAAATGTAATAATCTGCAAGGAAAACACTTGCTTGATTCTACACTTCAACTATTGCATAATACTGTTTTGAAATGAATTGATATAGACAGAAGTAATTAAATGTCACGTCGTTGTGGAAAACACTCACAATGACTTAGACATTATATTTCCCTAAGAACTTTGTTGTACCTATAATTTAAGAAAAGTAACTAAATATTTGAAAAGTAGAGAAATTTCTGTATGTCTTTAGAGTCATTAAACTAATTAAATAAAGAAAATAAATAAATAACAGTATTGGTCTGTGAGGGCAACACTCACTTGACCATATAATTGAGTTTTCAAAATAGCAAATGATACAACAATATCTAGTTTCCTAGTAAAAACAAATAAATTAGCAAGTTCAACGAGAGAAAGGAATTAAAAATAAAAATAAATTCCTTAAATACTGATCTGTAATAAATAAACTTAAACAAAAATTAACTGTACAAAATAATGCCTAAAGCTTCTTAACTCTGTAATAAACTAAATATAAAAAAAATAATTAGATTCAACATTGGCAGCCAAATTTCAGATAATGTGCACTAGTGTCAAGGAATCGGAGCTGCATGTATTTATTTACAAAGTATCTGCTGTACCTTCCCATTGCAATGATTGCTGGATTTATGTAACTATTTTTAAAACTAGTTTTCTTAAATGTTGTCTTAGATTATACTGTTCTGTTTTGTCATAATATAAGCTCCTAACATTACTAATGAAAATTAACTCACTTTTGAGTCCCTCCTCCCAAGTGTCTGATGTATGTGTCAAGAAAATAAAATCCAAGGCTGTTTTAATAAGGATGCTCAAAGATCAGACAAAATCAATTCATTTGAAAACAAATTACTGTTACTTTCTTTCTAGATTATGCTTTATTTTCAAACTTTAATCAATTTAGCCCTCCCCCTCCTTCCCACTTTGTGTATATCTGATTTGGATTTTTAACATACCTGTAACAATTATTCAGTCACATAGCTAAAATTTCTGCAGCACGACAGTTTATAGTGATGTCGAGCACTGGGGCATCATATGCCATAGACATGTAGCATGATTTCCCAATCAGTCACATTATCTTGACACCAGGCCGACCAGTCCTAGCACTAAACTCTTAATGCTGAGAACCAAGAGAGGCAGCCTTCATGCGCACCACTTCTTTACATCATAAGGACCTGATACATAATTCTATTATAATTAACTTTCCTTGCTTAAAGGTTAGAAAGACAGTCTAATATTATTAAACATATGTCTGTTGACACCATTCTCGCTGCACAGGTTTTGCCCTAGGCCAATTGGGCCCTGGGCGCACAGGGGCCCTGTATATTAGCAATTTAAAAACAATATATCTATAGAGAGAAAGTAATTTTAAAGTGATAGAAGAAAGTTTCTAGTTCAATATCTTATAATTCCAAAATTTCAAAGATCACAAACATAGATTTCTAAAACTAATTTTGCAAACGTTTTGTATACAGGTTATTTTATATGAGAAAACAAGGAATGCCAAATACTACAGTACTGTTTATCAATAAAATGAAACTGAATGGGTCATCAAAAGAAAGAAACCATGAAAACTCAACTACATCCGAATCTAACAACCGTGGAGAATTTTATTTGTGATTATGGAAAGAAATTAAAATGATGGTTTATTTCAATTTTTGAAGCTTTTTAAGACCTCAAGATAATCTGCTAGATTTTTCCAAAATGTTACCTTCTTTCCCCCAAACTGTCAAGGACCATATGAACCCTGAATCAAATTTTAAAAAAATAAATTCATAACTCTGCAAATAATCCTAGTATTTTTTTTTTTATAAACAGCAAAATACCTCTGAAAGACTCTGTGGCAAGTCCATATCATTAAAATAAAAACAATAAACACTTTAAATTCATAAATTAAACAACGATGCTCTAATGTCCTCAAACGACATACAGGAATTCAAGACAATATCTTTTTTATAACTGGCGAGTAATGAAACCATCTGTTCTGGTGCAATAAGATTTTCAAATTAGGCTATCTGGTAATATACCCAACCTACGATCCATGTCTACCAAACAGTATAAAATTCCCAATCCAAATAAGGAATTATCTTTAAAATGTTTCTAATACTCTGGAACTTTGCTCTGGAATAGTATTCCAGTTGAGATTAGAAATGCCCACTCTATTTCCATCTTCCAAACCAAATATATCCAGTGGCTTCTGAGATGCTGCTAAAATAAATAAATTCCTTTGTATGAGGACCTCAAGGTGGATTAGTTCTTAGATAATTGTGTTACCCTCTTTAAATAAAGTCATTATTATTATTATCATTATTATTATTTTCACTGTAGCAGTCATACTGTATGCAAGACCAGGAAAATTTTCAGTAGGCCAAGTTAGACGTTATTAAAATACTTTTGGTGAAAACCCCTTCTTGATATGACCAGTCATAGAGCAGAATTGTAGTACATGTATATTGATTGCGGTTTTCACATTAGAGAGGAGAATTGCAGTATATTCATTGTGGTTTTCACATTAGAGAGAAGATTTGCGGTATATTCATTGTGGTTTCCATATTAGAGAGAAGATTTGCACTGTATATTCATTGTGGTTTCCACATTAGAGAGGAGAATTGCAGTATATTCATTGTGGTTTCCACATTAGAGAGGAGAATTGCAGTATATTCATTGTGGTTTCCACATTAGAGAGGAGAATTGCAGTATATTCATTGAGGTTTCCACATTAGAGGTAAAAGAAAAGAAACAACAATTTAGTTGAACTGCGTATGATTATTGATTCCATTTCGGTGGATAATCCTTAAAAACTTCCCTGAGAAGAAGTGGTTTTTTTTTGTTTCATGCTTTTGAAAATAGATGGCATTTCTGTTCCATACTGAATTTTCAAGTCTATATCTAAATCATCAAGAGTAATGACATTAGATCCAAAGTGTGGGTATTCACCACATAGCATGGTGCCTACTGCATAAGTCTGGTCATCAGGATTGCTCATTTCACCAAATGTAATACCTGGACTACCTGACCCACCTGCCACAAATCGAGTATTAAACAAGTAGAAACCATTGTTCTGAATTCCATCATAAGGTTCATGAATATCATTTACATTATGCCCCTTGCCTCTCAAATATTGTGCAAATCTTTTGAACCTGTCTTCTGTCATGAAATCGCTTACAGTCGTTATCATACAGTTCTGATCAATGTTTTGTTCCTTACCACGTGGATGACCAAAAAGGTCAAACTGTCTGCCGGGAGGTAAGTCACAAAATATTGCCAACGGGTCTGGTAAATACTGAATATTCCTGCAGCTCGTATCAATTTTCAGTACAATGACATCAAGATTTAAATCAAAATACATCTCACATTGCTCAAATCCAAAACAAGTATTAACATTTCTGCTACTGGGCAAAGTATAGTCAAAACTTATCTTAACTTTATGAATATGTCGATTTATGTCCTGTTGTATAACATCTTCTGTCTCAGCCCTGATACCAAGCATAAATATAATAGTATGTAGACATGTCATCACATGACCATTGCCCACTACAAATCCTGTACCCCAGGGAGCGTTTTCATCATGCAAAATACCGATGCATTCTCCAACCTTACATTTTTTAAGTAATACTGCACGCTGGATTGGCTCGTCTATTGGATTTTTATTAAACTGACTCATTCAAATGCAGCAATGACCTGAAACAAATGGTAACCAATTATTATTATTATTATTATCAAAAGTAAAATGAACAGAATGGTGCATAATCTGAGAGAATTAAGCTACAAGATAAAAAGGACAGTATAAAGTAAAACAAGAGACCCATGTGGGCCTTATATCACTCACCTGCTTACATAATAAACCAGTTTACTATTTCACTATGCAGGCTGCATTGTAGAAACACAGCCTTTCTAAACTATCTCCCAGATTTTATGTTATGTTAATTTTTTACTTATTTTAATTTACACTGTTAACATATCTTTGAAAAGATATATAATCAAAATTAATATGAAAAATCTCTTGCTCATCATGGAAGTCATTAAATATTTTGATACAAATGCATGTACCAAAAATTATTAAAACTGCATGAGTAAAATCTAGATGTAAACAGGTACCAATCTCAGGGAAATCCGATACAAGGTACCTGCATTAACGACTTCTCTGAGTAATGAATCTGCCTAAAACAATAATAATATAAGCTTAAGGAGTAAATAAATCTGATGCAATATCACCTTATTATTATGCATGCATTCTGTTCCTTATTACAACTGTACTGGATCTTGATGACATAAGCAGGTTGGATCAAAATGGATAAAAAGATATCTAACTGGTAACAAGCTTACACAATGGAATGCAATATGATCTCATTATTATCGATGGATTTCATTCATTCAAGCTTGACAGTAGCTCCCATGAATCAGTCATTCTAATCCATACAAAAAAGCAAATACAACAGATTTATTCGTTTATTTTAGTTAAATATTCTTGCATTTTTGCAAAAAGTCAGTTGCAATGACTCTTTGGATTGAAAGCAAAAGGTTATCTACTCTTGCATATCTGGGATGATTGAATACGCCTTCATTTAAAACAATTCCAATTAATTGTATCATATTTGTTTTGTTCTAAGTGTGTGATTAACCAATAATTTGGTCACTCAGTCCTCTACAAGTCCAGCAGCAACAGAACGCATGCACTTAGGACAGCTGTCAATTACCACTTTTTTAAATATGGTTTAATGCCATTTTTAAGCACAATATAGGCTACATGGCGGCCAGTATTAATGGTGGAGGAAGAACCCAGAAAATCCCCGAAAAGAACCACTGACCCACGAGAAGCTACCGGCAAGCTTTCTCACATAACTACATTAGCCGAATCTTAGACTTGAACCCACACATACAGAGGTGAGACGGCAGTGATCTGTAACGGACAGCGCTTTAGACCACTTGCGGCCCCACCACTTATTGTACTATGACAGAATGTGAATGAATAAAGGAAAACATATTACATTCAAACATTCAGAATGCCTGGTGGGCAAAAATGGACAAGTAAAGATAAATAAAATGGAAAACAACTTACATTCAAACATTAAAAATGCCTGGTGGGCAAAAATGGACAGTAAAGGTAGATAAAGGAAAACAAGTTACAGTCAAAGATTCAGAACGCCGGGTGGGCAAAAAATGGACAAGTAAAGATAAAGATAGCAGCAACTTTTCAAACAAAAATCGATTTTAACCGTCAAAACAAATAGAGCCTTCCTACGAATTTTCATGTTTTAACCAAAAAAAAAAAAAAAGAAAGTCTCTGCTTGGCAAATGGAGCCTTAGTGATTTTGTCTGAAACACGGTGAATCCAGGCCTCGAAATGGGTAAAAAACACGATGGACACTCACCCTATGATTTCAATGGAATATTTTATCAAGTCCGATACGATATCGTGTCCTCGGGGCTGATAAATTTATCGTCACAAATCCGTGTGGTATTGACTGAGTGTGACTAAAGAAATTTCTAAATCGATTATGATCCATATCACCGCAGCACGAAGTTTGCCAAATATTTCTAAGAGTATGTGTGTCAACTCCATTAAATACACACAATACATTGCAGTTATCTCTGATCACTTTTGGTATTTGTGTGTATCGTTGAGTGACATATAACACATCAGTGCTTTTATGCCTGCCTCGGGAAAATATCCTAGCGGGATTCTTTTGATTATCTAACATCACATCGTCGTATACGACTAAATTGTTAATACTTCCGTCGATGGAATCAATACTTGGTGCATCGTTGATATCAGTAATAAATTCAATAAAATCATCATCGATTTGAAATTATTTTGCTTTCTCGTTAAAATCCTTATACACTTCATAGCTTGGCTGATCATCTATACTCGGGGCTATTAAATACAATTTGTCCCATTTCATCCATCTCGTTATCAAATTAAGTAGCAGTTGTGTCTTGCCGCTTCCAGATGGTCTGATTATAATCATTCTAATTGAATTCGGCAACATTTCATGGTGTTTAATAGGTTCCCGTCGTCAGGAAACTGAATAATCAATTACATTCATGCTGTTATATATAAATTATGGATCTATATTGTGTGAAATGTAGGGCGCGTACTGGCACAGATGACTTGACGATGATTACAACTAAAAATAACCGATCAGCGCTTTCTGGTAAATGCGTACAATGTAGTACAAAGAAATTTAGATTTGTTTCCCTTGGTAAACCCAAGGAACCTTTAAAAAAAAAACGAGGAGGTGATATCGCAGCCAAGCTAACTAAACTCCCTGGAACCCCATGGGCAAAATATCCAGGAGAAAAACACCTTCCAGGGTATAGCTATTGTGGACCCGGAACAAGACTTGATATCAGACTCAATAATCATAACCAACCCAAACCCGGTGAAGAACCAATAAACGCCATTGATAAGGCGTGTCACGCTCATGATGTTGCATATAAGAGCAGCAATTTGTAGCATAGACATCTAGCAGATGTAAAATTAATTCATGCATTAAATGCTATTCCTGATAAATCCTTCAAAGAAAATTTGGCTTCATTTTTGATAAAATCGGCTATGAAAGGTAAATTGATGTTAGGTGCTGGTAATTAATAACAACATGGAATCTATTTATTATTCTCCAAGTGGATACTGGAGAGGCAAGGCAGCAATCAATAAACTCGCTAGCGCTGCAAAAGTGAAAAAAACCACTGCGGCTAATTGGTTATCTAAACAGGCTATATGGCAAATTTATCTACCGCCGCCTAAACAAATTCACTACTCGCATTTTGATGTGACCGTTCCTAATGAAGTTCATCAAGCTGATATACTATATCTGCCACATGATGGTGGTTACAAATACGCGTTAACCGTAGTTGATGTTGCAAGTCGATACAAAGAAGCAGAACCGTTAAAAACAAAGTCGGCCACTGAAGTCGCTTCTGCATTTGAAAGGATTTATCGACGAGGTCCTCTGCACTGGCCAAATCTATTACAAGTTGATCCTGGCAAGGAATTTCAGGGTGCAGTGTTATCAGCAATGAAGCATCATAATGTCACTATCAGACGAGGACATACTGCGCTACATCGTGATCAGGCAATTGTTGAACGGTTTAATCGGACGATTGCTGAGCGGTTATTCGGATATCAATACGCGAAAGAATTCATCCAAGAAAAAAGATCTCATGAATGGGTTAAAAGATTACCAGCTGTGATTACCGCACTGAATAATGAGATTACTAGAACAATCAACATGAAACCTATCAACGCAATTAAAAAGAAGTCTATACTAAAACTCCCACAAGAGGATTCTAGCGTTTCCCAACCAATTCTTGGTAGTAATATCACTGTTAGGTATTTATACGAACCAGGAGAGCTTGAAGGTGGCAGAAAAAGGGCTACTGATCCTATTTGGAGTGTTACTGCACACAAGATATCTAGTATAACACGATCTACGGGTGGAAACGCTAGCGTTTCTAGACCAGCAATCTATAGACTGGATTCAACTGCCCCTCAACGAGGATTTACTTGACAACAATTACAAGTGATACCCGAGGATACTCAATTACCACCGCGGGGTCTTAACTAGCCAAAATCCGTAGGATTTTCAAGGACAACTCTTCGAAGCTGATTCATTCTTCGTACTCTGGATACTGCGAGATAGACTAAATTCGACCATTCGATGCGATTATCCACCATCCAAACAATTGTATCCGATATGGTCAATCCCTGTGAAGAATGTATCGTCGCTGCGTATCCTAGCGTCCATGGGGATTTATTAGCATGCAATGTATCTTCGACGACGCTGATATCAACCAGCACAATATCATTTAGCACTAAATTCTGTCTTTGAAATCCTTCGGATTTTGGTCCTGGAATATCAACTTCAATATTCTGTTTTCGTGTATCCGAAGGCCTATAACATAACGGTAATGGAAGTGTTGTAAATTTTTCTTTATGCAATTCAAATAACTTCATCTGAAGTGTGTCTGACTATTTTTCTACTTGCAATTATCAAATCATTTGGTCTCCACGCCTCCCAAAACTCATTCATGGGAGTTTCTGAAATTATTTCACGCGCTATTTCACATTGGATTCTATCCGGTTGTAATCTAATTAGCGCTTTGAATTCTCGTAATTGTTCATCAAGTGATCTATAATCAGTGTTAATTTCTTTATAATAGTCTACAAAACCCTTTAGCCATTCATGTGGGGATGCACCGACAAATGGTGGTGGTTGGCCGTGATCACCGCACATAACGACTTTTGTATTTTTCAATAACAACCACTCGAGAAATGTTTGTAATACATCTAATGACACTGTGCATATTTCATCCCAAATGATGATTTCAGAAATAAATTTCTCGCCCATACGCTCAGGAGTCCACTTATCTACTTTCCATCGAAAGAAACTGTGATAAGTACAGGCATTTACCCCTCGCTGTATCATCTCTCTTGCAAGTCTGAGTTGGTGTTAGCACAATCATGTTTGGATTTTCCCCACTTAATAATTCAATTGCACGAGTCGTTTTTCCTGATCCACCACAGCCGTTTAAATAAACTGTTTTATATCTACAGATTGGATCAGACATCGATGGTGCATTAGAAAATTCTGAACACTGATTGCTTTTTAAATAATTATTTTCAATCGTAACATCTGCTGATTGAATATAATCATGAAGCATTTCCCGCTTAATTCTCCATGATCCCCAACTCTCGTCAGAATTTATGAATTCAGCCACATCGCTGTTTATGTAAAATGAGTCAGTGGCGACTCTAACCGCAGTGTCAGGAAATCTATTTATCATCGAAAATAAATTGATAGAAGCATATGCGAGCATAGAAGCTCTCAAATGTGTATACTGCGGATTGTATCCATCGTTGTAGGTAACAATTGTACCCAATTTGGTTCCATCGGACAGAAATGCGTCTTTTCGATTGACATATATGCCTTTATTCGTTAGATCCGCGATTACAAAATCGTATTCAGCGTTGTCTATAATCAACCGTGAAGAATATCTTGTATTGTCGTATTTGCCACCCTGAGTAAATTTACCAATTATTCTTCTACTGAGATCTTTTGCTTCTCTGTTTCTGATTTCAAATAACTGTTTGGACCAATTTACAATTTCTTCTTCATTGAAATTTGGAAACAGTTTTCGCTGTTCGCTAATTATTTTTTCTAGATCGGGTTGTGGTAACCAGTCTGATTTCTGTGCTCGATAGGATATAATCGCTTCACTGACAATTAACGATTTTAACATCCCACAATCAATCATATATCTCAATAGCGTTATTGGCATCCAGTGCTTTTCAGACATGTGTCTACCAATCCAAAGATAACTACACGGATGAAGTCCTGTAGCCAATTCAAATGATACTACACGAGCGAATCCGGTTAAATCAAAATGTGGCAGCGGACCATTAATCGCAACACGAGCCATTTCATGTGTGGGGTGTCCAAATCGTTTTGAAGTATTCGCTACATTCTCCATGCCCGAGAAAACTCCCTGAATAACACGCAATCATATCAACGGAAATAACGGTTTCAGTGTCATATTTTGTATTCCATAATCCACCATGGCTGTATTCAAGACAGCTCAATCTGACATCTGATAGAAACTCACTTCGCGTTTGTTTCCACGCGTTTTTCTTCCGAGCAAAATGTGCTGCAACCGAGGGAAGTGTAAAACAGTTTGTTAGTAATTAATCTTCGATTCCCTCTGGAGAAAACTCACTAGCTAGTTTTTTCATTTGATTATGCAGCGCTTCAGTACGGTACAATTCTCCGTTGGGTCTTACAAACTGACCAAATCCACATTCATCGTCTGCAGCACTGTGAAATAGCCACATCGACACAGGATCTTTTTTTAAACTCAAATTGTAAATAGCATCAAATAATTTCTGCTCGGAAAAACACTCTCCAAGTCCAAACAGGGTTTGGGGTATATATTTTACAGTTCATGTTCGTGGAAATATTGTTACTGCAGATGACCACGCGTGTTCGTTATGATCAATAATTTGTATTGGAGTTCCTTGTGATTTATATTTCGATTCGTATAATACTTCTCCGGTTATTGTCGTTACTGATATTGGAAATCTCAATGATTTTTCTAATTTAACTATATCCTGAATTGTTGCCCCATGATGTTTCACTGTTAATTCCCATTCATTTATGTTTTTCCGTCTTAGATCAGTCAATTTATTTCCCCGGGATGCATTTGTGAAGTGTTCTATTATTCGTTCTGCTACACAATTGAGTGGCAAAGCCACTGATGACGAATATTTCATTGGTGCTAGTTTTGCAATATCAGGTTTGTCATTTAACGGATATATCCCATAAACAACTGCTGTTACAGGATAAGATCTCTCGTAGTATGGTTTGTCAATTCCAGTCAAAATTCCTGGTTTGGAATCTTGATTCACAGTGATAGTTTTCTTATCCTTGAGAATTGGTTCAAATTTATCCCTGATGATCCAATCTCCAGTGTCGTCACGGATAATGAATTTTATTCTAAAAAAATACCTTTTTCGAAGATGTGAGATTATCACTGCTGCTTTTTCATCATTCATGGTAGCATCGATATTAGGTACAATTCGAAATATTGACCAACAATGAGATACTCCATCATGCTTGAATTCATTAAAACAATCTCTGATTTTACTAATCATGGTTCTATCAAGAATTTTATTCTTTGGTGTATCAGAAACTCTATCAAGATTGAATTTAGCATTTTTCCAAGGCGTAATTTTCGATAATCTCTCAAACTCCTTCATGCTATAATTAAAACAAGCATTTAAATGAAAGATTTATGTATAATGAATCATTGCAAATGGCTCATGATTGGATCAGTGACTCCTTGTAACAAATCATGCAGAAATGAATTCTGTGGGTATCATATACAAAGTTTTTGACGTGGAAGCCTTGGTCCGTTACCTTGTATTCGATGTGGGGTTGGGGTTAGGGGAAAATCGCAGTTGTGTCTGAATTGTGGTGGTAAGCGATACAGAGAGTTGAAGCATTATGACAAAAGAATAAAAAATTCCATAAAAAATTCTGACCTTGACTCTGTCCCTGACAAAGTCCTTGACACTGACAAAGTCAGTATCAAGGATAAAATCATAAGAACTCCTCAAGACTATATCGAAAGATTCTCCAGTGATGTTATTCTTAGACCAAACAATGAATTAGACAAATAGTATTTGTATACAAATGAACCAAGAATTCAGACCACACCCTGTGATTACAAATTATGAAGCATCCAGTGACGGTACTGTCAGAAACTGATGAAACCAGTCGGTTTTGACAATGGTGTGGGGTATTTGAAGTTTGGCCCTGGAAAGAAGAAATATTACTGCCATCGTTTCATCTTCGAGGTGTTTAATGGATTGATCAAGGATGGTTTTGTTATAAATCACATTGATTCCAGTCCTCGAATAACAAATTGGATAATCTAGAAGTTGTTACACAGAGTGAGAATACCAAACGAGGAGGAACTGGCAATTATAAATCAATTGGGAAAAGACCCGTAAAATCATTTAATACAATAACTAACGAAGAAAAAATATTTTCATCTATGAATGAAGCCGGAAAATATTTCGATATTTGTGAACCGTCAGTACGAAATGTTGCAGAGGAAATTTATCGATCTGCGATTTAAAAAAAGACCGGACAAAAAATTCAATTCATTTATGTCTGATGCGCCCATTTTTCATTTAGAAATATGTATTTTCATATATGAATTCTGAAAATATGAATAGCATTATTGCTGAAATTTAAAAATTGAAAAGTCAGGATATTAAACTATCTGACAATTTGAATCCTGATCAAATTATATCTGACTTTCAGGATACAGAATATGGTGTTAACACTAACAAGTATATGTTACCAAAGAAATATGCGTTAATCAAAAAAATTCAGAATTCTATTCGGGACTCTCTTGCATTTTCCAGTGACGTAAGTGTGTTTGTCCTGTTATTTACTATCGTGGAAGGAATACGAAAAGAATTGGGTAGGGAATATGAATTGAAAAAGGATGTTAATTCTAAAATCAGGAATATACGAGCGTTAATTCAAGAAAATGAACGATTTGACAAATAGTCAAAATTGAATTCTAATCGAAATTGTCTACGAGAATTTTCATGCAAAATCGACTACTTTACCCGACTGAAATTATTGATGATTTTTAGTTGTTTTTGTCATTTTTATGCATTTTTTTAATTGAAATTATCAATTTTTTGGTCAAAAATCATCAAAAATGAATCCTAACAGCTTTTCTCTACGAGAATTTTCATGCAAAATCGACCATTTGACCCGACTGAAAACCACAAAAACTGTCAAAAAATCAGTGAAAAACAGGCAAAAATGCATTAAAAACACTGAATAAAAAATATTTCACACTGAACAAAAAATATTTCACAGCAATAAAAAATATTTCACACTAAATAAATATTTCACAGCAATAAAAAATATTTCACACTGAATAAAAAATATTTCACAGCAATAAAAAATATTTCACACTGAATAAAAAATCGATAATTTCACAGGAATAAAAAATATTTCACACTGAATAAAAAATATTTCACACTGAATAAAAAATAAAAATATTTCACACTGAATAAAAAATATTTCACAGCAATAAAAAATATTTCACACTGAATAAAAAATAAAAATATTTCACAATGAATAAAAAATATTTCACAGCAATAAAAAATATTTCACACTGAATAAAAAGTAAAAATATTTCACACTGAATAAAAAATAAAAATATTTCACACTGAATAAAAAATATTTCACAGCAATAAAAAATATTTCACACTGAATAAAAAATAAAAATATTTCACACTGAATAAAAAATATAAATATTTCACACTGAGTAAAAAATAAAAATATTTCACAGCAATAAAAAATATTTCGCACTGAATAAAAAATCGATAATTTCATGTTTGGACCGTTAATGGATGGTTCCGATTAGTTCAATGGAAAAGTGGAGCAAGACTTCCACGATGGTGTTAAAATGTCTGTTAGGTCGGGTTCGGGAATTCAAGTGAAAAATCTTCGATTTTCGGGAAAATTGTTTTACAATTGAAAAATTGTTTACAATTTCAAATAATGGTCAATGAAGCATTAACGACCTGATTGGCTCGTGAGAGACTAGATGCAATTAAGAGATTTATAGCAATTCGCGACTCTGTAAGGAATAAACTGCAAGAACGACAGAGTCTTCAGACTGATTTTGCTGCGGGATCTGAAGAATTGTTTAAACCAGTAACAACAGCAACGAAAGGAGTAGAGCATGCTATATGGGGAGATGATCCCGAGACGGGGACAAGAAAAGAAAAATCTCTTATTGGTGAACTTGAAAAAATAGCAGAGGAAACTGAACAAACAAAACAAGCTGTACAAAAACTCCACGGTGATAAACTACCTAAATAAAAAAGAATAGTAGATAATTTACGCGTGAGATTTAGCGAGGAAGGGTTAGCAGCAATTGATAATACTGATCCAGCAGAAATTCCTGCGCTTGTTGTTGAGACTTATGAAAACAGAAAAAAAATGTTGAAACCAGAACATCACAAGTTTGTTAAGAATTTCACTCATTGGGCTGATTATATATTCTACAAAATCAAAACTAAAAAAAATCAAATTGACACAAGAAGTGCATCATACATTGAATATATCAAGATGGTGGATAACGTGTATAATCAATATGAAGAGTTTAAACAACAAAAATTGCAAGGAAAGCGAAAGCAACCTGCAAAGAAAATATCTTTTTCACCTAAAAAACAACAACAACTACCATCTGATCGAGATGATAGTTATTTACAAGAAACGGATTTAGAAAAACTGGATGCAGCAACTGGTTATAGCGGGAAGGGATTGCCAGATTCCAGTGGAATTTCAATTGGAAACACTAGCGTTTCATGTCCTGGTAATGTTATCAGTGATATATCACGATTAGATGTTCTCATCGGAGGGTTCCGAGCTGGAAATAACTCACTGGAAATAATTAATGAAGCAGCTGATATCTGTAGACGGTTATTTCAAGGCGGTATCATGGATATCAAAACATCGAGATTTCATTGGCGAGTTAGTGGAAAGTGGGTATCATAGTGACTGAAAACGCTAGTGATTTATAACTGAAATTGTTTACAATTTAAAAAAATGATCATACACTACAATCATGATAAACCAACTAGCGTCTATGTAGTTAATTCACGGTTTCCAGTTTATAGCACGTACTATGGTGATGGTTTTGGTGATACCATTGCGGGGTTATTTGCAAGAATGGCCCCAAAAGTGATGCCGATGGCTAAACAATTAGGAATGAAAGCAATTGATGTTATTCGTGATAAGGGTATTAGTGCTGTTGGAGATCTTGCCGGGAAAGCGTTTTCAGCCGCGAAGAATAAATTAACAGCGCTAGTTCGGCGGAGAAAGAAACCGGTACCACTGCCATCTACAGCGGAAATGCCTACACGGGTTAGTAAAATAATAAATAACGCAGTAGAACAGAAACTAGCATCGCTGGTGACTCCGTTGTTGACAGCAAGTGACCAAGATAACATAACAGCAAACATGATAGCGGGAAGTGGCTTTAAAAAACCACGACGATGAAATCCTACGGATTTTCATGCTCGTAGAATTTTACGATTTAGACTTTGATAAATAGAATAAAATGTTCCAACGGTCACCTGATATAGCGTTTGATATGGATGCCCCAGTGCGTAAAGATGATTCTGTACGAGATTTTCAATTTTATTCTTATCACGCAACACGACCAGATCTCCGATCGCGAATTGAACTTCAAGTTCATGATACCACTAAATACTTTTTGCCTTGTGAAGCGTTTATCGAAGTAGAAGGAGAACTTGTAACAAATTTTGCAGCTGATACCCCATATGCAGATAACGCAAATGTCCGAGTTGGTTTTGTTAATAATGGTATCATGGCGTTATTTGAAAGTGCAAGATATCTCATTGATGGAAAAGAAATTGAATCAATAGACAGTGAAGTTGATGTTGCCACAACAATCATAGGGCTAGCAAGATATTCTGATGATTATACAAGATCAACGGGTCCATCTATGATGTTTTCTAAGGATATTACTGATCACCCTGAACACGTCCAGTATTCTAGAGTAAAGGCAACACAAGCTACTGCAGTTGATCCAGCACCAGCCGGATATGTAAGACCAGCTGGTACTTTTGATGTCATAAATAATATTACTAACTACAACCTAGGGTTTGCAACACGCGTAGCAACGTTGCTGGGGCAGCGTCGACGATTTTCATGCGCAATTCCACTGCATCATATATTTGGATTCTGTAGAAACGTCCAAAAAGTTATTTATGGAGCGAAGCATACAGTAGCGCTTGTACGAAAGGGTACTGATAATGATGCAATCTGGCGAGGTGCTGATGCTGCTGAGGGTAAAGTTATTTTAACAAAACTATCATTATGGATGCCAGTGTTAACTCCATCAATCACCGAAGAACAGCGACTACTAGCATTTATGAACCAAGGAGGAAAGTCGTTACTGAGTTGGTTATCAGTGACTACGGATATTAAACAAGACAATGTTGATGGTACATTCACATGGCACCTGGCATCAAAACAAGGTGTTTCAGCTCCACGTCATATATTTATTGCGTTACAGAATAATGCGCGAGTTGGTAATCAAGAACGAAGTCATATGATATTTGATCAGTTAGGTGTTAATGAAGTCTCGCTGAGAATAAACGGACAGCAGGAACCATCCGAGGATATACAAATTGATTACAATCACAACCATATTGCACGTGTATATCATAATATGCTGTCATTTATGGCACGCGATCAAAATGTTGATACTGGTTTGCAAATATCACAATTGGATTTTAAAAATTTATATCCGATCTATTACTTTTCATTGGAACATCTTGATTTAACAAGACAATCCGTCGTTTTTATACACTTTAGAGCTCGTGTAACCAGCCTGACTGGTCCACCAGTTGGTGGGGTACCTGTTATCACTATCCCGAATTACAGAGCGGTTGCTGTCATTCTCAGTGATAAATCAATGCTACTTGAAGGTGTTGGTGGAAGAATGAGAGTAATTGATGCACCAGTGGAAAATCTTTGAAAATTCTACGAATTTTTCATTGAAAATCCTTCAGATTTTTCCATTGAATCGCTTTACGATTTAGAATCAATCTATTATGTATAATGTCGTATAGTAATATTAGTGTTGCGTTAACTCCTGGTCAAGTCAAGAAATTGCAATCAGAATCGGCTAAGCGATGTGGAACCACAATAACGCTGAAACCTAATCAAATGAATGGTGGTGCAAATAAATTATCGCTGACAACTCGTCAAGTAAAACACTTCAATGATGCACTTGTAGCAAAAAAAAGGTATTCAGATTACTCTTTCTGCGGCTGCTATAAAAAATATGATTAAAACAGGTGGTATATTTCCGTTGTTTGCTGCGTTACCAGCGTTGATTGCGGCAGCGGCCCCAGCGGTGGCTAAAACGGTCGCATTGGGGGCAGCTGGAGCCTTGGGATGAAAAGCGGTACAAAGCATTGCTGAATCATATGAACCGAAGAAGAAAGGACGAGGGTATAAAAAAAAGGGAAAGGGTCTAAGACTACTAGGAACCCGGTATTCATGGTACAGCGGAAAAGGCCTGAGACTGGGACCGGTTTATTAATTCAGAAATCTTCGATTGTGAAATCTTCGATTCCTATGTCCAATTTTGATTTACTCGATGCCGCTAAAAAACTCGCGATTAAAAATTTCAGAGGTGTCTTTATGAAAGATCAGTTGCCGACACAACCCAGCAGCGTTGAATCCGGTATCATTAATCTCGATAACAGCACCGGACCTGGAACTCACTGGGTTGCATACGCTATTGATCCACGTGCAATCGTCTATTTTGATTCATATGGGTTAGCCCCGCCAAAAGAGTTTATGCGTTATATAAACTGCTTAAAAACTTTTCCAATGAAGACTTGGTATTCTACGCTACCAACACAACAAATGAATGATCCACCAATATGCGGCAGCGAAGTATTAAATGTCCTCGCGGATATATCATTAAAATCCTTTGGATTTCCGTGGAAACCACCACATGTGGTTGTAAACGAATATACCAGTGGGAGGTTTTTAGAAAATCCATAAACTGAAAACACAAGTTGCGCTAACAATAATGATTGATATTTGGGGACGACCTCTATCAGCGTTAGAAAAACCCACCACGGAAACACAAGATGTAAAAAAAATAATTGAAGATGAAATCGCTGAGAAGTTGAATTTAGCAAGTGTTGACCCCGGGGAAATAGTCGTATTTCAAGATCGTCAGGGTAAATTGAAAACTAGTAATGTGTCATTGGATGATATTTTGGTTAAACAACGAAACGCAATCGAGGATACTAATGTGTTATTTTCCGATCAGGGTAAACTCAAACCGGGTGTACTCGTTTCGACGATTACAGATAGATTAAAAACTCTCAACGATGAGTTGAAAAATTCTGTGTTGGAACTAGCAACACTTCAATCCGAATATGAAAAACACGTTGAAAAATTTACATCATTTCGTAGAAACATCGTGGATAAATTTATTGGAACCCCGTTGGATAAAATTGAAATAAAACTCCCTGATATTAAAAAATCCATCGATGAGACGAAAATCTTCATCGAGGCAATCAAAGATGATTTTCCGAGGATGATAACAATCATTGAAAAAACAAAAATTCCTCATGAGAAAACCAACAATGTAGTATACACGATCCAACACGGATCATTTGCGTGGACACCCACAAACAACAAATTAGATATCACTGCAACCGTTAAAGGTATTTATCGATTAACACTAGTGACAATGACTCAATTTAATATTTCATCGTCGAGTTCATCCGGGGTCAACAATACGATATCGACGATCATCGACAAGGATACAACTGAAAAGTCCACGATAACATCTACTGATAAAAATTTGGTTAGGGTTTCAACAACGTGGTATTTGGAATTCGTAGCGGATTTAAGTAAATAACGGTTTCAATTGAAATCGTAAACTGAGTTAAAAATAAAATGATTTCATCATCAACGGTACCTTCGGTATCTCAATATCGCTATGATCAGGTCAGAGAATTTCAAAATAGACTCAAAACCCTCACTGAGGAGTATGCAATGAAAATTAAAAAATACCAATGAAGAATCACAGCAGTTGATGTTACCGTGTACTCTGTGAGTGGTGTAATCACCGGAGCTGGTATTATACTATCCTCTGTGACAATGATTGCCCCGATAGCTGTTCCAATTTGTATATCCGCGGCGACAACAATCGCGGGAATAATTTCGATAGTAACAAAAAAATTATCATCATGCAGCCAGAGTAAACTGCAAGACTACGTGATTAAATTTCATGTTGTATCAACTGCATACTCGCAATTATCCTCGTTGATATCGTCATCGCTCGATGATACAATTATATCAGATAGTGAGTTCTCAGCGATGGTCAGTATTTATGATTCTGCGATGTCAAAATTAGAGCGACAACAACAGTATAATAACAATGACACCACCGCAGGAATTACTTCAACGAATAGTGGAGAACACAAACCCAGTACAAACAAGCATGATCTCAATAACATCAACGAATCCTGAATTCAGTGTGAATTTCCCTATCCCAATCCCCGTGAAGGAAATCACGTTAGCAAAATTACGAGTATATCACAGTTGGCCTAATATTAGGTCGGTAGCATTTGGTGGTCAACAACCGAATAATTCCTTGGTGTTTGCGAGCAAGAATAAACCCGACGGTACCCCAGACTGGAACGTTGTTTCCATACCAACTGGGTCGTACCAAATTGAACAAATCAATGCTGAATTGCAACGTAGAATAAAATCGATTACTGGAAAAGAATCAAAAATCGCTATAACAGTTCATGAGCAAACGCTATCGTCTGCGATTGAAATAAGCACAGAGGGATACGTCGTAGATATTTATCAGAGTTCTATAAGAACCGTACTAGGATGGCCTGAATTACCACCTCGGACAGCTTATCAAATACCCGAACCTGAAAAATCTGATTATGTCACAGACAGGATAAAATCTGATAATCCAATAAAAAGTTATAAAGATCACAGAATTACTTTAGATTTTTTTAGTGTTGGATACCAGGAGAGGGAAGGGGAGGAAATAGAGGGATATAATTTGCTCGACGAACCTAATATTATTGAAAATTTCACAGCAATGAATAATGATTTTTCACTGTTGTTAATATCTCTTAAATCCGGCTCTCTCACCTGAGATGAATTTATCAGCGTCGTAGAAACATGCAACAAAATTATCGACGATATGGAAACATTTAATTTGAAAATTATTCAGGATGTATTAGATGATAATAATCCCCTAGCGAGAACAACATTTGCATCAGACTATAAAATCCCCGTCAAAGATATTCCAACATTCAAACTACCAGGATATAACGTACCAGAACTAAAAAAAACTTCTCAGTGACACCATCGATGTTGGTTTCAAAATAATTCATGATACGTGGAAAAAAACATCACCGGAAATAAAAATCCTCAAACATAATAATGACCCAGACGGTGGCGGCAGGCATATCGCTCCTCAAAATGTGATAGCGCTCAATTTAGTATGCGATGTTATCGAAGGAAGCTATAAAATAAATCTCGAACGATCAAATCAAGCTCAACAAGGATATATCCTGTATTCATTTGCACCAACAACTCCTCCAGGATTTCTAATTATTGAGTCTCCAGTTAATCCAGTCTATATGCGGTGTCATAATGATTCGCTAACAAGAATTAATTTCAAACTCACTGACCAGTCCAATAATCTAATTGATGTACAAGGTGAGGTTTTACAAATTAGTCTGTTTGTGAAATCCTAAAAGGATTATCGTCCTAAGGACTTTCGTCATGAAAATTATTCGAATTTCATCCTAACTACATAGGGGTGAGTGTCCATCGTGTTTTTTTACCCATTTCGAGGCCTGGATTCACCGTGTTTCAGACAAAATCACTAAGGCTCCATTTGCCAAACAGAGACTTTCTTTTTTTTTTTTGGGTTAAAACATGAAAATTCGTAGGAAGGCTCTATTTGTTGTTTTGACGGTTAAAATCGATTTTTGTTTGAAAAGTTGTCTGATTCACCCTCTCTGCTGCTAAGATAGATAAAGGAAAACAAGTTACCTTCAAACATTCAGAATGCCTGGTGGGCAAGAATGGAAAAGGAAAGATAGATAAAGTAATTATAAAAATCTGCACTTGTCACGGAAAAACACTTGTCCCAGACTAGTGCTTTTGCAAGATTTTACTTGCTGACTTTGAAAATGAATAGACCCGGACATCATTCTATGGGATTTTATTAGCCCTTGGAAGATATTAAAGATGGCAACCATGGTGGTGAGAGGGGTGCTAATTTTATTTCGGATCAATTAGAGCAAGGAATAAGTTCAGGAGGAGTTGTAAGAACAAACCTGAGCAAATGGACGGATGAGTGACACAAAAATAATCATAGCTCTTTATGTCTATGACCAGTAAAAATAAAGATTGTTGGCAGAAAGTCAAAGAGGTTAAGGGATTGGCTTGTTTTCACAAGAAAAGACTTGGTTTGGTTTCACAGCAACACAAGCTGAAAATTTAGTGCCATGGCAATTGTGCTTTGTCCAAGCATACACTACGGTAGAAGTATGACCTTGGCTGACATAATGGTAGTATTCAAACCTTTCAGTCAAAAGTTCAGAATGCTAATCATTGAGCCACTATAGCTCATACGGTTCCTGTTTCCATTGCTCACTTCTTATGACATGCAGGAAGTTGTTGTTGTTGTAGGGTTTAACGCCATTTTTCAGCACGTGATAGGCTATACATGGTGGCCAGTATTAATGTTGGAGGTAGAACCTGAGAAAACCCCTGGAAATAACCACTGACATACGAGAAGCTACTGGCAAGCTTTCTCACATATCCACATTAGCTGAATCTGAGACTCGAACACACGCAGACAGAGGTGAGATGGCAGTGATCCGTAACGGAGAGCACTTTAGACCACTCGGCCACTAGGAGTCCCCAAGCAGGAAGTAATATTGTTGATAGTTTGCACCTCTGAGCATGTAGATGCACACATTTAAGAATGCAACAAAAATTACCATTGGCATACAGCACTTATTATACTGTACTATGCCAATAAGCACCTGAAATTGTCAAGTAACTTATTATTCTTTAAAATTTATTTTCAGTGAACTTGGTATCTCAAATCATAATACTTCTGAAAAGGTCTGAGTGCTTTTCATTTCAATAAAAACAAAATTAAATAAAGATCTTGCCAAACCTCAGTAACCCACTTTATCCGACACAATTTTCAGAATTAGTTAATTTTTTCTTCTGCTGATTATTATAATAATTTCATAAAAGTTCAATAAAATATAAAATCTGGGCAAGCAGAATTGCTTTGGATTTTTCCCATCATTGATTCAATACATACTTGAAACTTTGTTTCTCTAGCACAATGAACAACAATAATCTGACAGGCACAAATCAAAGTATGTGAAAGTTTGCTGTCTCGTCTGACAGATACAGCCTTGCATTTCATGTTTGGGAGAGTTATGATTAGCAATGATATTCTAGAAATGAATGAAACCTGTAGTTTGATTGGTGATTAAAAGGTCAACAGAACATGCTGGAGGTAATTGATCTTTAATTGGCGCCCATCAGACCCAACTGTAGGTACTAGATCTTTAAACTGGTGCCCATCAGACCTAATTGGAAGTACTTGATTTCTAATTGGTGCCCATCAGACCTAATTGGAGGTACTTGATTTCTAATCAGTGCCCATGAGACATACTTAATCAGACTGACAACTACATCTAGTTTTATCAAAGGACAAGTAATTTTTCAGAGTCCCTTTTCCCTTGGACAGGTGGCTTTTCAAACATGCATAACAGCATGTAACAGTATGTCACATAAAAATATGATTTTCGAGTCCCACATCTTTGAAAGCCAATGTTTCTATAGTTTAATGGACAGGAAACCTAGCCTCTAATTTTGTTGACAACAGTTACAAATCAATTTCATTTATTGTAAAGCTTTCGGTGGTAAAGCAGCATGAGTTGTAGTACTAATACAAGTGTCTCTACTTCGTATAAATAGACTAGAACTACATTCATGGGTTCTGAACTGGAAATATTAATTGTGATGTGATTCCTAACAGGCCCAACTTTTGGGGGCAAATTTTAGTAAAACTGTTATATTGCATGCCACACCTATTTGACACTTTATACATGAAGTTGTTTTGAATTTCCTTGCAAACAAAACAAGTGACACTTGTTGGAAAATGTGTAGTGCTAGTCTTCCACAGGGTGCACATGTTGGTCCATGTGCTCTTGAGAAACCAAAATTAAATTTGCTATATCTTCCTTAATTATAAGAATTTTTCAATGCAGTAAAAACCTAATTGTAAAATATTATGAGGCCCGTCTGTAAATAGGATTGAAGTTTTAAAATATTGATCTATTAAAATTTTAATGGAAATTTAATTAAACATTTAAATTTATAAACCAGATTATAGTGAAATATTAAATTTTCATACAAGTAACATAGCTCATAATGATTTTGGCAACAAACTGCAATATACCTGTCCAGGAGCATTTAGGTGTAACACTAAAGAAGCAATGACAGATGCTATGTTCCATATTTATTGTGTCAGGTATTTAGGCAGTTATTTGTATAACTAATAGCGCAGTCAGATTTAAACTTCTGATGAGACCACTACCATGTTTTATAGCAAAATTGCATAACATTTCAACGTTGATAGCTACAAAAACCGACAATGGGATAGAAAAATAAAATTTCTAGGCAGGCTTTACCTTACTCGAACAATGATGCTAGTCTCTCTCGTGAAGACCTAAGTCATGTCTTTGAGTTGCTATATATTAGTGTGGTGATATGAACTAATTGTGGTCATTTATGTCCAGTGCATATGTCCTTATGAAACCTTGCTATCACCACCAGACTATTGGAGAGTTTCCAAGCTGATCCAACTCTAACACTTTGTTCCAGACACCAGGCTAGACCTGAAATTAATTATAGAAAACAGTAAGCTGTATGTAAATGAAGTTAAAATGTGTTAGAGATAGTAATTTCCAAATAACATTCAGGTTGTAAGCATGAGAAAAAATATTAAACCTGACAGAGTGACACTCAGAAATGTGAAGCAATGGCCATGTATTAAAGTAATAAATTCATCCTAAAAGTATAGGAGGTTTCTAGAAGCTTATTTGGTTATTTACGGGTCAAATAACTAATCGGGTAGACTATGCATCATAAAGTTTAAGGAAATGTTGGGACGGTGAGGTTTGATCATTGGAGCAAACTTTAGTGCATAACAGTATACAGGGAAGTCAAACGACAAAGTAGTAAAATAAAATATATTACTATAAGCAATTTTATTCATGAGGGAAATAATAATTCTGGATATTGCAAGAGAATACAGCCAAATGTGGCCACACAGATCAACTATAGGTACCAATACATCCTATATCATAAACTAAATGTGAAATTCTGATCCCAAAAGCTTGTAAACAATAATCGAAATGTACATGTGTGGGACATATACAATGTACTTGTTAAGATCAAATGTGCAGACATAATTCAAATGATCTGTTTGAACATTTAAAATGTATTTTGTGTTTGTTACCAATTATTAAGCTCAATGGTTCAATGGAATCAGTTATTAGCTGATACTACAATACCACACTCTGTCCAAGTACTAAATTGAAATATATTACCATACATTGGCATATTCGTGAGAAAAATAACATTTTGGGATACTTTTAGTGCCTACAGCCAGAAATGTGTCTTACAGATTCACAATAGGTACAATGTCAGCCTATATTATATATTGAATGTGAACTTTGGACACAAAGATTTTAAAATATGTGGATTTGTTCATGTGGGATTTGCTAAGATCAGTTGTACACAGTTAAACTCAAATTATGTTTGAATATATCTTATGCAATCTTTAGCGTGTCATTTAACAAATATTATTAGTAATTAACAATGCATAAATTAAGATGGATCATTAGAATTCCCATAACATCATACAGGCCACAATGCTGCACTTAATCAATCAATATCTTAACCAAATTGATCAATAAAATTGAATGCATTTTGTGTTCAACTTACAACATTTTGCTGTTTTCTTACATCCATGGGTAAATATACATGGGGAAAGAATATTTTATCCATTCAACCTGCATTTCATTCTCAGACAGTTTAAAATGATTTAGTCAAGAACCTGAGTAGGTTTATGTATAAAGTTTTCATCTCTGTCCTCTCACTAAATACCCAGTAACTATGTTTGTTAACAATTACTAAAGGCTATACAAGCAGATATGTGTTACTCAGGAAATCATCCCATCAAAAACAAATAAATTAACTGCTTGGGCCCCTAATAAATAGTTTGAATGACCAATAAAAAAAAGAATTTTGTCTTCACATATTTAAATGAAGGTCTCTTTTTTACTTACAAAGATATTTTCTCTGAGAAAATTCTTAAAATATCCATCATTGGAGCTTGTATATGGTTTAGGAGTATAAACAAGCTAAAATCATTTAATATTATTTTTAAAAAAATATTATATATGTTCATTCTATGGGGCAAATTTTAATTTTTTAAAATTCTTCTTTTAAATTTCATCAATTTTATTAAAACTAAAATCAATTTTCTATTTTTAATGTCATTTTTATATTTTCGAAGTCTATATAAAACTTTCAGATTTCATGTGTTTATCATGAAAGGTCAAATGAAACGATTTTTAATCTTCAAATTTAAGAAGTAAAATGATTGATTATTATTTTGGAAGTAAAAAAAACCCTAATGAAATTAATTAAATCAATGCATGTACCCGGTCATCAAAAATCGAACTGTGTGCAAATGTGTCCTGGCTTACTTCCCTTGAATTACCTCTTCTGCTGACGTCATACGTGTCATACAATTGTAAACAATATACGGCGTGGGTAGCAAGATAACAAAATGGATTATGTTTCTGATGAAAGTTCGACAGATTGTTTAGAAATGCCAGACTTGACTTTGACAAAACCGTCAATAACACCATATATGTTTGAACCAAGATTATCTTCGGTACAAAATGTTTCAAACAGAGACACAAGCTCTGAGTCTGACTTGGACGACAGTCACCTTTCGACCGAAGAGAATGAAGACTCCTTACTTGACGAAGAGGTTGATGAAGTGAATCTTTGGTAAGATTTCTAACAAATACTTATATTAGGAACAAAATGTAATCGTTTTTTTTTAAAGTATTCGGTTACTGTTTTGCTCGTTTCAAAAAGAGTTTAAAAAGGTGGGGGTGGGGGGTGATGTTTTGTTTTCAGACTATTTCCCTGCATGTGTACAAGGACCTTACATTGTATATGATGTGCATATTTTTATTCATATCTGCTTGAAAAAATTTAACTTAAAAAGTTCATCGGTAAATATAATGTTGATCAATTTGTTAGTGCATTTTACAGTTTATATGTAGATCTTGGAAAAGGTAGATTTTTTAATGAGAATAAACTGATTTGGCACACTACTTTAGTATATTCTTTTAATTGTTGCAGGTGTTCTTGACAAAAATTTACCCTTTTATGTATAGTTTTCTTAATTTGTAGAAATAAAACACAAAACAACAGCTGTTTATAGAGGTGTTAATAGTAATGCAAAATAAAAGTAGTAATAGATGATGAACATGACAGCAACAATAAAAATGAAATCAAATCAATTTAAAATAAATATATATACATGTATAAATGATTATTCATATGTACATCTATGTGCCACATTCAATTTTTATACCTCTTCAATGATTTTAAGAATATTTTTTTTTACAGACTGTACAGATATATGGCTTATAGAAGATTTGTGCGATGGATTTACCAAAGACTGGGTAAAAAGCAAAGAAAGATCTTGCCATCATGTGTTGTGAAAGCAATAAGAGATAAATTTCCATCACAACAATATTGTGGATTTAAATATCCTAACTAAATTCGTAAAGAGACAAAACTGAACACAAATAATTTTAATTCTAGTCTAAATTGAATCTTGAAATATGTCTATCGACTATTTCATTTTTTGACTGTCTTGGCAATGTCTGTGCCAGAGGGGCTGGTCTAACTTTGTCTTCTCTTTGTCTGGCATCAAAGGCTTCTGAATAGCTGGTGTACAATTCCCGTCTGATCAGAAGTTCATCAAACGGGTCATCAATATATCCTGCAAACAATCAAAACAAACTGTTTATTACTTGAAACAAGAAGAATAGATGGTTAGATGTGAATGCTATCATTTTTGTTAAAAATTAAACAAATAACTTACTGTATATTTGTCTGGTTTTAATTTCTTTTGCAACTCATTCTCCCTTTCGCCCTTTTGGGAAGGACACTCGATACTGGTGACTGCCATCTAATGTCACCGCCTGACTTCTATTTACATTCTCATTGAAATGCAATGCGGCAAGATAAAGCCTGCAATAAAAAAAGATAATTTGAAGTTATTGAAATGTTGAATGAATAAAACTACTTTTGTTTGAAAAGTATGACTTGCTGAAATGAACAGTATACTGGGTATTTATGACTTATGACATACAATTGTTGTTTTTTTTTTCATTGACTATACCAGTAAAACCAATTTGTAGTTACATCAGTGTATTAATATTGGCAGTATAATTACCTTGCTTCCATCTGGGCATGGAAAAAGTGCAATGATTTTGGTGCGAAAAAGCAAATCACTCTGTGAAATGACTCTAGATTTGAAGTCTGTTCAGCTGGAAACAGCTTCTTTATGTCTGTTGCCAAGAGTCTACCCTTGACCACCTTTTCAACCTCTTTATGTGCTTTACTACCTGAAAAGAT
>JARLTB010000158.1:4532500-4685000 GCA_030141615.1 Unio pictorum | reverse complement strand
TATTAATTTGACAACTTAAAATGTTTTTGGTGTTTTGAATATTCATTATCAAATTAAATGAAATTTGAAATACAAGATATTTTGGTAAAGATTCATCTTTCGTTGTGCGCATTTATCTGTATTTTTCGTAACTTATAATAGCAAAACGCAATATTGTTCTGAATTCAATTTATGTTAAATTATGGCAAAATATCTAGTTGACGCCAATGATAGTATTTGCTTTGACGATAAATGTGAAGTGTTAGAAAACCACTGTGCTGACATATCCGAAAAATTTCTTAATTACTTTCGGAAAAAAACTAAAGACAAATATAAAATCAAAGTTAATAAATCCATTACAAATCTACCAAATAGACCGCATGTGGAAAAATAATAACTGTGAATCCATGAACCACGTTCTAAAACAGAATGGAAGACTAAAACATTGACGGAATATGTACAACTAACACATGAATTAGTAACCGGACAATTTAGAAGTCTGAGGAGTGCTCTAGTATGCACTGGAGAATTCCGACTTGCCGACAGCCATAAACAATTTGAGACCAGAAAAACATACTGGATAAAAATGACAGACCAACAACACACAGACTTGTTCATACGCTTCAGACGCCACATTGACATGGACACAAAATACATGATTTCGACGGACGGTCAGACAACTGTTGTTGCACCTAGGACTAATGGATGAAAACCTGGACAACGGAAACGAAAAATTAATGCAAGCACTGTGACCATCACAGCTAAAAATGCTAAACATGCACCAGAGATTTCTTCATAATTTCCCATATTTTTTTTTCCGTTAGGTTTATGTTACCTTGTCTTGTGCAAACTTGTAGTTCTATTTTCAAGCGGAGTATAATCCTGAATACTATCGTATACACTTTTGATACTTTGTTATATTTCACGTTTACTTTGTGTATGTATTACAATTCGATATATATATATATATATATATATATATATATATATATATATCAACTGTCTTAACATCATAACCTATGTTTATATATATATATATATATATATATATATATATATATATATATATATATATATATATATATATATATAAACATAGGTTATGATGTTAAGACAGTTGATATATATCACAAATAATCGAAAAACCTTTAAATCGGAAATTAAATTAAATGGTATTTATTTTGATCAAAAACTATATAATTAAAAGTTATATTAATATATAATAGAATGCCGGCAAATACTTTTGATACTTTGATATTTACCCCCTTTACGCTGTGTATGTATTACTGATACGCCATATATCAGGTCTGTCGAATCAAGTACGACCAAGTGACGTCATTACATGAATTGTGATATTAACAAGAAAAAGTAAATAATTCTTATAAAAATATAATAAATCAATTTTTTTTTGCTTTATATTATTATTCAAACAAAAACATAGATAATGTGTGAGTGGAAATCGATTTATACAGAGAGAACATGTAAATGCATGTGTATTTCGGTGTGTATTTCGGTGTATTCAGTGTATTTCGGTGTTTCTAGGAACCCACTGGTCGTTGGTAAAGTGCTTTGCACAAAGCCTCGAAGTTTTCGATGATCTTAAATCTTTCCTTTTGATTCGGGAAATCCAAACTTTTCTCCGCTTTTCGTCTTTCGGAAATTCAAATAATCCTACCCCTTGACCTGACCCAGTTTTACAGTTAAAAGCGACTCAATACACCATTTCATTGCTTATTGATTCACACAGGTAAACTTGCTTGTAAACCAAGTTTGTTGTGATACAAGTGACGTCATCAGCTAAAGGGAAGTAAGTGTGGTAAATATTATGGCGGGAAATATGTATCCAATCATTTTGATCGATTTAAATGGGGTATGACCATATTTTTCAATCGAGGACACGTTAATAATGATTTTAAACACAAAACTGTACAACATTTTAAATAAATCGTATAACTTATATAAAATCGTTTCATTTGACCTTTAATAATAAAAGTTTGATATCAACTTAAAGTTTAATAATAACTGCCCTAACAGGACATAAATCACAATTAATTTTACTGTATGTTATCTACATATATTTCTTAGTACTTCAACTGTGTGACAATCAATACAAATCATATGTTACTCTAAAATACTCCAAAGATAAAAGGTTGTCAAGGTTTCGCCGGCATTTTTTTTAGAGGCTGCACTGTAAACAGAACAGCATGTAGACAGAACAGATTTCACTTCCGGATCATCACCAAGGCATTGTTACTCAATGTGCACTGTCGCCGAAATACACAGAAAACCACTCTCTGAGCTCATATTCTCAAGAATAAACAATTACCTTTAAATCCCTACCAAAAATGCATCAATATACCGTATTCATGTGACGTCATGAGTGTCGGTGTTCGATATAAGCGGGATATTGATCTAAAAATAGATGAACTACATTCCGAAAATATGTTATGGGATTCCAGAACTTGACTGGTTCCCTGCTTAGTATGCTTCCATCTTTGCACTCTGCTATCAAGCATAGCGGAGTGCAACGCATGGAAGCATACTAAGTAGGGAACCAGACTATTCCAGAACTAACTGGAGGTACTTGATCTTTAAATTGGTGCCCACCCATCAGACCTATGTGGAGGTACTTGACAGAGGCGTAGCTAGAGTGTTTGGCGCCCGGGGACAATATTCATTCCCCCCCCACCTCAACTCTGAAACCCATTATTTTCATCAATAAAATCACCATTACCCGTTACAACCTATTTAAAAGCCCGGGGACATATGTACCCCCTGTCCCCCCTAGCTACGCATCTGGTACTTGATCTCTAATTGGTGCCCATCAGACCTAACTGGAGGTACTTGATATTAAATTGGGGCCTACCAGACCTAAATAGAGGTACTTGATTCTTAATTGGTGCCTGTCGCACAGGTGTTCGACTCGAGCTTGATGTGAAAAAAAAAAAAACAATAATAATCTAAAGGGGAAACAAAAATCATGCAGAGTGAGAAAACTACCTTAGATTACCCCCATGGCCCATTTTGACATAGGTCCCTCTCTATCGTATTATATAAAAAGAGAAGGTTCGTAACTTCTAAATACTTGGTTCCACCAATGACCCTCGATTTAATTCTGCTATTTCCGTATTTAAAAGCACCCAACCCCAACGACAGGGGTTTGTTACAAAGGAATTATGGACGTTTCGGCCCAGGACATTTCACCCCACTTCAATGGAAATATATGACATTTATATAAATTCATCAGCATTACGCCATTGTCTTCATTTTACTTTAGGGGCCTACCGTTACGATTTCATTTCATACCCCATAATCTCTCTCTCTCTCTCTCTCTCTCTCTCTCTCTCTCTCTCTCTCTCTCTCTCTCAGCAGCAGAGAGGGTGAACAGACCACCCTTTTCGAGCAAAAATAAGGCCTACAGATCATGTTTTCGAGCAAAATATGGCCTATAGACTACGTTTTCAGACAAAAAATAAGGCTTCCAACAAAATCTCATTTAACCAAAAAAAAAGTCTCCATTTTTGCAAAAACGGAGATTTTACGATTTTTTAATCAATTTTGCTCGCAACGATGTGGTCATCCACCCTCTCTGCTGCTATGGGTTAACAAAAAATAATAAATGATTTGATCCAGTCCTTAGGACTTTACAAACAAACTAATCGCTAACACCTCTTCTTGTAAATCAATCAGATTATTTGACTGGTCGGTGAGTTTGAAATTAATTCTCGTTAACGAATTATTATGGCATCGCATGTAGACAGGATTAATTGGGTTTTCAATAATTAGGAATCCTGGAGGAGCTGTTGGTGCAAACGAATAAAGAATATATCCCTGCTGAGCTTGATTTGATTGCTCTAGATTAATCTGATAGCTTCCTTCGATAACATCACATACTAAATTGAGCGCAATCACTGAGGATATATTCACGTTGAACGGAGCGATATGCCTACCACCACCATCTGGATCATTATTATGTTTGAGGAGGACAGTTGAATCTGATTTTTGTAGCGCTTTGATATCGGTTTTAACAATTCTTGCTAATTCATCAGCGTTGTATTTCGGAAACTTGAAATTACGCAGATTGTCTTCTGTGATATTGTAATCGGTTAGGAATCGTTGTTTATTGTTGCTGTTGTCATTAATTATTGTTTGAATAATTAGTTCATAGATATATTCCATGTCGGATATAAGTTGATTTATTATTTCAACGTGTTTTTGCGATCTTGTTTTCCGTAGTTGTTCTAGTTGTGTGTCATATAATTGTTTAATCTCATTAAAATAACCACGGACGTCAGTTAGCGTAAATGAAATAGTAACAGATGAGTCGGTTGTTCTTTTAATGATAAAATCCCATTGCAATGTGTCTTTGTTGGTGAATATAAATCTATCGCCGATTCTTCCTTTTCTTATATCAGATAAATTATCTCGATAACTGGGATTGATTTCATGATATGATTCTACGTCCGTGGTTAAGTCGGTGGTGGATTTTTCCGGTGGTAATTCAGGCCATCCTAGTACGGTTCTAATAGAACTTTGATAGATATCTACGACGTATCCTTCTGTGCTTATCTCAATTGCGGATGATAGCGTCGGCTCATGAACTGTTATAGCGATTTTTGATTCTTTTCCAGTAATCGATTTTATTCTACGCGCGAATTCATTATTGATTTGTTCGATTTGGTATGATCCGGTTGGTATGGAAACAACGTTCCAGTCTGGGGTTCCGTCGGGTTTATTCTTATTTGCAAACACTAAAGAATTATTGGGTTGTTGACCACCAAATGATTTTGATCTGATATTAGGCCAACTGTGATACACTCGTAGTTTTGCTAGCGCTATCTCCTTCACGGGGACTGGGCTAGGGAAATTCACACTAAACTCGGGTTCCGTTGATGTTATTGATATCATGCTTGTTTGTACTGGGTTCGTGTTCTCCACTACTCGTTGAAGTAATTCCATCGGTGTCGTCATTGTTATTATACTCATGTTGTATTTCTAATTTTGACACCGCGGAATCATAAATACTGACCATCACTGAGAACTCACAATCTGGTATGGTTGAGATTATTGAGATCATTTTGGTTTTTGGGTTTGTTTTTGGGTTCGTGTTTTCTGATTCCATCGGTGTTGTCATTGTTATTATATTCATGTTGTTGCTCTAATTTTGATATCGCTGAATCAAAAATACTGACCATCGCTGAGAATTCACTATCTGATATAATTGTATTATCGAGTGACGACGATATCATCAGGGATAACTGCGAATATGCGGTTGATGCAATATGAAATTGAATTAAGTAATTCTGCAGTTTACTCTGGCTGCATGATGATATCTTTTTTGCTATCCCGGTTGATATACCCCCGATTGTAGCCACCGCAGAAATGCAAATTGGAACTACGACCGGGGCAATCATTGTAACCGATGCAAGTATTATTCCGGCGCCAGCGAGAACGCTTGACACCGAGTACATAGTAATATCAATTGCGGTGATTCTTCGTCGGTATTTTTTTATTTTTATTTGATACTCCTCAGTGAGGGTTTTGAGTCTAGTCTGAAATTCTCTGACTTGATCATAGCGACATTGAGTTGATGAAATCATTGTTATTTTAAAAACGCTAGCGTTTTCAATTATTTGTCATCGTTAGCGGGAATTGCTAGTACTTCAGCCGGAAAAATCATGTACAAGTTCTAAACACCAAATTATTTTTGTTCTAATGGTGGAGCTATTAACCGCGACGACATTAAAGTCTAGTTTGCGACCATTAAAAATAAACGTCGCGGTGCCACCAGAGTAGGTTTTACCGTCCGCGATCATATTAAATTGATCTACAGAGATCAACGTTAGCCTGTAGATACCATCGATCCACGTCATCAAGGCGATATCATCGAAACTTGTTCCGCCCAAGGGACCGATAGACAGCGTAGTATAAACGTCTCTTGTCCAATCCATGGTTCCATGCTCGACCGTATACACGATATTTTTAACTTCAGTGTCTAGATGCGGAATCTTTATCCTTTCAAAGTTTTCTTTTAGTTTAAGAAGATCGTCGGAAATATCGAGATAATTTACCCTGATTTTGGTAGGATCTATTGTTTTCCACTCTCCTCCTTGTTAGAAAAGAATGAAACCAGAAGTTCGTTGATTCTAATCCGTGCTTGGGTTTTAATATGGTTGTCGATGTTAGAAAATTTCGTCGTGATATCTTGGAGGCTACTGCCCTCAAAAAACTTATTAACAATATCGCTGGTGTGCTTTTGTTCGTCAATAGCGCTTTTAATTTCAGCGAGAGTCATGCCTGTCAACGATGTGGCTTCAAACACAGGTGTTCTCCCTAGAAATCTATTAACGATGGTATTAAGTGTTGTTTGTCTCACCATAAACATGTTAATATCTTTGAGAGTCATCGTAGATGTAGCCGGGACACCAAAGAAACTATTAGCGATGTAGGCATTGTGAGTGTGTTTGCCGATAAACTCACTGATTTCAGCGAGAGTCATTCCTGCCACAAGCGGGTTTCCAAAGAACCTACCAACAATGTCATTAGTGGGTTTTTGATCTTCTATTAGTTTAGAAATCTCGAGATAATTTGCCTTGATTTCTGAAGCAGTCATCATCCTTCCAGCTTCCTTGTTAGCGAAGAATGAATTCAACAAGTCTTTAATTTCAGCGAGAGTCATGCCAACCACAAGCGGGGTTCCAAAGAATTTATGTACGACATTTTTGCGAAAATTATTATAACCTCGTATAAGATCATTCAGCTCACGTTCGTTGGTAGCAATCGCGTCGGTGATCGTAGACACAAGTGCGCCTGGTTTAAGCTGTCCACCGTTGGAATATAGCGCAATAGAGTTTTCAGCGGCGTCGCGCTGCCGTATCAAAATGTCATTCAATGACACATCACTGGATTTCAATTTACCCTGTTTGTCCTGAAATACAACTATTTCGTTCGGGTCAACATTTACTAAATTTAACGTCTCAGCGATTTCATCTTTAATTAATTTTTTTATATCCTTGACAGAATCAGGGGGTGCAGTGCCATCGGGTTTGGGTTTCAAAGATCTCCCCCAAATATCAATCATGTTATTGTAAAACTCTTTCTCTCTCTAAAATCGTTTTTGACGACTTCGTTGAAAAATCTTCGATTTTCTCCAGCGATTACTAGTGTATTCATTCACGATAACATGTGGTGGTTTTCCGCTTGGGTTACTCAAGGAGTTAGAAATAGCGTTAAGGACATTTAATACTTCGCTGCCACATATTAGTGGGTCAATCATCGTTTGTGTTGGTAGCGTAGAATACCAAGTCTTCATTGGAAGGGTTTTATATAACGCATAAACTCTTTTGGTGGGGCTAATCCATATGAATCAAAATAGACAATCCCACGTGGATCAATAGCGTATGCAACCCAGTGAGTTCCAGGTCCGGTGCTGTTATCTAAATTAATGATTCCGGTTTCAACGCTGTTTGGTTGATGTGGTAATTGATCTTTCATAAAGACACCTCTGAAGTTTTTAATCGCGAGTTTTTTTAGCAGCATCGAGTAAATCAAAATTGGACATCGGAATCAAAGATTCCACAACCATAGGTTCCTGAGTCAAAGACTCTCCAATTAATAAACCGGTCCTAGTCTTAGACCTTTTCCGCTGTACCATGAATACGGGGTTCCTGGTAGTCTTAGACCCTTTCCCTTTTTTTTATATCCTTTCCCAGTTGCCTTCTTTAGTGCCATTCCTGCTGCAGTACCAACGGCTCCTAACGCTGCCGCTTTAGCCACCGCTGGGGCTGCTGCTGCAATCAATGCTGGTATCGCAGCTAACAACGGGAATATACCGTCTGTTTTAATCATATTTTTGATAGCAGCCGCAGAGAGAGTAATCTGAACACCCTTTTTTGCTACTAGTGCATCATTGAAATGTTTCACCTGACGAGTTGTCAGCGATAGTTTATTTGCACCACCAGTCATTTGGTTGGGTTTCAACGTGATTGTGGTTCCACATTTTTTAGCTGATTCCGATTGCAATTTTTTTAATTGACCGGGAGTTAACGCAACACTAATATTACTATATGACATTATACATAATTGATTGATTCTAAATCGTTTACAATTTCAATTACATGTTTTCCACTGGTGCATCTACCACTCTCATTCTTCCACCAACACCTTCAAGTAGCATTGATTTATCACTGAGAATGACAGCAACCGCTCTATAATCAGCAATAGCACCACGAGTCACATTAGCTCTAAAATGTATATCAACAACAGATTGTCTCATCAAATCGAGATGTTCCAGTGAGAAGTAATAGATCGGATACAGATTTTTAAAATCATATTGTGATATTTGCAAACCAGTATCCACATTTTGATCGCGTGCCATAAATGACAACAGACGATGATAAACTCGTGCAATATGATTTTCTGTGTAATTAAGTTGTATATCCTCGGATGGTTCCTGTTGGCCGTTTATTCTCAGTGAGACGTCTTTCACACCTAATTGATCAAATATCATATGACTGAAACGTTGATCGCCAACTCGTGCGTTATCTTGTAACGCAATAAATATATGACGTGGCGCAGAAACGCCTTGTTTTGATGCTAGGTTCCAAGTGAATAACCCGTTGATATTTGATTGTTTAACATCTGTACTCACGGTTAGCCAACTCAACAACGACTTTCCTCCTTGGTCCATAAATGATAGTAATCGTTCTTCTGCGGTGATTGCTGGAGTCAACACTGGCATCCACAATGATATTTTTGTTAAATTGACTTTACCGGCATCAGCATTTGGATTTGCATTGTCTGCTGGAATCCTCCAGATTGCGTCACTATCATCACTCTTTCGTACAAGCGATACTGTATGCTTCGCCCCGTAGATAACTTTTCGGACGTTTCTACAGAATCCAAATATATGATGCAGTGGAATCGCGCATGAAAATGATTTACGCGCTCCTTGCAACATTGAAATACGTGTTGCAGCTCCTAGATTGAAATTAACATCGTTGTTTATAATCATATCTTCGGCATCAATATTAGCGGTGCCAGCATTATTCTTTGGTCGTCTTACAACAAATTGTTTTCCTCAGCGGTATTTGTAGCATCTTTTGCAAACATCATAGAAGGTCCTGCTGATCTTGTATAATCATCGGAATATCTCGCTAACCCGATTATTGTTGTAGCCACATCAACATCGCGATCTATCGCCTCAATTTCTTTTCCATCAATGAGATATTTTGCACTCTCAAATAACGCCATGATACCATTATTGACAAAACCGACTTGAGTACCAGCTGGATACGGTGCTGGTACAGCAGGAGTATCAGCAGCTGTTACAATTTCTCCTTCTACTTCAATAAACGCTTCACAGGGCAAAAAGTATTTACTGGTATCATGGACTTGAAGATCAATTCTTGCTCGACTATTTGAGTCTATTGCATGATAGGCGTAATATTGATAATCGCGTACAGAATCATCCTTGCCAACTGGGGCGTCTATATCAAACGCTGGATCATGTGACTTTTTGAACATTTTATTCTATTTATCAGAGTCTAAATCGCGATTTTCCATTTTCATCGTCGTAGTTTTTTAAAGCCACTTCCTGCTATCATATTTGCAATATTGCTTTGGTCGGGGGTTAAAATCATCGACGCTAATTTTTCATCTACTGCGTTATTTATAACTCTACTAACACTTGCAGGCATTTCCGCTGTAGACGGTAACGGTTTTGAAAATCCTTTGGATTTCATCCGTGATTTCACTAATGATGTTAATTTATTCTTCGCAGTTGAAAACGCTTTTCCAGCAAGATCTCCAACAGCACCAATACCCTTATCACGAATAACTTCAATTGCTTTCATTCCTAATTGTTTAGCCAACGGCATCACTTTTGGAGCCATTCTCGCAAATAACCCTAAAATGGTATTACCTAAACCATCTCCGTAGTATGCTCTATAAACCGGAAACCGTGAATTAACTACGTAGACGGGGGTTGGTTTATCATGATTGTAGTGTATGATCATTATTTGAAATCAGAAACAATTTTTCAATTGTTATTTATCTAATCGAATGACTTCGTCATCAGATTTTTCAATTCAGTCACTATGATACCCACTTTCCACTAACTCGCCAATGAAATCTCGATATGTGCTGATATCCATGATACCACCCTGAAATAATCGTCTACAGATATCAGCTGCTTCATTAATTATTTCCGGTGAGTTATTTCCGGCTCGTTTTCCTCCGATGAGAACTTCTAATCGTGATATATCACTGAGAACACTACCAGGACATACCCCACTTTGGGGTCCACTGGAATCTTCCAATCCGCTTCCGCTATAACCAGTTGCTACATCCATTTTTTCTTCTTCATCCGTGGGTTGTAAATAACCAAGAAGATCATAATCATCATCATCATCAGGTGGTAGTTGTTGTTTTTTAGGTGAAAAAGATATTTTCTTTGCAGGTTGCTGTCGCTTTTGCGGTTTTTGTTTTTCATATTGTTTATACACTATATCCACCGCATTGATATATTCAATGTATGATGCACTATCTGTCTTAATTTGACTTTTTTTAGTTTTGATTTTGTAGAATATATCAGCCCAATGAGTGAAATTCTTAACATATTTATGATGTTCTGGTTTCAACATTTTTTTTCTGTTTTCATAAGTCATAACAACAAGCGCAGGAATTTCTGGTGGATCAGTCTTATCAATTGCTGCTAACCCTTCCTCGTTAAATCTCACGCGTAAATCATCTACTGTTCTTTTTGATTCCATTTTTTGTACAGTCTGTTTTGTTTGTTCAGTTTTCGCTGCTATTTTTTCAAGTTCACCGATAACAGATTTCCCCGTCTCGGGATCATTCCCCCGTATAGCACGCTCTACCCCGTACGTTGCTGTGGTTACTGGTTTAAACAATTCTTCGGATCCCGCAGCAAAATCAGTTTGTAAACTCTGTCGTTGTTGCAGTTTATTTCTTACAGAGTCGCGAATTGGTACAAATCTCCTGATTGCATCCAGTCGTTCACGAGCCAATCTAGTTGTTAATGCTTCATTGACCATTATTTGAAATCGCAAACAATTTTTCAATTGCAAAACAATTAATACCACACTTTTCCCATCAATGACATGTCGGATGATTTTTAACACGATCATGGAAGCGTTTTAAGGGCGTTATCATCGATGAGGAAAGTGTCCAAATTGTATATAAAATAATAATACTGTCACTTTCCTCATTGTCATTTGATCATCCATTAACGGTCTATTGATTTTTTATTCAGTGTGTGTGAAATATTTTTTATTCACTGATTTTGACATTTTTAATCAAAAAATGCTAAAAAAAAAATGAAAATCTCTTTGAGGGTCAGTCACAATCAAATAATGATAAATGGTCGGGCAATCAAAATTGTTCATTTTCTTGAATTAACGCCCGTAGGTTTCTAACTTTAGAATTAACCTCCTTTTTCAATTCGTATTCGTACCCCAATTCTTTTCGTATTCGTTCTACGATGGTATACAACGGAGCGAACACACTTACGTCACTGGAAAATGCGAGAGAGTCCCGAATAGAATTCTGAATTCTCTTGATGAGCGCATACTTCTTTGGTAGCATATACTTGTTAGTGCTAACTCCGTATTCTATATCCTGAAAATCAGACATGATTTGATCAGGATTTAACCCATCTGATAGTTCAATATCCCAACTTTTCAATTTTGAAATCTCGGATAAAATGCTATTCATGTTTTCAGAATTCATTATTCTATAATAATGATATATTTCTAAATGAAAAATATGACGCATTAGACGTAACTAAATTGAACTTTTTGTCCCGTCCTTTTAGAAATAGCCGATCGACAAATCCCCTCTGCAACATATCGTACTGAGGCTCTACAAATATCGAAGTGCCTACCGGCTTCATTCATTGATTGAAATATTTTTTCTTCGTTAGTTATCGTATTCAAAGATTTCACAGGTCTCGCTTTTTTTGAGCATTTTCCAGTCTTTCCTCGTTTGGTATTCTCACTTTGAGTAACAGCCTGCAGATTTGATAAAGAATTGTTTTTCGGATTAGAATCCTTGTGATCAATGACAGAATCATCCTCGATCAATCCATAAAAACATTCAAATACGAAACGATGATTGAGATAAGTTTTCTTTCCCTTAACAGTGAACACCAAATACCCCATACCATTGTCAGCACCAACTGGTTTCTTCAGTCTACAGTGCCTTACAACACCATCACTGGATGCTTCATAATTTGTAATCAAGGGATGGTGTCTGAATTCTTGGTTCATTCGTATACATAATACTATTGTTTGTCTAATTCATTGTTTGGTTCAATAATGAATCTTTCAATGTAGTCTTGAGGGGTTCTTATGATTTTATCCTTGATGTTGTCAGGGTCAAGGACCTTTTCAGGGTCAAAATTTCTGATTGATTGTCCATTTTTTATTCTTTTATCATAATAACGCTTCAATTCCCTGTATCGCTTACCACCGCAATTTAGACACAACTGAGATTTTCCCCTGACCCCAACTCCACATAGAATACAAGGTAACGGACCAAGGCTTCCACGTCGAAAGCTTTGCATATGATACCCACAAAACTCATTTCTGCATGATTTGTTACACGGGGTTACTGATCCAATCATAAGCCACTTGCAGTGATTCATTATATATAAATTCTTCATTTAAATGCTTGTTTTAATTATAGCATGAGGGAATTAAGGAGAACGCCTTCGAAAAATGCTGAATTCAATGCTGATAAGGAGTTTAAAAGATTATTAAAAATTAGTCCTAAATTTAATATCGATAGACCCAAAAAACGTCCAAGAGACGGAAACATGAAAGAGTTTAAGAGATTATTAAAAATTAGTCCTAAATTTAATCTCGATAAACCAAAAAAACGTAACAAAATTAATCTCAAACGTCCAAGAGACGGAAACATGAAAGAGTTTAAGAGATTATTAAAAATTAGTCCTAAATTTAATCTCGATAAACCAAAAAAACGTAACAAAATTAATCTCAAACGTCCAAGAGACGGAAACATGAAAGAGTTTAAGAGATTATTAAAAATTAGTCCTAAATTTAATCTCGATAAACCAAAAAAACGTAACAAAATTAATCTCAAATTTAATCTCGATAAACCAAAAAAACGTCCAAGAGACGGAAACATGAAAGAGTTTAAGAGATTATTAAAAATTAGTCCTAAATTTAATCTCGATAAACCAAAAAAAACGTCCAAGAGATTACCCTGGAAGGATGCTCAATTCAATCTCGATATAGTTTCTAATACACCAAAGAATACAATTCTTGATAAAGCCATGATTAGTAAAATCAGAGACTGTTTTAATGAATTTAAGCGTGATGGAGCATCTTATTGTTGGTCAACATTTCGAATTGATGGTGTTGTTGATGCTACCATGACTGATGAAAAAGCAGCAGTGATAATTTCACGTGTTGGGGAAAAAAGGCATTTTTTCCGAATCAAATTCATTATCGAAGTCGATGGCAAATGGATTATTAGGGATAAATTTGAACCAATCCTCAAGAATAAAAAAGCTGTCATTGTGAGTAGAGATTCCAAACCAGGAATTCTAACCGGCATTGACAAACCATGCTACGAAAGATCTTATCCCGTAACAGCAATGGTTTATGGGATATATCCGTTAAATGATAAACCCGATATCGCAAAACTAGCTCCTATGAAATATTCTAGTTCACTGAATTGTGTAGCAGAACGAATAATAGAACACTTCACAAATGCATCCCGAGGAAATAAACTAACTGATCTGCGACGTAGGAAAATAACCGAGTGGGAACTGACAGTGAAACAGCATGGTGCAAAGATTTCTGATATAGCTAAATTAGAAGCATCATTAAAATTCCCTATATCAGTAACAACAATAACCGGAGAAGTATTATACGAACCGAAATATCAATCGCGAGGAGCCCCAATACAGATTATTGATCATAACAAACACGCGTGGACACCTGCGGTAACAGTATTTCCACGAGAACGAACCGTGAAATATATCCCCGAGGAATTTTCCGGGGATGTTTTCTATGAAGAGAGATTATTTGATGCTATTCATGCGTTGTGTAAAGATGATCCTGTGTCAGTGTAGTTACTTAGAAGTGATGAAGATCCCGAAATAGGATTCGATCAATTTGTAAAACCAAATGGTGAATTATATCGCGTTGAAGAATTAGATAATAGAATGAGAAAAATCGCTAGTGATTTTTCACCGGAGAATTCCCATGAAAAACTACTCACGGATAGTTTTACTATTCCATCAGTGGTAGCTCACTTCGCAAGAGAAAAAAACTCATGGCGTCCAACACGAAGTGATTTTCTCGAGGATGTTAAATTGAGTTGCGTCAAATTTGGTCATGGAGGACTGTGGAATACGAAATACTCACGTGATGGAATGATTTCAATTGATATATCCGCGTGTTATCCCGGAAGTTTTCTCGGATATGGGGAATGTGCTGAGTACTTCAAACGATTTGGACACCCCACGCATGAAATGACTCGTGTTGCGATTAATGGACCATTGCCTGATTTTGATTTAACCGGATTCGCTCGTGTGATATCATTTGAATTAGCGTCAGGATTACATCCGTGTAGTTATGTTTGGCTCGGTAGACACCTATCTGAAAAACACTGGATGCCAATAGTGCTATTGAGATATATGATTGATTGTGGTATGCTAATATCGTTGATTGTTTCCGAGGCTATTATATGCTATCGAGCTCAGAAAGAAGTTTGGCTACCACAACCCGATCTAGATCGTATAATCAGCGAACTACGAAAACAGTGTCCAGATTTCAGTGAAGAAGAAATCATAAATTGGTCTAAGAACTTATTTGAAAGTAAAAAAGAACAAGCAAAGGATCTCGGACGAAGAATAATCGGTAAATTTACCCAGGGTGGACGATACGACAATGCAAAATATTCTTCGCGGTTGATCATAGATATCGCTTAATACGATTTTACTGTAGCGGATTTAATGAAACAGGGAAAACTTGTATCCCGTAAGGATGCTTTTCTATCCAATGGTGAGAAATTAGGTACGGTTGTTACCTACTGTGATGGACATAATTCCCAGTATACACATTTGAGAAGTTCAATGCTAGCATATGCTTCTATTAATCTATTTTCGATGATAAATAGATTTCCTAATACCGCGGTTAGAGTGGCCACTGATTCGATGTATATACACAATAAATACAAATCAGTTGTAGCGGCATTCACAGATCCCGAAGAAAATTGGGGGGGTTGGCGATTTAAAAAGGAGATGCTACATGAGTATTGTGAATCCGCAGACGTTGCCATGGATGATAAATATCTTTGTTGTAACCGTATTGAAATTCAATCAGAATTTTCTAATGCACCACCGGTATCTGATCCAGTATGTAGATACAAGACAGTTTATTTAAACGGTTGTGGTGGGTCAGGAAAGACAACTCGTGCAATTGAATTATTTCGTCGGTCAACCATGATTGTGCTAACACCGACTCACAGACTCGCCAGAGAGATGATACAGCGAGGGGTAAATGCCTGTACTTACCATAGTTTCTTTCGATGGAAGGGTGACAAATGGACTCCTGAGCGTATGGGTGATAAATTCATTCCTGAAATCATAATTTGGGATGAAATATGCACAGTGTCATTAGATGTATTACAAACATTTCTCGAGTGGTTGTTAAACAAAAACACAAAAGTTGTCATGTGCGGTGATCACGGCCAACCACCACCATTTATCGGTGCATCTCCACATGAATGGCTAAGGGGTTTTGTAGACTATTATGAAGAAATTACCACTGATTATAGATCAATTGATGAACGATTACGAGAATTCAAAGCGCTAATTAGATTACAACCGGATAGAATCCAATGCGAAATAGTGCGTGAAGTGATTTCAGAAACTCCAATGAATGATTTCTGGGAAACATGGAGACCAAATGATTTGATAATTGCAAGTAGAAAAATAGTCAGGGACACACTTCAGATGAAGTTATTTGAATTGCATAAAGAAAAATTTGCAACGCTTCCAGTACCCCTTTGTTATAGGCCATCGGATACACGAAAACAGAATATTGAAGTTGATATTCCAGGACAGAGTGAAAAACAAATTCTCGTATTAAATGATATTGTGCTGGTTGATATCAATGTCGTTGAAGATGCATTGCGTGCTAATAAATCCCCGTGGACGCTAGGATACGCAGCAACAATACATTCTTCACAGGGATTGACTATATCGGATACAATTGTTTGGATGGTGGATAATCACATCGAATGGTCGAATTTAGTCTATCTCGCAGTATCCAGAGTACGAAAAATAAATCAACTTCGAAGAATTGTTTTCGATGATAATGACACCACAATAAATGATATTGATGTTAAAATTATTGATAAAAAACTCTCCGGTTACAAACAACAGGACAAAAAAAAAAACAACGAGAATTTGATATTGATGCTGAATTAATAATTACGCTGAAGAAACAACAGAATAATCACTGCGCGAGTTGCAATTGTATAATGCGTTGGCAGTATTCGGATAAGGATCCTCGCCAATTCACCGTAGACAGAAAAAATAACAATCTCGGTCATGTCAGAAACAATGTGATGTTGACTTGTCTTGAGTGCAATAGACGCAACGGTGCTAGTTAAGACCATGCGGTGGCAATTGAGTATCCTCGGGAATTACCTGTAGTTGTTGTCGAGTAAAACCCCGCTGAGGGGCAGTTGATTCCAGTTTATAGACTGGAGGTCTACCCGTAGATCGTGTTATACTAGATATCTTGTGTGCAGTAACACTCCAAATAGGATCAGTAGCCCTTTTTCTACCCCCTTCAAGCTCTCCTGGTTCATATAAATACCTAACAGTGACATTACTACCAAGAATTGGTTCTTTGAAATCTTTTTGTGGTTTTTCAGGTATTGACTTCTTTTTAATCGCGTTGATAGGTTTCATGTTGATTGTTCTAGTAATCTCGTTATTCAGTGCAGTAATCACAGCTGGTAATCTTTTGACCCATTCACGGGATCGTTTTTCTTGGATGAATTCTTTTGCGTATTGATATCCAAATAACCGCTCAGCAATCGTCCGATTAAATCGTTCTACAATGGCCTGATCGCGATGTAGCGCAGTATGCCCTCGTCGTATGGTGACATTATGATGTTTCATTGTAGATAATACTGCACCCTGAAATTCCTTGTCAGGATCAACCTGCAATAGATTTGGCCAGTGCAGAGGACCTCGTAGATAAATCCTCTCAAATGCAGAAGCGACTTCAGTGGCTGATTTTGTTTTTAACGGTTCTGCTTCTTTGTATCGACTTGCAATATCAACTACGGTTAAAGCGTATTTGTAACCACGATCATGTGGCAGAAATAATATATCAGCCTGATGAACTTCATTAGGAGCGGTCACATCAAAATGCGAGAATTGAATTTGTTTAGGCGGTGGTAGATAAATTTGCCATAGTGCCTGTTTGGATAACCAATTAGCCGCAGTGGTTTTTTTCACTTTTGCAGCGCTAGCGAGTTTATGGACTGCTGATTTACCCATCCAGTATCCTCTTGGGGAATAATAAATTGATTCCATATTATTAATTACCGGCACCTAACATCAATTTACTTTTCATAGCCGATTTTATCAAAAAGGAAGCCAATTTTTCTTTGAAGGATTTATCAGGAATAGCATTTAACGCATGAATTAATTTCACATCCGCGAGATGCCTGTGTTGCAGATTGCTGCTTTTATAAGCAACATCATGAAGGTGACAGGCCTTATCAATGGCGTTTATTGGTTCTTCACCGGGTCGGGACTGATTTTGATCATTGAGTCTGATATCAAGTCTGGTTCCCGGTCCACAGTAGCTATATCCTGGAAGGTGCTTTTCTCCGGGGTACTTTGCCCATGGGGTTCCAGGGAGCTTTGCCAATTTGGCTGCGATATCACCTCCTCGTTTTTTTTAAAAACATCTCCGGATTGTAAAATCTTTGATTTTGTAGAAACAAATCTGAACTTCTTAATACCACATGTTGCACATCTACCAGTAAGTGCTGATCTGTTATTTTTAGTTGTAACCGTCGTCACATCATTTGTGCTAGTACGCGTTTTACACTTCATACAATATAGATCCATAATTTATGTATAGAGATATGGATATAATTGATTTTTCAGCGACTAAAACAAGAGAACCAGTTAAGCATCATGCAGCGCTACCAAACTCTATCCGGATGATTATAATCGGGCCATCTGGATCCGGTAAAACGCAATTGTTGCTCAATTTAATAATGAGATGGATGACGTGGGATAAGTTGTATTTAGTTGCCCCTAGCGTAGATGATCAACGATGTTATGAAGTGTTAAAGGATTTTAACGAGAATGCATCAGAAATTAAGGGTGAGAACGCCATTGAATTTATAACCGATATCGATGAAGCACCGAGTATTGATGATATTGATGGAGATATTAACAATTTAGTCGTATACGACGATATAATGTTGGATAAACAAAAAAATCCTGCTAGGATCTTTTCCAGAGGCAGGCATAAAAACACTGACGTGATATATGTCACTCAACGCTACACTCAGGTTCCAAAAGTCATCAGAGATAACTGCAATATTCTTGCTGTATTCAACGGAGTTGATACTCATACTCTTAGAAATATTTGGCAGACATGGTGCTCTGATATGGACTTCAATCAATTTCGAGATTTCTTTAGTCATGCTCAGTCGACTCCGCACGGATTCGCAACAATAAATCTACATGATCCTCGGACAACATATCGTATCGGACTTGATCAAATATTCGGTTAAAATCATTTATTATTTTTTGTTAACCCATAGCAGCAGAGAGGGTGGATGACCACATCGTTGCGAGCAAAATTGATTAAAAAATCGTAAAATCTCCGTTTTTGCAAAAATGGAGACTTTTTTTTTGGTTAAATGAGATTTTGTTGGAAGCCTTATTTTTTGTCTGAAAACGTAGTCTATAGGCCATATTTTGCTCGAAAACATGATCTGTAGGCCTTATTTTTGCTCGAAAAGGGTGGTCTGTTCACCCTCTCTGCTGCTCTCTCTCTCTCTCTCTCTCTCTCTCTCTCTCTCTCTCATATTTCAATTTCATTCAGCGTGCCATTATATCAGACAATATTTTCCTCTTTCTTACACATATTTCTCAGTACTGACATTTCCACTGTGTGACAATCAATACAAATTATATCTTAATCTAAAATACCTCCAACGATGACTTCACGGTGAAGTTCTTGTCAAGGGTTCACTGGCACATTTTTTTAGATGCTGCACTGTTTACTGTCGCCGAAATACACAGACAACCAATCTCTGAGCTCATATTCTCAAGAATAAACAATTACCTTTAACTCCCTACCAAAAAATAAAAAGACCAACACGAAACCATGTGACCTACGCGCGGGAAAATGTTTTGGTCTGGTTCCCTGTTTAGTATGCTCCCATGCGTTGCATTCCGCTGTACTAGTATATATGGAGGGGGATTACCGCCATAATTCTATGCATGTATTTTGTAATCTTCCTTGATGCGTTATTGTAAATTGCTGTTTGCAAGTGCTACTTTCATAATTCTATCCATGTATATTGTTATCTTTATTGATGCAAACTGTACGTGGCAACTTGCAAGTGCTACTTTCCTTTTGCATTATTATAAATTGCTGCTTGCAAGTGCTACATTCCTAATTCCATCCATGTATATTGTATTCTTCATTGATGCAAACGGTAAAGGGTTAGATGCAAGTGTTTAGATATACTTTCCTTCTGCGTCATGGTATGTTGCTGGTTTTTTTTGCAAAACGCTGAATTCATTCTGTAGTTTGTCGTATGGCAAAATCTGGGTCAGTTATTACAGGTGTTAATATTCTATTTATAAATTTGCTATATAAGGAAAATATTAAATAGTTTTAACCCAATTATATATATATATATATATATATATATATATATATATATATATATATATAATGTCTTTTAAAGTATTGGCATAAAGCAATTTGATGTACTACTATTGATATGTCAAATTGTGATCTGCCCATGGTGCAATAATATATATATATATATATATATATATATATATATATATATATATATATATATATATATATATATACATTCTTGGAACTGTGCTGTCAGTTATATTCCAATAGATTTATTATGAATTTCCACTCTTTATTCATTAATGACGTAATTCCCATTTTCTAATTGAATTTAACATGGTACACAATTTCATTGCAATCTATTCTTTTGTTTGCCCCTCCACTCATACGTAAGGGACATCATACACTGAAATTTGGAGTGAGAGAGAAAAAGAAATTTGGCTGTATGAAAACCTTGAAACTAAACTTGCATCAAGTAACTTACAGGAATATGGTTCATTGTTACATTATGTTTATATTTCCCTAACAATCAATCTACAGTGTTATATAGTCAATTATACAAAGTTGCAATAGCCTCATTATGAGGGGGGATACTGGAGAAATCCTGCCTTCATTAAATATTCATACATTCAGATATGCAAATGAACCCTCTAAAAACGATGGTTTTGATTGGTTGTACAATACTTTCCTCAGAAACAATCCCATAAACCATCAATTCTACTTCCTGCTTCCGCTTGAAACAAAAATTCGTGGGAGCGCTGTTCAAATTTGAGCGATAACTATTAATAATTGCTGCATCTTAGTTACCATATTCTCGATTCATATATATTAAAAAATTGTAGAGATATATGTAATTATAATTAATCACGCTTTGATTTATTTTACAGTTTATCATAGTGCGCTAATTTAACAAACTAGTTTGTATAGAGCAGTCACGTTACCAACTGTCAGACCAATTTCAATTTTCGTTTCAGTCTCTGTAAGTTTTATCAATTTGACTTTATTTTCTGTTTTTTGTGAATATTGGCTGAATTTATTTGATATTGTACGTGCATTGCTAAGTTTTTTTGTTCATTTATATGTATTAGTGTTTAAATTTGATTACTACTTAAGTAAGAAGTTTAGTTTTCATATTCACATACTAGTTAAGGTATTGGAACTGATGGCGTGAAGAATATACTACAAAGTATATTATTAGTTATATTCATTTGATACGTTTTTACCCCAAGATAGTAGTTTCTTTTCTGAAGTGTTTATGATTAACTTCCATTTTATTACACTTGATCTGGTGTGAAAAATATCATTTAGTTTTTATGTAATTTATATTTTCGTTTCAGAAAGACAGTTACTTCTTTTAAATAGTGGATATTCATTTCATATTCATTGTATATTTTGCGTAGCTGCCGCATACTTGTCAGAATGTCGAGGAGCATTTTCGTTGCAGGTGATTCCAATTTGAAGCAACTCGGTTGTCTTCTGAATCTTCCCAACTTATTCCTGTTGACTATTCCTGGTGCGAAATTGGTTGGAGACGTCACCAATTTTAAATCCAAAGTGTTAGATGTTGTGCGAGCCCAAAAGCCTGACTTGCTGATTCTTCACATAGGTTCAAATGATGTTGGAAAAGATGTTAGCATATTTACAAGGTATTTTTGCTTGTAAATTTGACTTTGAAAACATTTATTATTTGTGCCCAATATTTGCAGCATAACTATTATAAATTTCCATTGTATATTTAATTTATTATGTTGATCTTACAGATTACAACTGGCTAGTGATGAATTCCAAATATTCTCTCAAATTATAATATGACCAGCATAATTTAAATAACAAATTTACATGATTAGCATCCATATTGACTATTCGTCATACAGTCTAAGACATTGACCCTGATATTTATGTTTTGGGGTCGAGGTTTTATTGCCTAATTAATTGTGCTTGTGTAGCATGTTTTGATGTCACCTAGCATCATATTGAGAAGTCAGATTTCAGAAATATCTCAAACTTTATGCAGCCCGTATTGATGCTTTTCTAGAAATTAAAGTCACAATGATTTAGTGAGATTGTTCTTACTCTGATGCCTTTTTTTCTAATAAATTCAGATTCTCACACAATCATGTGGACCTGATTTCAAGTTATGTTGGTCTACATTTCTTTTGCCTGAAATGTGATTTATGCCGGGAATGCCATAATCAGATTAAGTTGAAGTATGTTTCTTTAACAAAATGAATAAAAATATCGAAGTATTGAAGAAAGTGTTTCAGTAGCTTCATTTAATTCAAGATTCTTGTCACAATTTTAACTGATTTTGGTATTCTCAGCTTCCAGCAATCTAATTTATTAACTAATAATCCACCAAATGCCACAAATAAACAGGCTTAACATCAGGAGGAGGGTAACATTAATATGGTAATACATATTGCACTTTATGACAATACAATTTGTAAATTGCTACAACCAAAATGAAGTGTATGGATTGTTCCGAAATCTTGCCATATGATGTCAAAATGGGATATTTATTTTTGCTTGGAGCTTGAGAGTTGAACAAAATAACCCTGGTAGCAGATGTTTTTAAATTTTGTATCATTTTCTTTATATTTCCCAAATGGCAGCAGTTACTGTGGTGGTGAATTTCTGAAATTTTCAGTTTTATTAGTCATGTTTTGTTTGCATTTTAGTTAATTCTTTTTGTGCACTTCTTGCTTTCAGTTGTTACAGAGACTTTATTCGTCAGCTGCTGGAAATGAATCCCACGATGCTGGTCACTGTTTGTGGAATTCTGCCTCGAACCACCAGTAACTTTAAATCTTTTCATTGGAACTCTGCTGTTTTACCAGACTTACAAAGAGGATGTGCTGCACTAAATGATGTCATTATGAGCTTAAGACGAGAATGTGATAAGTGCCATTTTCTTGACTATAACCCATTGTTTGATCGAAGTATGCATTTGGCACGTGATGGACTCCATGTAAATATAAATGGTGCATATGTATTGAAAACAGTATTGGAGTCATTTGTTGTTAGTTTGGACATGGAGCAGATAAACAGCGCTGAAAAAGTGTTATCCTTGGACCTTGTCAATACCCGTATGTCTTATGCGGATGTAGTGAAGCATTTTCCACCCAGAGATAAACTTAAGTCTATGGATTACAAGGATAAGGTGACTAACATAAATTATAGTATTTACATAAAATCTTAACTTGCTTTAACATGAATAAGGTCACATATTCACATCAGTCTATATTTGGTAAATGATTTTGGTATTACAGCAATATGTCCATGTTAAATCCTAATGTTCTGCCCCTATTTGTTTTTAGGAAAATGTCAACTTCATGTTTGTCCTTTTTAAAATGACAGGTAAAATTATTAATGTGCTTATTATATACCTAAGAGTAATTGGACTGACCAAAGTACAGATTTTTTTGTTTACATATATTGTTAATGTTTTATAATTATTTCATTTAAGGAGAGCTGCATTTGTAGCAAAAAGCCATTTATTCCCAAATTCAGGAGGTATAAACGATACAGAGTACCTATTTCAACACAAGTTAAAAAGGTATGAGCATATTTTATTAGATAGAGATAAAGATAAATTGAAATATGTATCATCTAAAGTAAGAAATTATACTAAAGTCTCCCCCCCCCCCCATGCATTGTTATCCCTTTTTTCATGAGTCTGTTCGTCACATTTTCACATTATGGACATAAATATGTAATGTAAAGCTTGATATTTTTTTCAATAAGATCTGGGTCAGTTAATCGTCTTGACCTGGCCACAACGTCTTTTGAATAACTCCTGTCATGAATTATATGTTGTATAATTTATTTATATTGTCCTAGTGGTTTCATATACCAGTTTCAACTACATGTTCCACTTCATGGTTTTGAGTGAAAAGGTTAGGTTAGGCCTACGTCAGGCCTATCCAGGCTGCAACTTTTTAACGATATCTGGGTTTTCACAAAGATTTCATAGAATTATTCATATGAAACGTGAATCATATGATCATGTGTCATATCTACACCCACCCATAAATTGTGAAAGTCATTGACACATCTATTGTTCATAGATCAAAACTCTTATACTCTAGCTTTATCTGTGCAGTAACTTGTCATAACTATCTAATGCCTAATAGTTTTGCACAAATATTTTAGCAGAATTGTTTCATTCGACCTGCTTTGTGTTCGGGGTGAAAGGTTGAATCAGTTATACCACATGTACAGGCTGGAATTGTTATAAGAATTCTGATTTTTCACATATACAGTGAGGTTTGTTATATAAACTCACACACAGATTGCTTGGAATGTCCAGGTATGGTTCAAGGGTTGAAATAGACATAATGAAGCTTTTGTCTTGTCTCAGAGTTTGAAAGTCTTGTTAAATTTTAAAAATAGTTTGAAAAATTGTTCATACGAATCCGATGCTGTCAAGTCCACTCACACTCCAAAAAATGAATGTCAGTTTCTCATAGTTGGTTCCAGTTATGTGACTTTCAGCCTTAACCATCTCACAGTGTGTTAAAATGGCATTAAATATCAGTTCCATCACCATCACACCATTGCCTTTGAACATCAAAAAAGTGGGTGTGGGAAGAGATATTTTTATTTCTTATTAAATCTGAAAGATATTATACATAAATTTCATGATTATTGTTAGTCTATTTTCCAAATGTACATAGCTCACTTGTTTCATAAGTTAGGTTTCACAGCTCAGACAGATATATCATCCACAAGAAAAAAATATAAATTTTCTCATCCTGACCTGCATTACTTTTATCAACAGCTATTCATAACATATACAAGGTAATTGTTTAGTATTAAGGTATAAATGTTAATTATCAAAGTATAAATGTCTCAGTCTGAAAGTTAATGAATAAAAGACCGGTGCTGTTTTCGCTATTATAGTTCGTTATAGAAACTACAGTGAAAGTAATGACTTTGGAAATTTCAATTTTTAAAAAATATATGTTAATGTAATTAACAAGGTATTTATTTATAAATTTCAGAGCAAATTGTGATATAGGCAACTTTGCATATGACTGTGTTAATGACAACATTTGTTGTTATCAAATTTGCTTGATTTTGTGCCATCATATAAAGTTTAACTTTTTAAGGATCGACATATTCATGCTGCCTGTACACACCAGAAACCAAAATTGAAAAGATTCATCCAGAAAATTATCCCTGCAAAGGTAAGTATAAAATACTATATAATTTTTTTTTATTTGATCATTCTAAATACTGTTTTGTGGCTACTGTTTTCACATTTGACCAGTAAAGAAGAAATCTGATCTTGAGCTTTTTTATATATATTTCTGAATCACTGTTCTTTAATAATAATGAATACTAAGCAATTAAAAAGAGCAGCATTGTTAAAATTTTAAGTGCTTTTCTATTTTCCTAAAACACTATTACTGTTGAAATATTTTTTTTTTTTTTAGGTATTCTGCTGTCCTGAGTGCCGTGTGAAATGCACTAAGGAAGACTTTCTTTTGAACCATTACTTGAGCAGACATGTTCCTCATAGAAAGAAAATGGAGGAGATCATGTGTATGTTTCTTTAAGTAGTTATTGACAAATTATTATTAAATTTTCAAAAATTAACCCAGTTAATTTGCTTATTCTTGGTGAAATATATGCATTACAATTATATTGTGTTATATATTTGGTGCTTTTGACCTGTAAATTCTGTGATATGAAGTTGCTTGTTTTTCATTTTCCAGCATAGATACACAAATATTGTTTTATTCCTTAATTATTATTTAGCTTTTGGTTTCCTCTTTGTAAGCCTTTTCTTTAATCAAATCTAAAACATTTATTTCTTTCCAGATAAGGATGCTTCATTCAAACCAAACCATATGAAGGTATTATATATATATTAGTTTCTGCTTAACTACAATTCAGAACTTAATAATTTTAATTATGTTTACCAAAATTATATTTTGGCTTCTTGTGTTAAGGCAGCCATCACTTGTTTTGAATGAGGACAACTTATACTACTTCGTTTGTTTAGTTTGTTCCAGAAATACTTACATAACTAATTCATGGTGTACATTTTTTAATTAATGCATATGATTCATGATTTTTGTATTTGTGCACACACACACACACACACACACACACACACACACACACACACAGTTACTTCAACATGACACATACAGTTTACTTAAATAAAATTATTTCTGAAACCTTAATACAGTCCATGTTATATTTTGATGTTCCTATAATAATATCTTGAAAAGATATCAATTTTCTTTTGATGATAATAATTCATGCATAAATTAAAATTTATCTTCCAACAGAATCAGGGTACAATTTTCATCTTTGTTGATATCTGTGTATGTATAGTTATTTAATACTTCTAGTGTCCTATTTATGAAATGCTCAACAACCCTCAATCATTGGCTTTATAATGAATTTACCCTTTTACAGGAAGAGATATATACTTGTAAAGCATCCAGTCACATAAGTTCCATAACTGATATTGATTTTATTGCATTGGATGTTCCTGAACTTCAGTTACGGTATTTGGTAAATATACATTTCAGTATTACAGTTATGAATCTGGTCTGTTTACTATTTTCATCCCTCTTACTTTCTGTGTGTGTCTATATATATATATATATATATATATGTGTGTGTGTGTGTGTATTGTATATAGTGCCATCCTAATGTGCCGTTTTATTAAGACTGAGGTATAGAATGAGTAAAGTTGAACTTTAATGTGACTTAATCGTTTTCCCTTTATTTAATTTGAACATTATTTTGTGTCTTTCACAATAAATGATTCAACATTTATTTGTCAATAAGGCATGAATAATTTCCTTTCAGACACGATACTCAGCTTTGTGGATTTAATGCCATATATCATCCGTGATAGTCATTTTTTATCAGAAAGAAAACCAGGATATTACGATATAATATTTACTCTGGCTCAAGATGCTGATGCCTTTAGTAATATCATTAAGTGAATTATCAGATCCTTCTTATGCTGTTTCTCGCCATTGTTTAAGGACATACCTTGCATACTCATGCAAAATTACAGTCTACAAAGTGATGCCATGCCACATTTAACATCACCTTGAATACAGTTGTTACATATTGTTAATGGATGTTTCGTTCATTTATTATTAAATTTATCTTCTTTATCAATATATAGGCATGAAATGTGAACAAAGAGATCAAACAGTGCTGTCAAACTGTTTGTCATTTGTAAAGAAAATTGCTGCATTTTGTTGGAAGAACTTTGCAAAAATGAAACTGATCCTTTCTGGTGATGTTTAAGAAAATCCTGGACCTCCAGTGGTAATTATTTTTATATTGTCATCTATACCTTTGTGAGAAAGTTTGCCAGGAGCTTTTTATGGGTTGGTTGTTTTTCCCTGGTTCTTCCTCAACCAATTAATACGGGCTTGCCATGTATAGCCTATCGTGTGCTAAAAAATGGTGTTAAACCCCACAACAATAACAACAACAACATACCTTTTGGGTACACACATTTTATTTTTTCACCCTTCTGTTCACAATATATATATATTACAAATTATCATACGAGGAATTGATATGTATATCACTAAAACAGAATATGTATCAATGAGAAATAAGTTCTAGGACATTCCTGATCAGCAAATATAACTAGCAGTAGTGTGTACAGTCTGAATTGTGAAAGTTTCTATGTAGTGTGAGTGATCATAATAAACCAAATTTAACTGCCAGTATTTCCCTAATATACAAGATTAGCATTTTAAACTTGTTTGTTTTCCTGGTCATCTTTTTCTCTTTTTTTAATACTTTTAAAAGGTAGGAAAATACTTTCAAACAGGTTCAGATTTGTTTAACACGTGAATTAGTTCTCATAGTTACAGTATCTTAGTTCCCCATATCATGCCCTATTCTACTAATCTCTCTCTAGATCGAATGTTCCTGGGAATCTTGCACAGAAACATTCCAAACAGAGCAGCTTTTAGGACAGCATGTAATAGGTTATATTCATCCTGGCATGTTATGTCAATGGAAAGACTGCTTTTACCAGTTACGATGGAAATGAGTTGGAAACACATGAATTAAAACACATTTATTTGGTATGTAATCTTACAGTTTTTGCATTTTTTGTCTACATTGTAGAGTGTGACTCAGTTATTGTCATATATTTCTTTTTTCATTCATTCATAAATAATGTAGTCCTTAAAAGATAATAATAGTGCACTGAAACTTTTGAAAATGTCAATCACATGCTACAGTCATCACAAATTGGTTACATCACAGACAAAATGAAATAAGTTGGGCTATGAACATTATTTGGCCTTGAAAAATCTGCTGTGGCCAGTAACACTAGTTTGGTCCTTATGAAGACCTTAGTCATAATTATAGTAACTTTGTAATGACAATATTAACTGCTTCATTATTACAATTGTACTTATTTGGCTTAAATATTCCATATACTGTGTAACATATTAAAATAATCTTCTTCATAGTAACATTACTGAAGAAATGTATTTCAGCAGTAGCAGGTGAAACTGGAATAGGAACTTTCTTTCAAAACCAGCTACAGCATTTGTCATATATAAAAGACAATTTTTTCTGATGACCTAACCATGTTTTTGGTTACTTGCTATGAATTTCTTCATCTTTAAGTTGTGAAAATCTGTCTGTTGGTGAAGGAGAGCCCAGTTCTTTATTCACTGTCCTGTTTTTAAGGCCATCTTGATTATCATATGAGTTAATTCTTTGACAATATTTGAATGTTCAGAATATATTTTGTTTTCAGCTTCTTTATGTACTGTTCTCTGGAATATACATGATATTTAAGGTTTTGTTGTAATGAAAAAAATTACTTATTTTAAACATTTAAAAAAAATATTTTATCACATTTGCAGGAACAGTTTTCTTTCAATTCCATTGAAGAATAGGAACAAGCTTTATCTCTTGAGCAGTTATCAAACATAACTAGTGATATGCATTTATGTCCAGTGCCATTGGTTAGATATTACAATGATTGTCATTAGAAATGCGCTTTGAAATTAAAAAATGCATGTTTTTTGGTTCACTGATAGTTCTATTTATCACATAGCTTTCATTATCATATCAGTTATCCATATTGTATGGTATAGTTAAACTTACTATTTCTTAATTTTCTGTGATCTAGTTTTACCTGTATTATTTTGTAACATGAAATTTTGTGACAGTTTCTTAATATTCCAACTTTATAATTATTTTTCAGTCGATATTTCATGATAAGTTTTATTTCATTTGTTGATTTGAAAGGAATTACTTACCTAAACTAAACATATATGACAGAATGAATTAGACATGTCAGTATCACAAGCTTTATATAAATCATTATATAATAATGGTAAATGTAAATATATATGGACATGTCATTTCAGAGGTCTCGGAAATGCTTAATCATGCGTATTTGGAGGCCAATGTTTTATCTTGGATGTAATAGGTGGGCGGCAACAATCAAAGACTTACCTGTCATGCTTCAGCCACCTGCTTAGTGGGTAAATGTGTTGATTCATTAGCTGTGTTGACATTTACATTGACATAATTTAGTGGCTGAAAGATCCATTGATATACAGGTTGCCATTATAAGAGTACATTAAAAAAGAACACAATGCAATAACTGGGTGGCAGGTTCAAAGGCTGTAACTGGTGGCTGGGTGGGACAATGTATTGATATTTACTGTGAATAAATTCAGAGGCAGAAAGAACCAGAGATGTAAATGTGGTCATTTATAAGAGTATATCAAATAAATAAATTTATATTTTATTATTGTCTTAATTTCTGAGCAAAGTAGAATAAGCAGTGAATGTGACCTCGGAATCAATACATGCTGAGACTTAAACAAAATACCATTCGCAAATTTGGATAAGTTTTTTGGGATTAAACAGCAAACTGACAAAGACTAAAGATATTCAGAAGAGTACTCAAGTTACTAGTCTAAAACTGATAGTTCGGATGACACAGTATCTAAATGTATGAAAGTGCTTGGAATAAGACATTCTTTGGACTGATAAAATGTGTGTGTGTGTGTGTGTGTGTGTTTAACGTAGCTTTAATAATTGTTCATTCCTATCACTATGATGTCTAAAGTGCGACAGTTTATAGTGATGTCTTGCACTGGTGCATCATGCCGCAGACATGTAACATGATGTCCCACGCAGTCACATTATCCTGACATGACACCAGGCTCACCATTCCTAACACTAACCTCTTAATACTGACTGCCAAGCGAGGCAGCTGTTAGTACCATTTTTGTAAGTCTTTGGTATGACTCGACCGGGGATCGAACCCACAACCGACCGCATCCGAGATGGACTCTCTAAACACTAGGCCACCGGAGCGGTGGGGGGAAGATGATGCTACATGTCTGCAGCACGATGCCCCAGTGCTAGACATCACTATAAACTGCCACACTGCAGACATCATAGTGATAGGACTGAATAATTACTACAGCTACGTTAAACACACACACACGCACAAACTCGTTTTCCAGAAATCCACTGGCAAAGAAGAAGTAGTATCTTACGGTCATGTAGTGCATATAAAATATGTACATGATAGGTGGCGCTATGCAAAAAAAAAAACTTAAATTTTCAAGATATTAAACCCGCGATATCGTAGGAATAAATGTAACTGCAAGAACCAAACTAAAAGTAAATGAATTCTTACTAACAGTTTAATTATATATAATAGTACTAAATAGTAATAAAACAATGCGATCGTATTACCAATTCACGAAAACTGATAAGCCAGTGCTAGACATCACTATAAGCTGCCACTGCAGACATTATAGTGACATGACTTAAATTGTTTTAAAGCGATGTTAAAAATCTAAAACACACACTGTAATATACAGGCAAATGTACGTTTATATGGACATGTTATGCGTAAAACTTGAATAGTACTGATTGTTATTGTCACCAGATATGGATTTGCACTGACAAAGTTATCATTCAACTTAATGCATCTGCTGAACAGACTTCTGATGTTAATGATCAGCTGACTGTAAAATATCAATAAGATTACCATCAAGGTTGTAAAATGTCTGTTTTAGGAGATTTTTGGATGGATTTTGGTATGTAGGTATTTGGTATGTGATGAAGCTGTATCATGTATATTTATCATTTAAGTAGACCAAAAAGGGTCTTAAAACTTGTGTCGTTATGTCACAAAATTTATGAGACTCAGTCAATTCAGATTTTGATTTAAAATGATTAAAATTTGAATTATTTGTTTCCTTTTGTTTAGATTTTCTGTTGTCTACTATACACGAGTGCTTTGATATTTCTGGTCATAAAGTCTGTAATCAGCAAGTAAGTTAATAAAAACAATGACCCTCAAGATATAATTTAAGTCTGTTGTTGTCATTTGTATTAAAATGAATTTATTTTCCACTATAAATCAGATAGCTGTGGGAAACAAGCAATAAACTGATGTTATGTAAAGTCTGTGTTGTGAAAGGGGAGTTACTCTGATATTGCAGTAAGACCAGCAACAAAAAAAATAATCTGATAATGGCATATACTTGTATTAATGTTGGAAATTTAATGTATCATTGTGTTGCACAAAGTGTAATGAACTTGAAAAATGGATGCTACTTCTATGGCACTCATTATGCCACCTGTGCCCTACAGCAACATAAACTTATAAGAAAGAATTAAAGAAATGCATTTGTAAATAACCAACCACAATGACTGGAGTTGCTCTGTGATTGTTGCTGAGAATGAACAATCAATATGAGGATGAAAGTACATATCAACCTAAGACTGTTTGAACAACAACTGGTGTTTCAATGAAAAGTAATAAATTCTGTATAATGCAGCTTTCAAGTCAACACCTGTTAAATGCAAAAGCCACCAAAAAAATATGACATTAACATGCTTCACATTTTGATTCTTATTTGCTAACAAAGATTAGATTTCCTAGTCAATGACCATCACAGTAATCATATCATCTAACTCTTGTATAGCATTATCAGACAACAAACTGGCTAAACATTTTGTTAAAGTGATAGAAATTTTAAGAAGATATTGATTCTACCTGAGAACATAGGTTAAGGATATTATTTTTAAACAGTAGTATTCATGGGTTTATTTATCAAATAGTGTACGTGTCAGCAATACTGACATTTTCCCAAAATAAACTGGTGATTTAGAACTAGTAACCTATGGTCATGTGGTACATATAAGTACACAATATGTGGTGCAATAGATAAAATAAATACCGAAATATTAAAAAATATCGAGATACCACAGAACCAGTATCGTCGGAAGCTAGACCACACCATATTGGTTTTTCCACAGGGGCTCGTATCGTTACTTACAATTGACCTGTCATACATATACTATAATACGATATTTATGTTGTAGAAATATCTAAAATGGGGAGGCAAGGGTCAGAGGAAACTCGGACTAATGTACTATATAATAACTACAATATAGCACATGCATGACAGGTCCATTGTAAACAACGATACGAGCCCCTGTGGGTTTTTCAAAAATTTTTTTTACCAGTCCTCGAAAATTAATAACGGTAAAAAACGTAGAAGTGTTTTAATCGGAAATAAAAGTAATTGCCAGTACCCAAATAAAATGTAAATTATTTCTTAGTAACGCTGTCAGTATACATACTAATACGAGTACTGCCGTGTAGACAAAATAATGCGATCTACTAAAACACGAAAACTGATAACGGTCATAAATGGGTATGAGGCGTACTGTTTATATAATTTCAGTTCTAATTTCAAAACGGGTCTATTAAAAAGTATAAACGTACAAAGAATTCATTGATACGGTTATAATAATAATAATAATAATAATAAAACTAAAAGTACTAGCGAAATAACCTTGCAATTCAACCAATCCACGAAAATTGATAACGCCACCAATGGCGGTCTAATTTCAAATAGAACTTTAAAAATTTGTGATAATAAACAAAATAACATGTAATTACCAGCGTTGAAATGAAACGTACAATGCATTATTAGTAACGGTTCAAGTATATATACTACCGGTCTGATAACATAATACTAAATTTCCAGCAGCACAAGTCTCCACGTCAATGTTATTTTCTATAAACCACAATGTCCAATGAAAACCATCGTTTCAACAAAGTCATTAGCATATTTGCATATTTAATGAAGGCAGGATTTCTCCATTATCCCAAGTGTTATAAAAGAAAATAATTCGAAGAATATGGATCTATTTTCTGTATCTAAACATAAAGAACCCTTCTAAACAATTATGAGATGCTTTTTTTTTAAACATCCAAGTTTATTTTTTTGCCTATCACTTAAAGTCAAAAGGATATGGAAAGATTTCATCACATTTTGAATAAAAGTACTGTCATATTACTTTAATAAAGAAATGGATTGTGATCATTTCATGTTCTGTTATTTGCTGCTAGGTATTCAGTTTAATAATCATTGGATTTTAGATCTTTTGGACATAAAGTCTGTGGATCAGTTATTAAAATTCAAACTACTTTGAAATGAAGATTCCAAGATTATTCTTTTTGACTATCTTTCTTATTTCAAATTTAATATATTAAACACTTGTGAAGTAGCAAGAACTAATTTTCACAATCAAAAATGAAATGTAGGTGTGACAAAATTACGCAGGGAACTTTAAGCCTGGTGGTAAAGTTCTGTCTTGCCTCAATATCATCTTCAGGCTAAGTATGATGGTCCTTATACCCGAGTTCCTGCAGTCATTGAAATCCTGGAAAAGTTTGCAAATAACACAAAAGCATTTAAAGAGCCTTGAAAAGTTTTGACATTTTTATGTCATTCAAAGGAAAATTCATGGAATTTCTTTTTTTTGCATTACCTAGTAGTCGCATTTATTTGCAAAGTTTTATCACAATGTATATTCTATCAGGACATTGATGTTGTTGATTAATCTGTGAAACAAATCTTACAGGAAGAATCCTCTCAAGCAGGAATATTTGTAAAAGGAAATTCACTTTAACTGGAGAATGATTACATGGGCCATAGAACCATGTAAAAATAATTGCAGGTCAGCATGTATTCTTGTGCCTAAACCAGATAAACATGTACTTTCCACATGTGTACTGACTATTAAAAAACAAGAGAGTCAACATTGTTAACAAAACTGATTTATTTCCAAAGTTAAGAATTAACAAATTAGAAATATTAAATATTCACAAAGATTTACTTATTTCAAGAAATCTGGCAAATTCCACTCACTGAAGGAGCAAATGATATTTCGCCATTTACAACTCTAGATGGGCTTGCTTTATCAGTATGAAGAGATGTCTTTTACAACAAAAAAATTATTTGGCAACATTCCATTGTCCAAAGAATGTTAATATCTGTTCTAGGTAATAAAATGTATACATCGATGATGTCATTCTCTACAACACCAGGGAAGATCACTTGGAATCAATTCAGAATAAAAAAAAATTAACTCAGAAAAGCAAATCTGACAATTTATGTACAAGTTTGTTTTGCCAGGTTTATTTCATTTTAAGTCATATTGTGCAACAAGCTTAAGTTAAATATATAGAAGTTATGGTCAACGTCATCTTAGTTCCCAATGCCATATAAAAGAAGCTTGTGCGATTTTTGAAAATTAGAAAATGACTTTGCATTATGGACCTGCAAGAAGGCCTAGGCTGCCTCTTAGACCCCTGGCCATTACGATTATTTTTCCTCTTCTCTGTTCTCATCCCTGATTGTTTCTGCCATGGTTGTTAAAAGGAGTGGAAACTGAAGAGTAAATTATTAATGTGCTGTTCAAAATGTTATGTACTGGTATTTTAACTTTAATTAAGTCATTATCTGCATTAGTTTCAATTAGGCAATTGCACTGCACAGTACAGGTACATACATTTCAAGTGAAAATGGGAAAGGGCAACAGTTTGTTTTGTGTGCACATCATTTGGATGAAGATTACTTTAAAACAAGTCTACTTCTGTCCCACTTTTCTATTTATCAATTTTACTTATTAGATACGTTTTATGAAGCAAACTTTTGCATACTTATTTATGTCTTTAGGATGCAAAACCAAAGTTTTATCAACTGTTCTCATTCTAACACTGTATTTAATACATTACCCATGTAATACTTTTGGAATGGGAGCTGAGACACAGTACAGTAGGAGCCACAGTGGCTCAGTGGTTATCATGCAAACTCACAATTGAAAAGGTGTAAGTTCTAACTGAAATTGAAATGGTGTAGGTTCTAATCCTACCAATGGACTAGCCTAGGTCAGCTACCACATTGTGTCCTTAGAAAAAGCACTTTACCTCAATTGCCTTGGCAATAAATAACCTACTTGTGTTGCTGTCTCATAAAGCACCAAACAAGCACAGTAAATTACAATCAGTGCTGATGTAATTCCTGAAAAATGTACAATTCATTTCAATTTCCACAGTTCATTGGAAAGATAATTCAACACAATACACTAAAATCTGCATTAATACGATGCTAACAAATGGATAGAGGAAATGATGAGAATGGGAAAATTAAGCTGAATTTTTTAACAGTGATAAAGGTCAGATTTTATAATGACAAAAACGTATGAAACACTGGCTTTTCCATAAGATGTCATTTTATGAATTGCTGTGCAACACTTTGGAAATGTTTTCTTTTCTTTGTATGATCATATTAGAGAACAGAGGTTATCTATAAAGCAATTTTCATCATATATAATGGAATGTATGGAACAAGTTGGACATTTTGTATCATAAGCTTTTTTCTTCTAATGTCATGCATTGTAACAGACTTCGCATGGAGATGCACCTAAAAAAGTATTACATTTACCAAAATGGAAAATGACTAAATTCTTTTCAATCTTAACCGTTTACATGGTTTGCACCTTATTACAATCAAAATATACTATACTAGCAAATAACCTGTTACTTGACAACTGGCCACTTGACATTCTTGGTTGGCCATGTCTGGTTCATCCTTATAAGAACACAATGTCCCATCTTGTTTTTCAGTTGCAGAAACATTACCTTTCTTTTGGAACTGTCTAGACATTTAAGACTTCAAATAATATGAATATGTAAGTATGTTTTTCTTTTAAGATTTACTTTTGTTAATTCAATTTCGATAAAGGATATCCAACAAATTTAGAAAGAGCTACACTAATCAGCTGATGTCAGTGCTAATTTCTTTCTTTTTTCAGTTTTTTTGATGAAATAAATATTAGATCTCCATAGTGACATATATCATGGACTTGTTATATATCAACAACAAAAAACAACAAGGCATATATTATGATATTGTTTATGGTACTGTAACAGGTGTGATTTCCATTAAAATAGTACAGCTTGTCAATAAAAATAATTTAGAATATTATCAGAGGAGATGATTTTTATAAGATCAGTACAAATAATTTATGTGTTGGTGGGAAGTACATTTTTATGGATATACTGTTGCCAAAGCAGTTTTAAAGACATACATCAACTTTCAGACAGATTAGATGAAAGCAGTGTATATGCACGGCCTTTGCATAAAATATTCTTTCTTTTGCTGTGCTATTTAACACAATATTTGAAATTTTAAGTTTTTTCTCTCTCTTCTGATTTCAATATTTTGTAAATTAGATCTAATGACGGTGCAGTAGCAGTGTCTGAAATGAAGGAGTTGGTACGTCAGAAACTTTGTTTCCTTGCACAGTGCATGGAAAATAATAGAACCCAAAATCTGACAACAGACTTAGAAGTAGCCATATCTATGATGGTGCAATTATCTCAATTTACAGACATTGAAGAAAGTTTAAATTGTGCAGAACAAGCACTTGAACTTGTCTGTCTTGATAGAAATATTAATGATGAAATCCCTAAACCTGAAGTTGAGTATGGTTTCTTGGGTTGTCCTGCGTTTTACATACCATCACAAACTCTGGAGTTCTTTATTCAAAATGGTTTCAAAGTAAAGGAGATGGCAAATATGTTGGGCGTTAGCAAACGAACTGTGGAACGAAGGCTAAGCCAGTTAAATTTGAAAGTCAGACATATAGTCCACTTTGTGATGAGGATCTTGATAAAGAAGTACAAAAACTGACAATGCAGTTTCCTTTTGTTGGATACCGCACCATCTCTGCAATGTTGCTTTCCATGGGACACCCTGTTCAAGAATACAGAATTAGACAGGCTATGCTGAATGTTGATCCACAGGGAGTTCTTTTCAGAGGATTATTCATTACAACTTGTAGATTACAAAGAAGGACCTACAACGTCAGTGGCCCACAATGTTTATGGCACATTGATGGAAATCATAAACTCGTGCGGTATGAAAAATTTTTTTTGTTTCAAATAACTAACAATAGCTTAGAACTTAAATTTTTAATTTGGCAGATATAACATCTGCCCAAATTTTACCTGAGTAAGTTATTGCTCCATGTAACTGCATTCTAAAACTAAACTTTTAATGACAGGAAAAAAAATAATACTGAAGCAAGAGTGAAAAACAATTAGTGACAATAGTATGTATATTTCTCTCCAAATGTCTAGAATAATTTTCTTCTTGGTCATACATATGTTTAACATTTTATTGGATTACTGCTTTCCCTTTATTGTGTGTATACTGTCAAACAGTTCTGGGGTGAAAACTTACAAAGATACAAAACTTAGAAATCTAATATTACACAATTATACAAATCTAAAGTTACACACATCCAAAACTCTGATATACATCTTAAAAATGTTTATGGTATGAATTACCTGATACAGGTGGAACACTACCCTCAACGTTTTTATATGGTTTCTTAATTTAGATGGCGCTTTATCATCCATGGTGGTATAGATGGTTATTCAAGATTGCCTGTTTATCTAAAAGTAAGCAACAACAACAATGCTCAAACTGTGCTTAGTGCCTTTATGGAAGCTGTCCAGAAGTATGGACTTCCTAAGAGAGTGCGCTCAGACAAAGGTGGGGAAAATACATTGGTTGCAGAATACATGTTACAACAAAGGGATCCCATAAATCGTCCATTCATTGCAGGAAGTAGTGTGCACAATCAAAGGTATAACATCTGTATGTAAATAAGTTCTAAGGCAGATTATGTCTTTAAATTACTTCCGTTTCTAGTCTGTGCTGTATATATTTAGGTCTATTTTCTTTCTATATACCAAAATGGCAAGATAATGAACAGTAACCCTGACCTTTAAAATTGTACCCACACTTTATTATATGGGATGCATTCTAGTTACATTGTGTAAACATATAAAGTTCATCCCGAAATCTTTAATAGATTTAATGTTTTAGAACTAAAGGTGATGGACAATGGAGAGCTCAAAATTTGTAAAGAATGCCTAAGCCATGACTTTGACCTTATAGGCAGAACACCCAGTATGGTAAATGACGCCCTCTAGTGATTTTATAAAGGTATACCATGTTTGACCCCATAATCTCAAACAGCTTATTGACTGGGAGAGTATGATGAAATCATAAAATTTGAAAGGCTGACCTTGAAGATTGTGCCAGGTGAAGTACATGACATGCCTAGTAATCATGTCCACAGAACAAGTGAAAAATCAATTTCGAAAATTAAAATGATAATGTGGAAGGGAAATTATAATGGAAAGACAATGTATATTATGGAAATCATATACATTCAGGTACCTTGAATGACTAGTTAATTGAGAAATTTAGTCCAGCTGGATCTTCACTAGTCCTTCCCACTAACAATATCAAATATCCTAATCACTCAGTCATAATTCAAAAATAAAAATGTTTGAGAAAAACAAACATAACTTGAAAATATTCCTGACAAGAACATGTTTGTAAGAAAGACATTGACTGGTTCTCCAGTAATTGACTTTAAAAAAGCATAAACAAATAATGTTATAAGAAAAAGATATCATTTATGCTGGTCATTACACATAACACCTTAAATCAGGCAGGACATATTATATCTCTTATTCAAGCATAGTCATTGTGTGGATTTTCACAATATATACAAACATTTGAACATAATGTTTATCCATGATGCTAAGTCTTTAAAGATGGAATGGTTAAAAATAATATGGTCTTTAATTACCAAGGTGTCACAATGACTGTTTGACAACTTCACAAGTCTGATTGATAGTCTTCTACCGTATTTTCGTGCATATAACACGCCTATGTGAATAATGTGCACAAGCAGATAACACGCGGTGACCAACACAGGCCTGCCAGAGGTGCCTCATCTGATACTCGTTATGAGGTTGTTTATTGTCTCTTGCCCACCATAAAGTGATTTAACGCCAGTGCCTTTATCCTTTTCTGCTCGTAATAAATACCGGTATTACCAGTACAGGTGTAAATGCCATGTAATATTTTTGCACATAAATTTGCAAAAATAGCAACTACTATAAAACTATGTGTATTTACTGGTTTCCAGCTGGAATGCATGCATGCATGCCAGTATAGGGATGTTAATATCGGCTTTTTTTTTCAAAACCGATTATCATTTGTAGAAATTCGATTTTAAACCGATTATCGGGTTTTGTCCTACACAGAAATTACGAGAAATATATTCTTATAATGCAAGTAAGTGTATACCTCATGCGAATAAAAGATATTCATTACATACCATGATAACATCCCGATGCGCAAGTGGCGCAACACGGTGTCAACTTCGAATTGTTTATTTTCTACTTAAAGATTTGAATAAACCTCATTTCTGCTGTATGTGCATGAAAGAGATCTTTTATTAATTGTCACTGGTTATTATGGTGGTTGCTCAAAATTCATTGATGCACTTTTGGCTGTAAAAAAAACTGGGATAATGCGCTTACGCATATACCGCTCCGAGGGGGTTGGGTTTGCGCTGATTGAAAAAACGAGTATAATGTATGCGTTATATGCGCGAACATATGGTAGTCAAGAGTTCTCTGACCTTTGCTAGCCCATTTGAGATATTCTCACATTTATGTTGGGATGTGAGGTCAGAACACACTTTGACTGTTGAAAAGTTGGTAATGGCTGAAACTGCATGGTGTCAGCTTACAACTTGCACTGGAAAACCTAAATGACCATAAAGTTATATCAAGCCCTAATCACATCAAATTGATAGGTGGATTTAACTTATCAGAAACTGTTAGCACAACATTCATTATGCCTTTGTAAATTGGATCTGTAATGTAACCTTAAAAATTGGAGTCATATAGTTATGATGTCTGCAGTGTGGCAATTTATCATGACATTTAGCACTGGGGCATTATGTTCCACCCAGTCGAATTATTCTGACACCAGGCCAACCAGTCCCAACACTAAGCTCTTAATAAAGAGAGGAACTGAGGCAGCTGTTAGTACCATTCTTATTAGTCTTTGAGATGACCTGGCCAGGGTTTAAACCTGCAATCTCTCGCATGCGAGGCAGACACTCTAACCACTAGGCCCTATGAAGTGGTCTTTATTATGTCTTTAATTCAGTGACAGATTCATCAGGCAGAAGGTAAATGTCAATGTAGTTTTTGTTAGTGTCACATGACTACCAATTTCAGGTTGCTGCAACAGTGATAGGTTTCTGGTGTTGGTTCTCAGAATACATGTTGAAAATTATATTTATTGCTTGGAGTGGGTGGGAAAAAATTTACATGTCTAAAATTAATATTTCCACATCTCTGATGCATCATTTGAAAGGTTTTTTTCTTACCACAGAATAAATGCACCTCTCATATCATGGATATGTAGATTGCGAGATTTGCTTAGTTGTGTGACTAGCAATGAGAACCAGGTCAGATTTCACCAATGTAATACTTTAGTCTTGTATTTTAACAAACTAAAGACCTAAGAAATATTACACTTCCAATTTCCTAGAAGATAACTCATTTTTCTATTGATTTCATGTGGGTAGGGGTCATACAAGATTGTTTAAGTTTGCCAGGCCCAGTAGTAAGTGACTGACATAACATCCCAGATATGTCGCAATATCCAAAGTGAGGTAGGAAAGGTCAAAAGAAACTTGACAAACAGTCTTTGACATACAATTTACCATAGAAATCTAACAAAATACATCAAAAAATTTACCATAGAAATCTAACAAAATACATCCAAAAATTAATAAAGCTTCAGTTTTTAAATGTTATCAGTACAATCCTCATGTATTCTGAACAAGGAGATTTATCTGATTAGCTCAGAGGGAACTTGGACATCATCTGATTATTATGATTTTAAAAAAAATTATGCATGACAGTGTAAAAATGTTTGTTTCTTTTAGAATAGAGCGGCTATGGAGGGAGCTGTGGAGTGGCTGCACTGCAACTTACTACCAGCTTTTCTTCCACATGGAAGATCTTGGAATCCTCCAAATAGAGAATGAATTACATTTGCAAGTTCTACACTTGGTTTACCTGAGAAGAATACAGACACATTTAGACCAGTTTTGTGAAGCACTAAAAAGAAGACCATTAAGGACAGAAAACAACAGATCACCAATGCAGCTTTGGATTTTAGGCCAAGCGCAAAATCCTACATGGGAACCACAGAATGAAGTAACTAGAATTATTATCATTCTTTCTTTATCATTCTCCCACTTTATTAATTGTCTCCATCCTCACATAGAGAGTTTATGCAACACTCATGATATTAACAATGCACACCTTTATTTTCAGAACAAAATATGCTCCTGAACTTTATAGTCAACTATGTTGTATTTCCATTTTTGGTTTACAAAACTTTGCATCTACTTTTAACAGTTTCTCATGAACTGTTTAGACTAACTGAATCTGAATCAAGTCTCAGCAATGAATGTCAATGGTTATGTGCCATGTAACCCACTTGTACTTATTTAGGAATAAAAAATTTCAGTCATCATTTAATTCATGGAAAACAACAGGAAATGTTATGCATTACTTAGGTTTCTTGTTGAAATAAAAAAGTCTTTTATCTCACAGGCTGATCTCCAGAGTTATGGCATTGATTATGAGGGACCTGCTGCTGTTACCTGTGGTTCTGTTCAAGTACCAGTAACTCTGCCTTTATCAGATGTGATGATTTTGGAGATACAGCACATCTTAGGCCAAGAATCCAATTGTTTTGGTCTGGATCTGTATGAGCAAATTTTGAACTTTCTACAGTAATTCTTGTAGACTGCAAAATATTACTCATTCATTCACATACCTTTATGCTATAAGTGGGAAATAGTAACTGCCATTTTGGTTTCTATCTGAGAGCGAGGCAGAACTTGAAAGATTACAATACTAAAACTAAATAGCTTCCAAACCATAATGAATTGCACACCACATTGTCTCTACAAATATTTACTTGCCACAATTAAAATCTACTAGAGAATTTTTAAATCCCTTTATGCCAAACAAATTTACAATTAAACCATGCTCCATCAATGCAAATGTTTTTAAAATTCGGACAGAACGTTGCCAACAGTGAGTGCAATGTTTAATACAGGTTAGTTTTAAGACAATGAGATGTCTTGCATAAGCTGCACATGTGTGAAGCTGACTCTCTTGCAGAAAAATGAAACTATAGCATGATGTTGTAAACTATAGCATGATGTTGTAAACTATCCAATTAGCTACCACTATGGTGACTTCAATAGCATGATGTTGTAAACTATCCAATTAGCTACCACTATGGTGACTTCAATCAGAAAGGAGATGTAACTGTTAACAACAGTTTCTGAATCATAAACATTACATTAAAAAAAATTGAGTATGGGTTTTATGTATTATTTTATATATAAAAATCCACAATAACGCAATCTCCTTTCATTTTTTAATTGTATCTGTTACCGCAATATCCTGCAAAGTTGTAATTTTTTAAACCTGATTCAGCACTTGCATCACAAACTTGCAGTTACGTACCTGAAGCTACTTCCATCTCCACAAAGAAACATGAATTAAAAATCATAGTTGCTGTTGATGTCTATTTTTTCCCCAAAAATTTAGACAGAACATGGTACCATTTTTAAATTTGTAATATATCCAGCAATTAAATTATTCTAACCTAGATTTTAATTATGCCAGTTATACACTTTCAGAGATAGAGGGTGGAGAGCGATTCATTGTGCATCGGAAGCTGACTGTAATGTTCAAAGATTGGCACAATGAGCATACCTCTTGCCTTAACCACTTAGTCAGAGGTTTACAAACATCCATTTATATCCCATGAAATCAAAATAGAACTCTTGCAGAAGTATTTCTATACTATGACATTCCAAACCCATATGAGGCTACAATTATGTTTAAGAAAGACTCAAAAAATTTCTCATAATCCTGATTTTCCACTGTACTATAAAACGTAATGGATGGAGCACAGATGTTAACACTTGTAAGCTTCTTGAGAGTGTGATCAAATTCTATTATACCAGATGCTATATTGACTGGCAAGGAAGTGCTACCAACAAGCGACTGCAATTGATGGCTCATATTTATTTGAACATCTTCCTCTCTTCCATCATCTAAATTCAGCCAGGTTGATCTGATATTCCTGCCTGCATAAAGAAATTGCTATTGTTACTGGCATTAACAAATGACCCTGGGCATAAATTCTATTTTGTTCTGATTAAACAACTCCCACCCACCAATATATATGTAAATGACAGTGGATAATTATATGTAAATAAGTGTATAAAATGAAGAAAAAAATTCTAAAATGTGCACAATACATAGGATAAGCAAATACTTTGTTGATATTTCCATATTTACATGCATGAATAAACTGTGTACTTCATACATACTATTTTGTGCACAAGAGAGAAAGTGTTCCATGTGGGTGATTATACTTAAAATGATCTTTAGTATGTAAATTAGTACTAGCATCATCATGATTATGTTGCATAATATTTGAGTGTACAGAACCACATGGTACTTTATGCAACTCTGCAACATAAGAGGAGAACCATGGAGTGTATGTTGTCTGTAGATTATTATTGTTTCATATATTCATTACTTACGTTCCACATTTCTCAGCAGCTGATGAAAGTTATACACTAACATTTCTTCAATTTCTTTTTCCTTTTCATTCTTTGAGTACACAGGGACAAAGAAATCCATTACATCTCCAGCAGTTGGCAACATACTGCATTTCAGATACACAGAACTTTCAACTGGAAATGTTTTCATGATATTCAGTACACCGAGCAGTTGCAAACCTGAAATGATCACATTTGTACAACTAATAGTCAGTTTTCATTTTGCAATTTCAGTGTCTTTATTAAAATTTCATCTGGACAAGATACAATGGTACTCATTGAAAACTAATGCTAGCATAACTGATATACTCCATACATAAGTAGTATTATAGATACAATGGAATAATGGTTGGAAGGAATTAAATATTTTCAATCACATAGCCACAGTGTCAATTAACATTTTCAAGGCAGATTGATTGTTATAACCAAAATTTCTCTTTAACTAAAACCATGTATCCCATGTGTCAAGTTGGTGAAAATTTGTAATGTGGTTAATCTTCCTAATACCTCAACCTCTGTACTTTCTATAAATATGATTTCATTTTAAGTAAGCCATTGTTCCTGGCAATAAGTTATAGAACATGTTACTTATTTCATGGTTAATAAAACCCAATTCAGTTAAGTTTTCATCAAGACTCAGATACAAATATTTATCTCAGGGGCATGTGGAGCAATACAAAACTTTCACCCCTGCAATTTTTTTTTTATCGTTTCCTAACCATCTGCTTTTTAAACTCAGGCAGACAATAAAATGTATGGACAATGCATTATCACGTTTTGTGTCTGTTCAGGCAAAATAAAATCATGTTCAGCACTGCACCAATTACAAATTCTTTTAATAGACTGCAATCGTCTCTTTTTTGTTGCTTTGTTGAAACAGTGTGAGAAGGATTTAAATGTGTTATCATATTACCAGCTTTTGTCTTTGCTCATACAGAACAAGAACAATGTAAACAATGGTATAACCTGTGTGAAAATAATCTTGACACAAGAACAGAATACAGGTATACAAGACGTTCAACTAAACACTCTTTGTTATGTCACTGTGGAATATGCAAAACAAGAATCTGCATTTAAGTGAACATTACTCTGCAAAGAATCTGACACCAGAAGTGAACGGTGCGTAACAAAGTTCATCTTGTATGAGCATGAATTCTGCTAATTGACGATAATATCAAAGGTTTGTGCTACATGTTCTTTCTCTACTCATTCAAAATAGTCACTTTGCAATACTTAAATAAAACCATTCTTGTTACACAGCATAAGAATTTCAAGGTTACTTACCATCCATGAATTGTAATATGGCTGGTAAACATCTGTAGAAGAAGTAGTGGCTCTTAACAGCCATTATGGCCTCACTCGTATTCTGCATATTTAGATTTTTTCTGAATCCAACAGCTTCAAGAAGGTCAGCATATCTAGAAAACATGTCATGCAGATTTTCTTCTGTCACTGCATCAATCTGAAATTAAAATTTTGTAAATCACAGGTCCATTCCATGACCCTTTGCTCATATCTTCTCATGATATTATGCAGGTCTTTCATTCCCAAACCAATCTTAAGGTGTTCTCTGTAAGGCTATATGGTATATTGTGCCTTTCAATCATGCTCATATGCTTACCAATATGTCTTTGCAATAAGTTGCTGAAATACACTGAACCTGGCACATATGTATGATTTAGATTTTTAACGTAGCTTTAACAATTTTCCAGTCATATCACTATGATGTCTGCAGACATATTGACCCAGTCACATTATCCTGACACCAAGATGACCAGTCTTAACACTGACCTCTTAATGCTGAGTGCCTAGTGAGGCAGCAGTTAGTAACATTTTTAAAAGTCTTTGGTATGACTCTGCCTTGGTTTGAACCCACAGCATCCCACATCTGAGGTGGATGCTCTAACGAATAGGCCACCAGAGCAGTGGACTGATCATTAAATATAAAAAAAAACTTGTGGTCTTTGTTGATACATTTAGAGTATTTAAGAGGTAAACATGGAGAACAAACATCCTCTAAAACAAGATAGATTGCAATCAAATCTAAAAGGAAAGAAGCATTTATGCTGATTTGGGAACACTGAGAACCATTATTTAACAGCAACTAAGAGTGATGTGTTTAATTTAAATTCGTATTTAATAACATCATGTTATAGTGTGCAGTGTGTCACCTATGCAGTATATTTGTAATTGTCTATTAAAAAAAAATTGGGTTATTATGTTTGTGTGTGCGTATTAATTTGTCATACACTATATTTATTGTCAATAGATTATATCGGATCAAAGGTGACCTTCTGGATGGTTCACAGACCAAATGGCCAACCTTTTACAGAGAAAATGTATATTAATTATTTTAAAAAAAATAACTTCTACATTGGAAGTTCAAACTCTCCTGCATGCCTCTTTGACTGCATTTACTACGTCTTTTTTCTGTAATTGCTCTATTGGTATTTCATTGCAATTTGGTTCCTCCCCTGTAAGGATGTACTGAAAAATATGATTGTGAAGACATTTTGGGCCTGGATGACCAGAAAGAATGGCTCGGGAAACAACTCTCCCCATCAGGTAATACTGCCTCTTTTCCAATAATTCTGAGTTAAGACTAAAAGAATTTAGTTCAAACACAGGTGACTCTTTAAAAAAGAGGGAAAAGAATTCTCTTGTGAGACCTCCTGCATCGACACCCTCTTCTCTAATGAAGTTAACCTTTAACTGTTTTTTCCACTCAGTCTCATCTGCTTGTTTGATCTGCTGAATGGATGTGGACAGAAACAAACGTCTAATGATGGAAATATTCCAAACATCATCATCCAGCTGTACATTTTCTAATGCTTCCTTCAGTGTTCTGCAACACAGAACAATGAAAACATTCAGGTAAGATTTATGCCCTGGAAAAAAGGATGACCAACTAAATAAGTTAAAGTTCACTGTAAATCATCAAAGTCACAAGTTCATTAAGTGTATGTTATGGTAAATTTCATCTAAAGGAAAGTGGTATACTTGATGGTACATACTGATTTATGAAATTCATACACTATAAAATAAAACTTACAAGAATAAGTAACTGAGAAAATCAAAAAACAAATTATGCTTTCCATTTTTTATGCAAGTGTCCTATTTATATTAAAACAAAGTTAATATGAATGCTCTGATATTTATATGCAATCAGAGCAAACAAAAATTGCATAGCTCAATGCATGCGTCCCCTTTACTCTAGACTATACCACCAACCCAAAACATCTAACAAAACCTTGAGCATATTAACAAAATGCTGCATTCTCAAAGTTCTTGAAATAAGATGTTTGTGTGTGAGTAGCCATGATTGTCAAGCTAGCATCTATGCAGCCATGCTGGACATCATATTGGCCCTATTTCACTTAGGATTAAACTAGACATCATAAGAAGTGAAAACCGCATGTAGCTAACGCCTTTTCATTCAATAGCAGAGATACCATTTTTAACTGGGCATCCGATCAGGCACATTTTCATTTTGTACGAACTAGACATCATCATAAGTTTTTTTTAGTAAAAACTCCATCTTGACAAGATCAGCCTCTCAGGAGTAACACAGTAACATGATTTTCAAGATGGCCAATGTGACAGCCATACTGAATGAGGCAACATTTTCATTTAGGACTAAGAAGACCATGGGATGGATGTGTATGTTTAATTTCAAAGCAATTCTCTAAATAGGGATGATAAACCTGTACTAACAAATGGAATAGCAATGGATAACAGATCATTCAATAAATCCCATAACCTCTTGTGACCTATGACCAATAAAGCAGAAGTAATATGCTGATGTAAAAAGATGTTCCACTTGACTCGTGTATCTTGCCATCATATAAGAAGATATAAATATATTTAATACAAATAATACTATTATACAGGTGTTACGGCTATTGGATTTAATTTATTTATTTTTTAATTATTAAATCCAAATTTGTCATTTAGGGTTTATTATTCATTAAATGGGAAATTTTTCTAGAAAATTCAGTTGACCTGGACTTTACTGGTAATCAGGCTGACCTTGGCTTGGATACTTCTTTATCTGACCTTGTTTTGGACATTGTCAACAAGTCTTCAATTCCATTGGTTAATTTCAAGGACAACATTTTATTAGTGGCTGATTTATTCTTCTAGTTCATTCTTTTACTACGTGACTTGAAGAAGGTACCTTTTCCATGACCTTCCAGACTCACATGATTCCTCTTGTTTACGAGGGAATTACAATATATATAGCTGTGTTTTAGAAGCTATCTTTAGTAGAATTATTGGGCTGTAAGTTATTGGTTGTGTATTTATGTTTGAGTGTTAATATTATTCTGGACTTGTGTCAATTCGTTGGAAAAGAAGAATTATTCTATTTATCTGGAAAAGGACATATGTTTCATAATTTCATATGGATGATTATAAATCAAGAACTGCATCACGTGACATTGTCAGCCATTTTGGATTACATCGTCAAGATTCGAACCTGGAACTATTAGAACATTTATTTATCAGGACTTGCAATTCTATTAGTGGATTATTTTGTGAATTCTATATTTGTTGGATTTGATTCTCTAAAACTGTAAGTTTATTTATTTTATTTAAATAATTGTACTTAATAAAATCATTGTTAAAGTTTTACATGCTTGTTAGTTTTCACTCTTTCTGTGTTGCTGCTTATTCGAGCCTAAGCACGTAACATAGAATTGGGGGCTATCGTCTCGGGATTGAGATTGAGATTGTGATTGACATTGAGATTTAAATAAATTTGAATTTAAATTTGAATTTCCCCTAGTTTTTGAAAAATTTAAATTTTTAGTGAGACTAACATGCTTGTATCAAAATGACATCTAAGGTAGAAATATTTCTTTCTAATCCTACCCAGGAGCAATTAGATCTTTTCAAAAAAGATGAGTTGGTTCAAATTGCCAGGAAATACGATCTTTCCGAAGTGAAGGCTTCTTTAACGAAACAAGATATCAAAAAGATTTTGGTCCAGTATTTGGTAGAACAGGATGTTTTGGAACAAAGTGCTTTGATTCCGGTCAGTAAGTCTGCATCAGACTCTGACATAAAATTAAAGGAATTAGAATTAAAATTCAAGATGGAATTAGAGTTGAAGAAGCTAGAATTTCAGGAAAGGGAGAGAGAAAAGCAATTACAATATGAGAGAGAGGAGAAAGAGAAACAAATTGAATTACAAAAAGAGCAAATGCGGATTGATAAAGAGAGAGAGGAGAAAGGAAGACAATTACAATCTGAAAAAGAGGAGAGAGAGAGAGAGAATTAGAGTTGAAGAAGCTGGAATTACAGGAAAGAGAGAAAGAAAAGCAATTACAATTTGAAAAAGAGGAGAGAGAGAGACAATTTGAATTACAGAGAGAGCAGATGCGAATTGAGAGAGAGCGAGAGAAGGAAGAAAGGGAATATCAGTGTAAAATAAAAGAATTAGAGCTGGCAAGTGAGAATCACCATCATACTTCAAATCAAAATTTTGATTTAACAAGGAATATTAGATTAGTGCCCCCTTTCAAAGAAAAAGAAGTAGATAAATATTTCATTCTTTTTGAAAAAGTTGCAGAAAATTTAAAGTGGCCAAGAGAGAATTGGACTCAGTTACTACAATGTGTACTTACTGGTAAGGCTAGCGAGATTTACACTTCACTGTCTGTTCATCAAAGTAGTGACTATGATGTAGTTAAAGAATGCATTTTAAGAGGTTACGAGTTAGTTCCTGAAGCTTATAGGCAAAAATTTAGAAATTACAGAAAAGAAGCTTGACAAACTCATGTCGAATTTGCTAGACAAAAAGAGCAGTTGTTTGATACATGGTGTTTAGCCAAGAAAGTTGAGCAAGATTATCAAAATCTCAAGCAAATTATATTAATTGAAGAGTTCAAAAACTGTGTTCATAGTGATGTTAAAACTTATCTTGATGAATATAAGATTGAAACCTTGGAAAATGCTGCTCGAGCTGCTGACGAATATTCTTTGACACATCAAGTTCCTTATGTTAACAAGACTTCTACTCAACAATTTAATGGCAGAAAAGAATTTCCGCCTAATTCAAGCCCTTCTAAAACTCAAACTAACACAACTTTCAAAAATCAGACTTCAGAGAAGTTTGATTCTAGATCCTTGTTTCTTCCAACGTGTAACTTTTGCAAGAAAAAAGGACACGTTATTTCTGATTGCTAAAAATTGAAAAATAGGCATCAGAATCAAGATAGACCTGTTCCAAATGCTCTTATTTACAAGAGGTCAAGGTCACAGTCATGTATTGCAAGCAATACATTTGTTGGGTCTAATAAATCCCAGTCTGATTTTGATATGGAGAATTATGAACCATTCATATCGAAGGGTTCTATATCACTCTTGGGTGATTCGGCCAATCCCACCCCTATTAAAATTTTAAGGGACACAGGAGCCTCTCAGAGTCTTTTATTATCAGGTACTTTGCCTTTATCTGAGAAGTCTTCTTCTAATGAAAGTGTTCTTGTTCAGGGAGTAGAGTGCGGCTTTGTTAATGTTCCTCTCCATTGTGTAAATTTGTCATCAGACTTAGTGTCAGGACCTGTGACAATCGGAACAGTCTCGGTTTTACCCGTTGAGGGAATAGATTTATTGCTAGGCAACGACTTAGCTGGGGACAAGGTTGTGGTTAATCCACTTGTAACTGACAAGCCTAATTTGGATCAGAAAGTTGATCCAATTGAAAAAGAAATCCCTGATATATTTCAAGCTTGTACAGTTACTAGAGCTATGGTAAAGAAAGCTCTTGAGAATGAAGTTGAAAAGGGCAGTATTCCCTTCGTTGACATATGCATGGGTCAGGTTTATGTTATTGAGGGCAGTATTCCCTTATCTGACGCATGCGTGGGTCAGGCTTATGATGAAAAAGCCAGTATTCCTTTAGCTGACATGAGTAAAGGTCAGGTTTTTGATGAGGTCACTTTTACTCTTGGTTTAGATCAATCAGAAAGTATTGATCATAGTGATCCTCTTTTGACAACTCATTCTCTTTATTCTAATCAGGGTGATGATTTTGAGAGTGATGTTACAGAAGGCAGCATTCCTTCAACTGGCGCTTGTATAGGTCAGGTTTTTGATGAGATCACTTTTACTCTTGGTTTAGATCAATCAGAAGGTATTGATCATAGTGATCCTCTTTTAATAACTCATTCTCTTAATCAGGGTGATAAACGACAGTCACTTGTCGTCGAACAGGAAAAAGATCCTGAGATCTCCTGTTTGTTTCAAAGGGTCATAAATGAGACTGAAGTTACTGAAGTTCCTGTCTGTTATTTCATTAAAAATGGAATTCTTATGAGAAAATGGAGACCTTCCGAGGTACCTGTTGGTGATGAATGGTCAGTGAACTATCAAATAGTAGTTCCAAAACCTTACAGACAGGAAATACTTAATCTGGCCCATGAATCTCCTTTGGCTGGTCATTTAGGGATTAATAAAATGTATCACAAGATTTTGACTCACTTCTATTGGCCAAAAATCAAAAGTGATGTTGTCAAATACTGTAGATCTTGTCATACTTGTCAAATGGTAGGAAAACCCAATCAGAAGATACGTAAGGCTCATCTGCAACCTATTCCTACGTTTGATGAAACATTCAGTGGAATTATGGTAGATTGTGTGGATTCTTTACCTAAGACCAAGTCAAGTAATCAATTAAAGTTAAAAATGAAACTATGGTTTAAAAGAACTGAAAGGGAGAGAACTTTTGAGTCTGATATTGGAGTTGTGTTACTCTTGTTCATTCTTCTTACTTTTCTTCAGATTAGATATTACGGCCCTTACAAAGTTAAGAAGAAAATTAATTAGTTAAGTTATAGTATTAGTGCTCCTGGGATCTAAATTAATTATAGGAGTACCAGTGCATTGAAAGAAATAGCCATGTTAAAAATGTAATTAATTTAGTTGTACCAGTCCCACTCAATGAAGGAATATCATCAGGATTCGACTGACATTGGAGCGACGAATTGTTGGAATTCAGAAATTATAAAAAATCTAGACCAGAAACTTTCACAGTTGCAAGTGCAAGAAAGAAATGAACTGAAAGTTATTATTATATGAGCACTTATGTCCAGATATTCTTACAAGGACAAACAAAATTTTCATGACGTTGAGATTGAGAATTCCATGCTGGAAGAGTCCACTCAAACAGGAATACTTGAAAAAGGAAATTCAGTATTTGCTGAAGAATGATTTTATCAAGCCCAGTAAAAGTGATTGGAGTTCACGATGCATACTTGGGTCAAAACCAGATAAAACTTTCCATATGTGCACTGATTATAGGAAGGTGTTCAGAGTGACAAAAACAGATTCATTCCCATTAACAAGAATTGACTATTCTATTGATAAAATTGGGAATGCCAAGTACGTCACCAAATTCTGACCTTCTGAAAGGATTTTGGCAGATTCCACTACGGAAAGAGCAAAGGAAAACTCAACAATGCGACTCCAAAAGGACTCTACCAATATAAAGAAAGTCCATTTCAACGTCTCATAAAAATGTTCATCTCTGGTTTAGAGATTTGTGACGTCATCATCTACAACGACACCTGGAAAGAACATCTAGCGATAATTCGATAATTCTTCAACAGACTCACTAGTGTATGTTTGACAATTAATTTGTCTAAAAGTGAGTTCTGCTGTGCTTGAGTGCCTTTCCTAGGACATTTTGTGGGACATGGACAAGTTAAAAATTTGAGGCTATTTCTTGATAATATAATTGTAGACACTCTTTCCCGTGTATAATTCATTATATTGTGTAATTTTTTAATTTCAGATGTAAATTGGTTTGTGATAAAAAGAAAGTTTTATCATATAAACCTTTCTTTTTATTTTATGGGGGAAGGTGTTACGGCTATTGGATTTAATTAATTTATTTTTTAATTATTAAATCCAAATTTGTCATTTAGGGTTTATTATTCATTAAATGGGAAATTTTTCTAGAAAATTCAGTTGACCTGGACTTTACTGGTAAACAGGCTGACCTTGGCTTGGATACTTCTTTATCTGACCTTGTTTTGGACATTGTCAACAAGTCTTCAATTCCATTGGTTAATTTCAAGGACAACATTTTATTAGTGGCTGATTTATTCTTCTAGTTCATTCTTTTACTACGTGACTTGAAGAAGGTACCTTTTCCATGACCTTCCAGACTCACATGATTCCTCTTGTTTACGAGGGAATTACAATATATATATAGCTGTGTTTTAGAAGCTAACTTTAGTAGAATTATTGGGCTGTAAGTTATTGGTTGTGTATTTATGTTTGAGTGCTAATATTATTCTGGACTTGTGTCAATTCGTTGGAAAAGAAGAATTATTCTATTTATCTGGAAAAGGACATATGTTTCATAATTTCATTTGGATGATTATAAATCAAGAACTGCATCACGTGACATTGTCAGCCATTTTGGATTACATCGTCAAGATTCGAACCTGGAACTATTAGAACATTTATTTATCAGGACTTGCAATTCTATTAGTGGATTATTTTGTGAATTCTATATTTGTTGGATTTGATTCTCTAAAACTGTAAGTTTATTTATTTTATTTAAATAATTGTACTTAATAAAATCATTGTTAAAGTTTTACAAGCTTGTTAGTTTTCACTCTTTCTGTGTTGCTGCTTATTCGAGCCTAAGCACGTAACAACAGGTTAAAGAGTTTTTATTTCATATTATACGGAGATTCGAACCCAGGTCCACATCACCAGAAAAAATGATGCTACTTAATCAGTGTTATATGCACTGGTGTGTAGCAGACACTTGCATGATCACCAAGTAATTAATTTTCATCTATCTACAGAGTCATTCAGGATTCCTATGAAAGAAATCAATGTGTGTGTGTGTTAATATATGTATATATACACACGTTGCATTCTTGTTCTGGTTATCACTAATCTCTGTGATGTCTCCACATACTGCTGCATGGTGTTCTAACTCATTGACTTCAAATACCAGCTGACACAGAGGACATGTGCCCATTTCCTTTGATTGAGACTTGCACTGACTTGGACTGAAACGGAATAAAAATATATGAAATATATCATGGATTTATTTTTTGAAATTTGATGATGGTAAACCTAACATACAAATGTTACAGAGCATGAGAGGAACAAAAGGAGGCAATACAAATGGGGTGCAGCCTGCATAAGCCTATCTGAAGACACAATTTTCCTTAATGTATGATAGTGGTTTTCTCATCAGATTTTCATATCTTCTAAATTCTGGTAAACAACAGATAGGTTGCCTGGTTGTAGAAGAATTTTTAAGTTAAATATAATGAAATGATGCAAATTGCTTGTATTTACTGTGTCATGCTGTAAATGAAAAATGAAAGAAAAGTTCAAACAGAAATGAGAATAAAATGAATCAATGCAACAACAAATCCCATTTAAATGACTATGGAAATATAAAAAAGCATTACCATCCTTATATTCAGGAGTATACATTTTGAATAAATCCTACTAAAAATCATTCCAGTGCAATATAAATATGTTCTGTGCTGAAAAATGTGGTAAACAAACAACTTTGCATGCATAGATGGGGCAGTTAGAAATGTGTCAGGATAGGTAACAAGGTTATGTAAAAAGCAACACTACAGTACTAGGAATTTTCTAGGAGCAGCAGAAAATACAGTTTTATGTGTGGATTAGTGAGAGAGTCACAAATAAAGTTGTAGAAAACATTAAAAATGGAACTGAACCATGCAGTGGTCCCCTCATGAATGCCCCCCCCCCCCCCGATCAGCGACCACCCACTCTTTACTCCCTTGGCACAGACGAGTTTGTGTTGAAAAATACCCCTCATAAAAGGCCACCCCACTAACGCGACCAGTGGCCACCATATTAGTGCACAAATATAACATTTACCCCTCACATGCAGCCACATTTTATTATTAATTTGTCCATAACCAATATGTGTAGGCTAAAGTACATGCACCATTATGGTTATTATTATATCATGAATGCCGAGGTTTGCAGCAAATGGGGTCAGCAGTGTTTTGATAAGAGCTTTGGGCTGAATACAGTGGATTTTTTAAAAACTGATGAGTACGATCGATGTAAATGTCATGATAATAACTTGCTCAGATAGGCTAGATTTTATGGATTAACACACACAGAGAAACAATTAAACAAAACTGGGTACCAGACAAAGACTGAAAAATCATGTCACAGTTCAGGTTTAACTTACTGTATAATAAGGCATTTCATTCACAAATGTTTCACCTGCAACTTTAAACTGCATATTGTACAATTAACCACATAGGAATAAATCGTTACAAAACTTTAACATGTCATCATCATATAAACAAAGAAATAATACTAGAGAAGAAAAATGAAAGTTTTTAAACTTGACAACAATAGGTAAAGTTCACATGCTGGAAAGAAAAATAAACAATAGCATACAAAATAAGAGGAACATTCTGTAGCAATTGAGAAAATGGAGTAAATGGAAAGATAATTATTTAAAATACGAAACAGCATATGTACCAAGACGTTTGAATGGTTTTGTAATGCATATGCCAACAATACCTCCCTCACATTTCAGGCCTAAGAATACAAACTTTTCCTTTATGTTACCTTGAAATAAATCTGTTTCTAAGACAAAAACATTTTAATAATTAATGATACTTTTAAATGAAGATAATAACTGCTTCAGGTTATATGTAGCTTTCCTAGACTTGTACATCTCACAAATAAAGTCCCCATCTGGAAAGGCCACCAGTCTTTTAAGGCTACTTTCCCGGGGCAGAAGGGGTGGCCGTATATGAGGGGGACATTGTAATTTAAATGTAACATAATTTAAAAATAAAACTCAATGATATAACATGATTACTTCTGACTCATTGCTGGTTTATCAACATTATCAGTACTCTGAAATGGAAGCAACATACCATAGTTATGTACAACATCATGCGAGGTTAGCTATAATATTATGGAAAGAATGTTTTCATGTTAATAAAATTGTTGTTTAAAAAGCTTTTGAGAAGGCAGCTGCAGCTATTAAATGTCAAACTAACAAGATATAGATATTTTGACACACAACCAAATTTTGGTTCTGAAGAAATTATTAATTTTGTATTCAACAATTATAGATTTCTATGTTACTAATGGATGCAACAAAGACAAGAAATGACATATTAAGACATGAACATATAAAGAATAAACAATGAATGGCGTTTATTACATAAAATCTTCAAGCTGAGTATTGCATATAAAACTTTATGTAGTTTTTTTGTGTGACCCTGTACTTACACATGCATATTGGCAAATTGTAGTCTGTGATCTCCTCTTGCTGGGCGATGGACACTCCTCAATATCATCCTAGATTCATAAAAACAAAGACTTACTTGACATTTCACAAGTTAAAAAGAGTTAATAGCATGTAATACACCCTCTTTGTGTTGAGTAAAAGTAGGGCATAGTTGACAGACTGGAGATTACTGACTAACCGGTCACAGTTACCCCAACCTTCTGTCAATGTACAGAAACCATTATTTGTCTATTACATTTACATTTAGTGCCAGTGGATATTTTATGGTAAATTTCAAAATGTCTTGAGCTCGGGTATTGACATTATGGGTGCATACATGATGGAAAAACACAAAAATCGGGGTGTATATGATTTTGTTGTAGGGTTTAATGCCATTTTTCAGCACAAGATAGGCTATACATGGCATCCAATATGAATGGTGGAGGAAGAACAGTGGAGGAAAAACCAGGGAATACCCTGGAAAAAACCACCAACCCACGATATGATACTGGCAAGCTTTCTAATGTATCAACATTGGCCGAGCCCAAAACGCGAACCAACACGCAGGTGAGATTGCATTGATTGGAAAGAGTGAACACTTTAGACCACTAGGCCACACAAGAGCCCCAGGTGTATGTGAAGTAGTTTGATTACTGAAAAGCAAAAGCACACTTAAATGAGAGCCTTTCTTGCAGGATGATACATGTTCTCTGAGCGATCCAACAACAATCATCAGCCCACATGTCAAACATTCTTCTTTCTGTGCATCTACCTGCAAATGAAAAATAAGAAAGTTTAAGAACAATTATCATAAATTCACTTTTATAGATATTAGTATTAGTGGTTTTTAAAAAATGACACTTTCATTAGTACTCAAATCTGTTAATCTGTCAGTGTTTTTGAAACTATCAAAACTTTTTTTAACAGCATGAAAGACAATTCACTGAAAATGCACAAAATACACATAACAATATTTAACTAAACAATAATGATTTCATCACATGATTTTAGATATTACTTTTAATGAACCCTCTCCCAGTTTAAGAAATTAATAAATACGAGCTGTTTCTAGTATTATTGTTTTCAGTATTGATGATACATGATGAAATTTGTCTTTACATTAACAGTGTCACAAAGTTGCAAAATAATACAACTACTGATGTAAAAGATACACATCTTTCTAAAACTTAATCACTATTCATAATAATACAACTATAAACATATGCTTAAGCATACCAGTATACAAGTTTTGAATCTGAAAGAAATATAACAAAGTTTCATCGGAATACAGTAAATGATGTTGATAACATAATTTAAACACTATGACACAAAACTTTAATACTGCTGACCATGCTATTGCCATTGGAAGTGACTACCTTGCCACAGTTATGCAGGTGAGGTAGTTATAATTGTATGAAGGATATTTGAGAGCGATGTTAATGCACTGCAGTGTTTTTCATTTTTAAATATAAACAACAAACCTGTGCTTCCTGGCAATCTGTCAATGCTGACAAATCAAGGTCTCTTTGAATGGGTCTTATAAAGCACACAGCTTGCCCCAAGTTGCTTTCATCTGCCAGGTAAGCACTGGTATATCCACCTTGTGGCATCCTAATCTTTTCTAACAAGACACGGCTGCTAATCCCTGACCTTAGTAATTCAAAGCCCCCTCCATATTTTAATTTGGGAAAGCTTTCTTCGAGTTTTGCTTTGAAATTTGCAGAGTCACTGTCCTTAAATTTTTTTTATCTTTTTATCTCCCAGACCTGCATCATAAAGACACTTTCTTTCCTCTCTGGTGGGAACACTGTCCTGAAAAAGATTGAAAATAATATGTTAGTGTTTGTGAAAATGCAAAAATACCAGACCCTCACTACCACCCAAACAATGAACTCCAATGTGGCATCAGAGCAACGATGAGAACAGTAAAGATCAGCAATATCCTTGATGTTTAGTACCCACCAACCTCAATTAGTCACAAAATTACTAAAAAAAGGAAAATGTGTATCTAAATGGGAGATGTAGCTAATGATACTGGAATTAAAGGAGACACAAGCAGCAATGAGAAAAATGTGAAGTGCGAGCTTGATGATATTACCTTGGTCAATATTTGGAGGCAGTGGACCATAGGTGCAAGGACAATAAAAAAGGCACCTGTGCTATAACATCCCTTACAGGCACCAAATATCAGGTGACATGGTGTTCATTCCCAGCTAATATAAAAGGGTGAATAATGTAGATAATATAGATGCATGTAATTCATATTTCTTCTAAATAAGAAATTAATAATAATGGGCTTCAGTTAGGCAGAAAAATACCTAAACCAAACAAAGCATGTTGGATCAGTTTTCAAACTTGTAAACTTTACTGTGAGAAATTATTAAAGTACTTCTAGTTAAATTTGCATCAAGACCATTGACTAATATGATAATTCACAAATCTTTTCTTATTTTCATACACCATCACTAACATTGTGGGTTTCTATTTATTGAAATGTTATGTCTGGTGTAAGGGAGATAACTGAATGATATACATAAGGTGTGTACTTTCCTCCAATATATTATTCATGTAATACAGATGAGTTCAAGAACACATGTATTAACTTCAATGCAATTAAATTATCCAAAAATGTATTACTGATAAAGTGAGAACCTAAAATCCAGGATTATATATGTAGTTGAGACCTCAGGAATGATTATATAACTAACTAGAGAATCGCATTTTTAATTTCAAGACACAAAAGTTTACAAAAAAAAGACAATTAGAGCAGGACAATTAAAATCAAAATAGGAAGGAATACCATATCTTTAGCAAACTACCTAAAATACTTATACTAGAATATTCTTTATGATACAAGTGAACTATCTACACATGGACCAGGAGTGTCCTCTATCCTGGTCTATAACATGCTTTACAAGAACAAAAAAGTTGTATTTTATCCATGATTTTTCATCTTTTGCGCATAAAATAGTCAATATTTGGCTAAAATTAACTATATTAACTTTACATAACTTTTTTTGTTGCCTGTATGCTAATATTTTGGAAGCTGACTACACAGCCACAAAGCCATCAAAAGCCCCATTCCAAAGCTAATGTGTGTTATTTTCTACATTTTCTATGTAAAAGTCTGTCAATATTAGACCAAAACATCTCAATATCCATTGTTTAACCAAATGACACTATGACAGTATATAAATGGTGGCTATGTATACTCGTACCTATGGATACACTGTAAAGCTGGTATTATCTTTTAGGTATCACAGTACCAATTGTTTTTCCATAGACCTCAATGCTAATATTTGGAGAGATAAATATATTTTCTATCCTAATTTAGCGTACATCTCACACACAAGTTATAGAGAACAATGTTAGATTGTCAATTTGACGATGACAAAACCAGGTACTCCATTGCATTTAAGAGATAACTCTGCTGGAACTAGACGGGTATGAGTTATCTAGTCACAACATACATATTTTCAGTCATGTGTATTACATTTTCGAAAAATCATAAAAAAATACAAAATTTGATCTATTTAGGAATTAGCATAAATTCAGATGTTGCCAAGTGGCTAAACTTTTTTTAAGCCTAACAGAAAGTACAACTCTTACATAATCCACCAATCATAGCTAGTGTTGTTGTTTTTTCTGATTGCAATGTTCCCTACACCTTAAGCTCCACCCACATGGACTTGCGCAATTGGTACCGTTATACCATAAACTGCCAAACTGCAGACATTATAGTGATATAACTGAAAATATTTAAAAGCTATGTTAAAAATCTAAATACCACATACACAAACACACATGCTTAAAGAATTTTTGTTTCCATATAAACGAAAGGACTTTGTTCATAACTGAAAAAAATCTATGATTTAAAGATAGCTGGGGTTTTCTTTATACCTCAGATGTGCTTGATAGCAAGCAAAATCTGTGTGTCCAATATGACATGGGTTCCCTGCTTTTTCCTCGTCTTAGATTTGGGAACCTTCCACCAGCTCTGTATGGCGAAAATATATTCCGCAAGTTTTCATGCTCTGAAATAGGTCTCAAGAGACCTGTAGCACTTGTTGCACATGGGACTGTGGTAGAGGTAGACAAGGCATCAGCAGCCTTCCTCAACAAATCTGCTGCACGCTGCTGATTGCTCATCATCTGAAAATAAAGCAACAATAAACTGGATATATTATTGGTAAAAAAGGTCAACAAAATAATGTCCAAAAAATAACTATTTGCTTTTGGGTAAAAACTTAAATGCAAGGAACCCTATACAAAATCATCAACTACAACTTATTGTACTATTAGACTGCATATTGTTTGATTTACTTGTAAACATTAATTGTATCACAACTTTAGTATATGGACTACTTGGGTAATGAATACTGATTCAATTATTGATATATGATTATACTACACCAGTGCATGAAATATTAGACTACCTTAAAAGGAACAGAATGCTTTTATTCAATGCCAAGAACCAAAAGCACAATAACTTTCATTGCTGTAGGTGACTAGGTTATTGGCTTAAAAATTTCTTAAATTTTTAATTTTCAATTCTGGGGTATTTTAAGATTAAACCATTATCTGTTCAAATGAAATAATTTCAACTTTAAAACATAATTTGAACTGTTTTGGGTTGTTTTCAAGAGTGCTGGAGACATCTTAGTGTGATTAGTTACTCCCCTAATTCCCCTGCCAGCTGACCCTCTGACAAGTTCTTTATTTAGGCAGTGAGATGTACAGAGGCTCATTACAATGAAAATTATATTTCCAACAATGAATAGAGGCTTGGGGTATGTTTGTTCTAATCTATATTTTATGAGGTATTGATGTTTTGATGTTATTCTGAATGTTAATTTTGCCGGAGCATATGTACATTAGTATCACAGAAAAAGATTTACTTCTGTGAAGTGTATTAAACTGGGCGACGTACTAAACGATCTTAACGACCCAGGGTCATCTGGTGGCACGATTTACCCAAATACTGTACTCCAGAAAAAAAAATGTGAAACATTTCCTACTAAATACATTTTTTAATTCATTGTCAAGTTAAGTTCTGGGTCATATTAAATATGTTAAATTACTACAGCTCTTTTCATCGGTTGTCACATGAGTTCACACTTGTCCCAAGATGAAAAATTCTTGAAAATCGCACGTTTCAGAAGCCGTAACTTCAGTTTGGTACAACGCAGAAAAGTCAATGATGGATTGATGAATAGAAAAATATCTCAGAAGTAAAACAAGCCAAAGATAATGGTCTTGTGATTTTAAATACGGAAATAGCAGAAAGAAAATGGAGGGTCAGCGGTGTAACCTAGGTTTACATATAAGACATAGCACATGTTGATTTTGTTTAGACGCACAAAACATAAATATCAGCATCAGGTCTTACATGTGTAAGTATTTGGATGTTACGTACCTTCTCTTTTTATATAGTATGATAGAGTGGGTCCTATGTCAGAATGTGTATTTTTGTCTCTCTGTATGATTTTGTTCCTTTATTTTTTTTCCACATCAAGCTCGCGTCGAGCACTTGTGATAAGACAACTTATAGACAATTCGGCCCAACTATGCGATAGTTGTATAAAGATTTTTTTTCATACAGCAAGTAGATACAATGTATTAAGATTATATATATATATATATATATATATATATATATATATATATATATATATATATATATATATGTGTGTGTGTGTGTGTGTGTGTGTGTGTGTGTGTGTGTGTGTGAGAGAGAGAGAAACGTAAACTAACATATTCATGTATTGCACTTTCTAATTAAAATATTTCAATACATCTATTTTTTATGCTTAAGAAAAATATATGCATCTGCACAACGGCATTCTGAATTTAAGTCGTCTGGTCCAATTATCTATATTGATTTATCAAATAATAATACTTGCCAGATAATATTCTACAGAACACATTTACATTTTTCTAAGAGTAGCGACACCATACATGAGATATTATACTAATATATTTGATATTAGGCTTCAGAATGTAACACTGCTTAATATATGAGACACTCGATTGCACATAGCTTCTAAAAATAGAAACAATGTATTGTTACAAATTAGCGACAAGAGTAGAGGCCATGCATACCTCTTGAAAACACTAATCCTACTTTGAGAGGGATACTTCAAAGGCTTTCTTACCTTTTAATGAATACTTACTTGTTGAAAACGATTACAGATTTAATGAAGTCTCTTGTCATATGTATCTAATACATACATTATATGTTTGGAGTGACTGAAAAGGCATACTTTTGCGTTTATATTTTGAATCAGAAACTTATGATTAGAATGGTATTAATTTGACAACTTAAAATGTTTTTGGTGTTTATAATATTCATTATCAATTTAAATGAAATTTAAAATATGAGAAATTTTGCTAAAGATGCATTTTATGTTGTGCACATTTATCTGTCTTTTTCATAACTTAGCAAACACAATAATGTTCTGAATTAAATTTATGTAAAATTATCGCAAAATACCTAATTATGCAATTTTCAACCATATTCCCTGTATAATTTTAGTTGTAACAAATACATTCAAATATGCGAAGATATCTTGTAACATATGTATTTTACTTGAGAATAAAGTTTTTGAGATCTAAATCAACTTTCTTCCACAGGGTCAGGAGATATGATGCATCTCATTTGTGTCTACGTAACTCCCAAAGCACCACGTCTATCTCTACTATACTTCTGTTTTTTTCTCCACAGTAATATTTGGCTTTGGGACGGTTTTTCCTAAAGATATCATAAAGCTCCTAACCATTATAACTTCGGAAAACATGTATCTTGTTCACCAAATGTTTCAAATTTTATTCTAAAACATATTATATAAGAATTGTTAACATATATGTTGAAAATAAGTACTTGTTAAAACTATTGTCTATTGTATTTTAAAATTGGATCGAATTATCTTTAGAGTTGGGCCGAATTGTCTGGGCCGAATTGTCTTTAAAGTTGGGCCGAATTGTCTTATTTTCGGTCCAAGTTGGGCCGAATTTAGACCAGCTAGTTGGTCTCTAAGCCTTTTTTTTTTGGACTTGACGGTCAAGTCAAAATAAAAAAAAGGCTTAGAGACCAACTAACTGGTCTAGGCCGAATTGACCAATAGCCAATAACACTTAAGTTACTAAGACCACCCTGCTGTTGTTATGGCGTTTTTGTTTTCTTAAGGTATCATAAAATCACTCAGAGCTTCGATAAAGAATATGGTTTTATGGGTTGGGTCGGCATGACGTCACGAGCTTAGCGACCTACTTTCCGCCATATTGCCGAGGTGAAAACAATCGCTTAGTAACAGTACGGTAGCGTTAGTTATGTTCGATATTACAAGCCGTTTTTGTTTACCTATATTTTGTTTCTTATTTCTATTTTCTGTTCAGAAATGTTACATGGTCTTCTGTACATGCAGGATTTAAAACCATATATGTGTGTTTGTCGAATATTTTTTAGACGTAATATATTTTAAAGATAAGCAATTAAAAATTCGTCGCTACCTTACACCTAAAAATGACGGGAATGAAAGAATTAAAAGGTTGGTGTTTTTTTCACACGTAGATCTATCAGGTTATTTTTGCCGCACAAAATTAGTGACGTAAAGCAATCTAACTTCCCCTGGGGAGCATTTGTTATTTTCATTGAGGTGGCAGGGTCCAGTTTCGTAAATTGGCCCCTGGCAAATTTCTTAACTTAAGGGTATGGTGTGAGTTTTTGAGCTACTATTGTGTAATAATTAAAGATATGGATAAATTTGTGAACTAGGTGTTTCAGGCTTGTGTTGTTCTCGAAATTGATGTCAGACATGTACACTTTCCATAGTTACTCTGCAGTATGTTGATTGTGAAATACCAATAGTCGGCTAGGAAGAAGAGCTAGCCTCCCATAGCAGTAGACACGTGGGTTCAAGGCAAGTAGAATATCTCAAAAACGGCATGGATGACAACTATTATGAATTGCATCAAGCTATTTAGTAGACAATGTTTTTCAAAATTTTCACCTAGGAAAAGGCCTTGCGTTTGCACTGTGAGCACCACATGCTGTCAAAAATGGCCTTCGGATGTGAAAAATGCATGTATAAAATAGGTGTTGGGGTACATAAATATTTTATTCTAAGAACTTCAGTAGACTTGTCAGGTCATGTGTGTGATATGATTATGTTGCACTACATAATACCTATCCAGAAATATGTACCTTTTTGACCTCACTCGCGTATTATATTTTTAATGAATTTTTATATTAGGCAGGTGCATGCGACATTAAATTTGTACATAAAAACTGGACCCTGCCCCCTTAAGGGAAAAATGCTATAAAAAAAATTGTGCAATGAACCACATTTTGTCTTATTTTCTTGTTCTTTATTCATATGCAATTAATTCTTATACATTAGCCTTATCATAGTACCTCTATTTGTCTCCTTATTTTGAATCTCTCAGCTCTATAGGACATTCAAGGGAGGTAATTTCTTTTTGCACCTATAAATTATACCTATTGGTATCAGGACAAGTTAGCATATTTTGAGCTTAACTAAGTTGCTTTGAGAGAAAATGGGGGTTTAAAATGTGTTTACTTGATTTTCATGTAGGTAACAAGCTCTGTACTCCTATTTTAATGAAAGTTATTCATATTTCATTGCAGACACACAAAAACATTACATGACATGACATCACACATTCTTCTAAGTCATTTCACTCCACAGGAGCAAATGCACTTTCAAGAAAACATAAGTAGACATACTGTTATAAATGGTGAATGTCATCAATGGAACGATGTTGCAAATAGTGATGGATATGGCATATTGCGGACAATGTTTCGAGGAAAAAGAATTAAAGTTTTAGTACTTTTGTGAACAGTTCCACCATATTGGATTTAAACTTACAGTTATTGCATTGTACACAAACAGTAATGCACAAACCCTGTCTTTTGTGTATCGTAACAACTGGAAAAGCATTCTTACATTGATGTGACAGAAATACCCTGATTAGTTCTGAAAGTTTATTGATGTTGACAACACAGTTTTCTTCTGGCATACTGGTAGCCACTTTTTTACTGAGTACAGAATGAGTAATAATGTCAGTTGTTTTCCTTTTTGTAGGTCTCAATTTGCATGGAATGATGTTAGGATCTGTTGTCACAGTCATATTGGTAGAAGCATTTAAGTTTGAAGCATGTATTCATTATGATCCGAACACACTAAAGATTGATTATGAAAGACTGACTTGGCTTCATCATGACTTGTATTTTCTGGTAGGTCCTTATTTAAAGTAATAGAAGTTACAACATGTCCCTTTTTGTACTGAATTTTCTTCTTGTTAATATTTTTCTTGTAGCTTTTCTTTCTATTTCCTCTCATTCTCTATATCCTTGCAATTGCTAAAGTCAGCTGTGAGTGGATAGGATTCTGAGAATATTTGGGTTAACTGTATGGACTGTGTATTCATTTTGTATTTTGGGCTTGAGAATGGTTCATTTCAAAGGCCTGTTGTCACTGAATTTATCTGATATGTTGATGTAAGTTCAGCAAGGTTCCTCACATCAATGTCCCAACATAGAATAATATTTGTTTCTTTATATCTGTCCCAATTAGCTAGACATAGGTGTATTCACCCCCCCCCCCATGCTGTTTATGTTAGCATCACTAGAACAATACCAGGTCAGGAATGTTGATGTGTATGTCTCAAGCTATAATTATTATTAAAGTACATTATAAATGTAAATGTCTGGTAACATTTTTCTTAAGTGGCACTTTTTAAAAGAAAAATTTCAACAAATAATTGCTTGAACAATAGAGAAGTTCTATCGCTAACAACAAAGAGTGTATCTCATATTCAGTCACTATTTGCAACTATAAAATCCATTCTTAGCATTCAGTCAACATCATCATGTAATTCTGGTATCTTCCTGACTATACGATGGCAAAAAGGACAGGAAATATTCCATTGCACACAAGTTTAATTCTTTTCAAGACAGCAACCCTAGCACAAAGTATTACAATGCAATGCATTTTGCCGCAATGTAGTCACTTTTCTAAAAGAGTAATAACATTTTTACTTTAGCATACAAAATAATTTCCTTGATACCATTTTGTTAGATAATGTCTAGGTAAGTGATATGTACAAAATTTTTGACAGAAATTATTTTTTGCAAAATGCTTAAGGGAAAAATGCTATAAAAAAAAATTGTGCAATGAACCACATTTTGTCTTATTTTCTTGTTCTTTATTCATATGCAATTAATTCTTATACATTAGCCTTATCATAGTACCTCTATTTGTCTCCTTATTTTGAATCTCTCAGCTCTATAGGACATTCAAGGGAGGTAATTTCTTTTTGCACCTATAAATTATACCTATTGGTATCAGGACAAGTTAGCATATTTTGAGCTTAACTAAGTTGCTTTGAGAGAAAATGGGGGTTTAAAATGTGTTTACTTGATTTTCATGTAGGTAACAAGCTCTGTACTCCTATTTTAATGAAAGTTATTCATATTTCATTGCAGACACACAAAAACATTACATGACATGACATCACACATTCTTCTAAGTCATTTCACTCCACAGGAGCAAATGCACTTTCAAGAAAACATAAGTAGACATACTGTTATAAATGGTGAATGTCATCAATGGAACGATGTTGCAAATAGTGATGGATATGGCATATTGCGGACAATGTTTCGAGGAAAAAGAATTAAAGTTTTAGTACTTTTGTGAACAGTTCCACCATATTGGATTTAAACTTACAGTTATTGCATTGTACACAAACAGTAATGCACAAACCCTGTCTTTTGTGTATCGTAACAACTGGAAAAGCATTCTTACATTGATGTGACAGAAATACCCTGATTAGTTCTGAAAGTTTATTGATGTTGACAACACAGTTTTCTTCTGGCATACTGGTAGCCACTTTTTTACTGAGTACAGAATGAGTAATAATGTCAGTTGTTTTCCTTTTTGTAGGTCTCAATTTGCATGGAATGATGTTAGGATCTGTTGTCACAGTCATATTGGTAGAAGCATTTAAGTTTGAAGCATGTATTCATTATGATCCGAACACACTAAAGATTGATTATGAAAGACTGACTTGGCTTCATCATGACTTGTATTTTCTGGTAGGTCCTTATTTAAAGTAATAGAAGTTACAACATGTCCCTTTTTGTACTGAATTTTCTTCTTGTTAATATTTTTCTTGTAGCTTTTCTTTCTATTTCCTCTCATTCTCTATATCCTTGCAATTGCTAAAGTCAGCTGTGAGTGGATAGGATTCTGAGAATATTTGGGTTAACTGTATGGACTGTGTATTCATTTTGTATTTTGGGCTTGAGAATGGTTCATTTCAAAGGCCTGTTGTCACTGAATTTATCTGATATGTTGATGTAAGTTCAGCAAGGTTCCTCACATCAATGTCCCAACATAGAATAATATTTGTTTCTTTATATCTGTCCCAATTAGCTAGACATAGGTGTATTCACCCCCCCCCCCATGCTGTTTATGTTAGCATCACTAGAACAATACCAGGTCAGGAATGTTGATTTTTATGTCTCAAGCTATAATTATTATTAAAGTACATTATAAATGTAAATGTCTGGTAACATTTTTCTTAAGTGGCACTTTTTAAAAGAAAAATTTCAACAAATAATTGCTTGAACAATAGAGAAGTTCTATCGCTAACAACAAAGAGTGTATCTCATATTCAGTCACTATTTGCAACTATAAAATCCATTCTTAGCATTCAGTCAACATCATCATGTAATTCTGGTATCTTCCTGACTATACGATGGCAAAAAGGACAGGAAATATTCCATTGCACACAAGTTTAATTCTTTTCAAGACAGCAACCCTAGCACAAAGTATTACAATGCAATGCATTTTGCCGCAATGTAGTCACTTTTCTAAAAGAGTAATAACATTTTTACTTTAGCATACAAAATAATTTCCTTGATACCATTTTGTTAGATAATGTCTAGGTAAGTGATATGTACAAAATTTTTGACAGAAATTATTTTTTGCAAAATGCTTAAGGGAAAAATGCTATAAAAAAAATTGTGCAATGAACCACATTTTGTCTTATTTTCTTGTTCTTTATTCATATGCAATTAATTCTTATACATTAGCCTTATCATAGTACCTCTATTTGTCTCCTTATTTTGAATCTCTCAGCTCTATAGGACATTCAAGGGAGGTAATTTCTTTTTGCACCTATAAATTATACCTATTGGTATCAGGACAAGTTAGCATATTTTGAGCTTAACTAAGTTGCTTTGAGAGAAAATGGGGGTTTAAAATGTGTTTACTTGATTTTCATGTAGGTAACAAGCTCTGTACTCCTATTTTAATGAAAGTTATTCATATTTCATTGCAGACACACAAAAACATTACATGACATGACATCACACATTCTTCTAAGTCATTTCACTCCACAGGAGCAAATGCACTTTCAAGAAAACATAAGTAGACATACTGTTATAAATGGTGAATGTCATCAATGGAACGATGTTGCAAATAGTGATGGATATGGCATATTGCGGACAATGTTTCGAGGAAAAAGAATTAAAGTTTTAGTACTTTTGTGAACAGTTCCACCATATTGGATTTAAACTTACAGTTATTGCATTGTACACAAACAGTAATGCACAAACCCTGTCTTTTGTGTATCGTAACAACTGGAAAAGCATTCTTACATTGATGTGACAGAAATACCCTGATTAGTTCTGAAAGTTTATTGATGTTGACAACACAGTTTTCTTCTGGCATACTGGTAGCCACTTTTTTACTGAGTACAGAATGAGTAATAATGTCAGTTGTTTTCCTTTTTGTAGGTCTCAATTTGCATGGAATGATGTTAGGATCTGTTGTCACAGTCATATTGGTAGAAGCATTTAAGTTTGAAGCATGTATTCATTATGATCCGAACACACTAAAGATTGATTATGAAAGACTGACTTGGCTTCATCATGACTTTTATTTTCTGGTAGGTCCTTATTTAAAGTAATAGAAGTTACAACATGTCCCTTTTTGTACTGAATTTTCTTCTTGTTAATATTTTTCTTGTAGCTTTTCTTTCTATTTCCTCTCATTCTCTATATCCTTGCAATTGCTAAAGTCAGCTGTGAGTGGATAGGATTCTGAGAATATTTGGGTTAACTGTATGGACTGTGTATTCATTTTGTATTTTGGGCTTGAGAATGGTTCATTTCAAAGGCCTGTTGTCACTGAATTTATCTGATATGTTGATGTAAGTTCAGCAAGGTTCCTCACATCAATGTCCCAACATAGAATAATATTTGTTTCTTTATATCTGTCCCAATTAGCTAGACATAGGTGTATTCACCCCCCCCCATGCTGTTTATGTTAGCATCACTAGAACAATACCAGGTCAGGAATGTTGATGTGTATGTCTCAAGCTATAATTATTATTAAAGTACATTATAAATGTAAATGTCTGGTAACATTTTTCTTAAGTGGCACTTTTTAAAAGAAAAATTTCAACAAATAATTGCTTGAACAATAGAGAAGTTCTATCGCTAACAACAAAGAGTGTATCTCATATTCAGTCACTATTTGCAACTATAAAATCCATTCTTAGCATTCAGTCAACATCATCATGTAATTCTGGTATCTTCCTGACTATACGATGGCAAAAAGGACAGGAAATATTCCATTGCACACAAGTTTAATTCTTTTCAAGACAGCAACCCTAGCACAAAGTATTACAATGCAATGCATTTTGCCGCAATGTAGTCACTTTTCTAAAAGAGTAATAACATTTTTACTTTAGCATACAAAATAATTTCCTTGATACCATTTTGTTAGATAATGTCTAGGTAAGTGATATGTACAAAATTTTTGACAGAAATTATTTTTTGCAAAATGCTTAAGGTGGCAGGGTCCAGTTTCGTAAATTGGCCCCTGGCAAATTTCTTAACTTAAGGGTATGGTGTGAGTTTTTGAGCTACTATTGTGTAATAATTAAAGATATGGATAAATTTGTGAACTAGGTGTTTCAGGCTTGTGTTGTTCTCGAAATTGATGTCAGACATGTACACTTTCCATAGTTACTCTGCAGTATGTTGATTGTGAAATACCAATAGTCGGCTAGGAAGAAGAGCTAGCCTCCCATAGCAGTAGACACGTGGGTTCAAGGCAAGTAGAATATCTCAAAAACGGCATGGATGACAACTATTATGAATTGCATCAAGCTATTTAGTAGACAATGTTTTTCAAAATTTTCACCTAGGAAAAGGCCTTGCGTTTGCACTGTGAGCACCACATGCTGTCAAAAATGGCCTTCGGATGTGAAAAATGCATGTATAAAATAGGTGTTGGGGTACATAAATATTTTATTCTAAGAACTTCAGTAGACTTGTCAGGTCATGTGTGTGATATGATTATGTTGCACTACATAATACCTATCCAGAAATATGTACCTTTTTGACCTCACTCGCGTATTATATTTTTAATGAATTTTTATATTAGGCAGGTGCATGCGACATTAAATTTGTACATAAAAACTGGACCCTGCCCCCTTAAGGGAAAAATGCTATAAAAAAAATTGTGCAATGAACCACATTTTGTCTTATTTTCTTGTTCTTTATTCATATGCAATTAATTCTTATACATTAGCCTTATCATAGTACCTCTATTTGTCTCCTTATTTTGAATCTCTCAGCTCTATAGGACATTCAAGGGAGGTAATTTCTTTTTGCACCTATAAATTATACCTATTGGTATCAGGACAAGTTAGCATATTTTGAGCTTAACTAAGTTGCTTTGAGAGAAAATGGGGGTTTAAAATGTGTTTACTTGATTTTCATGTAGGTAACAAGCTCTGTACTCCTATTTTAATGAAAGTTATTCATATTTCATTGCAGACACACAAAAACATTACATGACATGACATCACACATTCTTCTAAGTCATTTCACTCCACAGGAGCAAATGCACTTTCAAGAAAACATAAGTAGACATACTGTTATAAATGGTGAATGTCATCAATGGAACGATGTTGCAAATAGTGATGGATATGGCATATTGCGGACAATGTTTCGAGGAAAAAGAATTAAAGTTTTAGTACTTTTGTGAACAGTTCCACCATATTGGATTTAAACTTACAGTTATGGCATTGTACACAAACAGTAATGCACAAACCCTGTCTTTTGTGTATCGTAACAACTGGAAAAGCATTCTTACATTGATGTGACAGAAATACCCTGATTAGTTCTGAAAGTTTATTGATGTTGACAACACAGTTTTCTTCTGGCATACTGGTAGCCACTTTTTTACTGAGTACAGAATGAGTAATAATGTCAGTTGTTTTCCTTTTTGTAGGTCTCAATTTGCATGGAATGATGTTAGGATCTGTTGTCACAGTCATATTGGTAGAAGCATTTAAGTTTGAAGCATGTATTCATTATGATCCGAACACACTAAAGATTGATTATGAAAGACTGACTTGGCTTCATCATGACTTGTATTTTCTGGTAGGTCCTTATTTAAAGTAATAGAAGTTACAACATGTCCCTTTTTGTACTGAATTTTCTTCTTGTTAATATTTTTCTTGTAGCTTTTCTTTCTATTTCCTCTCATTCTCTATATCCTTGCAATTGCTAAAGTCAGCTGTGAGTGGATAGGATTCTGAGAATATTTGGGTTAACTGTATGGACTGTGTATTCATTTTGTATTTTGGGCTTGAGAATGGTTCATTTCAAAGGCCTGTTGTCACTGAATTTATCTGATATGTTGATGTAAGTTCAGCAAGGTTCCTCACATCAATGTCCCAACATAGAATAATATTTGTTTCTTTATATCTGTCCCAATTAGCTAGACATAGGTGTATTCACCCCCCCCCCATGCTGTTTATGTTAGCATCACTAGAACAATACCAGGTCAGGAATGTTGATGTGTATGTCTCAAGCTATAATTATTATTAAAGTACATTATAAATGTAAATGTCTGGTAACATTTTTCTTAAGTGGCACTTTTTAAAAGAAAAATTTCAACAAATAATTGCTTGAACAATAGAGAAGTTCTATCGCTAACAACAAAGAGTGTATCTCATATTCAGTCACTATTTGCAACTATAAAATCCATTCTTAGCATTCAGTCAACATCATCATGTAATTCTGGTATCTTCCTGACTATACGATGGCAAAAAGGACAGGAAATATTCCATTGCACACAAGTTTAATTCTTTTCAAGACAGCAACCCTAGCACAAAGTATTACAATGCAATGCATTTTGCCGCAATGTAGTCACTTTTCTAAAAGAGTAATAACATTTTTACTTTAGCATACAAAATAATTTCCTTGATACCATTTTGTTAGATAATGTCTAGGTAAGTGATATGTACAAAATTTTTGACAGAAATTATTTTTTGCAAAATGCTTAAGGTGGCAGGGTCCAGTTTCGTAAATTGGCCCCTGGCAAATTTCTTAACTTAAGGGTATGGTGTGAGTTTTTGAGCTACTATTGTGTAATAATTAAAGATATGGATAAATTTGTGAACTAGGTGTTTCAGGCTTGTGTTGTTCTCGAAATTGATGTCAGACATGTACACTTTCCATAGTTACTCTGCAGTATGTTGATTGTGAAATACCAATAGTCGGCTAGGAAGAAGAGCTAGCCTCCCATAGCAGTAGACACGTGGGTTCAAGGCAAGTAGAATATCTCAAAAACGGCATGGATGACAACTATTATGAATTGCATCAAGCTATTTAGTAGACAATGTTTTTCAAAATTTTCACCTAGGAAAAGGCCTTGCGTTTGCACTGTGAGCACCACATGCTGTCAAAAATGGCCTTCGGATGTGAAAAATGCATGTATAAAATAGGTGTTGGGGTACATAAATATTTTATTCTAAGAACTTCAGTAGACTTGTCAGGTCATGTGTGTGATATGATTATGTTGCACTACATAATACCTATCCAGAAATATGTACCTTTTTGACCTCACTCGCGTATTATATTTTTAATGAATTTTTATATTAGGCAGGTGCATGCGACATTAAATTTGTACATAAAAACTGGACCCTGCCCCCTTAAGGGAAAAATGCTATAAAAAAAATTGTGCAATGAACCACATTTTGTCTTATTTTCTTGTTCTTTATTCATATGCAATTAATTCTTATACATTAGCCTTATCATAGTACCTCTATTTGTCTCCTTATTTTGAATCTCTCAGCTCTATAGGACATTCAAGGGAGGTAATTTCTTTTTGCACCTATAAATTATACCTATTGGTATCAGGACAAGTTAGCATATTTTGAGCTTAACTAAGTTGCTTTGAGAGAAAATGGGGGTTTAAAATGTGTTTACTTGATTTTCATGTAGGTAACAAGCTCTGTACTCCTATTTTAATGAAAGTTATTCATATTTCATTGCAGACACACAAAAACATTACATGACATGACATCACACATTCTTCTAAGTCATTTCACTCCACAGGAGCAAATGCACTTTCAAGAAAACATAAGTAGACATACTGTTATAAATGGTGAATGTCATCAATGGAACGATGTTGCAAATAGTGATGGATATGGCATATTGCGGACAATGTTTCGAGGAAAAAGAATTAAAGTTTTAGTACTTTTGTGAACAGTTCCACCATATTGGATTTAAACTTACAGTTATGGCATTGTACACAAACAGTAATGCACAAACCCTGTCTTTTGTGTATCGTAACAACTGGAAAAGCATTCTTACATTGATGTGACAGAAATACCCTGATTAGTTCTGAAAGTTTATTGATGTTGACAACACAGTTTTCTTCTGGCATACTGGTAGCCACTTTTTTACTGAGTACAGAATGAGTAATAATGTCAGTTGTTTTCCTTTTTGTAGGTCTCAATTTGCATGGAATGATGTTAGGATCTGTTGTCACAGTCATATTGGTAGAAGCATTTAAGTTTGAAGCATGTATTCATTATGATCCGAACACACTAAAGATTGATTATGAAAGACTGACTTGGCTTCATCATGACTTGTATTTTCTGGTAGGTCCTTATTTAAAGTAATAGAAGTTACAACATGTCCCTTTTTGTACTGAATTTTCTTCTTGTTAATATTTTTCTTGTAGCTTTTCTTTCTATTTCCTCTCATTCTCTATATCCTTGCAATTGCTAAAGTCAGCTGTGAGTGGATAGGATTCTGAGAATATTTGGGTTAACTGTATGGACTGTGTATTCATTTTGTATTTTGGGCTTGAGAATGGTTCATTTCAAAGGCCTGTTGTCACTGAATTTATCTGATATGTTGATGTAAGTTCAGCAAGGTTCCTCACATCAATGTCCCAACATAGAATAATATTTGTTTCTTTATATCTGTCCCAATTAGCTAGACATAGGTGTATTCACCCCCCCCCCCATGCTGTTTATGTTAGCATCACTAGAACAATACCAGGTCAGGAATGTTGATGTGTATGTCTCAAGCTATAATTATTATTAAAGTACATTATAAATGTAAATGTCTGGTAACATTTTTCTTAAGTGGCACTTTTTAAAAGAAAAATTTCAACAAATAATTGCTTGAACAATAGAGAAGTTCTATCGCTAACAACAAAGAGTGTATCTCATATTCAGTCACTATTTGCAACTATAAAATCCATTCTTAGCATTCAGTCAACATCATCATGTAATTCTGGTATCTTCCTGACTATACGATGGCAAAAAGGACAGGAAATATTCCATTGCACACAAGTTTAATTCTTTTCAAGACAGCAACCCTAGCACAAAGTATTACAATGCAATGCATTTTGCCGCAATGTAGTCACTTTTCTAAAAGAGTAATAACATTTTTACTTTAGCATACAAAATAATTTCCTTGATACCATTTTGTTAGATAATGTCTAGGTAAGTGATATGTACAAAATTTTTGACAGAAATTATTTTTTGCAAAATGCTTAAGGTGGCAGGGTCCAGTTTCGTAAATTGGCCCCTGGCAAATTTCTTAACTTAAGGGTATGGTGTGAGTTTTTGAGCTACTATTGTGTAATAATTAAAGATATGGATAAATTTGTGAACTAGGTGTTTCAGGCTTGTGTTGTTCTCGAAATTGATGTCAGACATGTACACTTTCCATAGTTACTCTGCAGTATGTTGATTGTGAAATACCAATAGTCGGCTAGGAAGAAGAGCTAGCCTCCCATAGCAGTAGACACGTGGGTTCAAGGCAAGTAGAATATCTCAAAAACGGCATGGATGACAACTATTATGAATTGCATCAAGCTATTTAGTAGACAATGTTTTTCAAAATTTTCACCTAGGAAAAGGCCTTGCGTTTGCACTGTGAGCACCACATGCTGTCAAACCACATGGCCTTCGGATGTGAAAAATGCATGTATAAAATAGGTGTTGGGGTACATAAATATTTTATTCTAAGAACTTCAGTAGACTTGTCAGGTCATGTGTGTGATATGATTATGTTGCACTACATAATACCTATCCAGAAATATGTACCTTTTTGACCTCACTCGCGTATTATATTTTTAATGAATTTTTATATTAGGCAGGTGCATGCGACATTAAATTTGTACATAAAAACTGGACCCTGCCCCCTGAGTAAAAACTAGGAAATTTAGAGCGCCGTCTGTTGTCATAATGGCTGAAAAATGATCCTGACACAATTAGATTGTTGCGGGGCCAACTCTAAATGAAATCAGGAGTTGGAATGATGTAATATGGCAAGTTTATATAAATAGAATATACAACTCGTAATAACTCACATAGCATTTGCCATACGACAAACTACGGTATGAAGTTAGCGTTTGGCAAAAAGCAAGATACCATGACGCAGAAGGAAAGTATATCTAAACACTTGCATCTAGCCCTTTACCGTTTGCATCAATGAAGAATACAATATACATGGATGGAATTAGGAAAGTAGCACTTGCAAGTTGCCACGTACAGTTTGCATCAATAAAGATAACAATATACATGGATAGAATTATGAAAGTAGCACTTGCAAACAGCAATTTACAATAACGCATCAAGGAAGATTACAAAATACATGCATAGAATTATGGCGGTAATCCCCCTCCATAAGTATAGACCAATCTTAGAATATATTAATGTATTCATGTGATTATGGAAAAACGCATCCAAAACGAGGCTAAAATAGTCACAACCTGGCTGATACACACAGGCACTTCATTTTGAGTAATTCATGTATACACTCATCATATAACATGTATACATGAATTTAATTTCAAGTGTCTGTGTGTAGCAGTCAGGTTGTGCCTATTTTAGCCTCGTTTTGGATGCGTTGTTGGACAGTTGATCCCGGCAACATAAAAAAGTAATGACAGTTATTGTTGTGATCCTTTGTGCAATGGGAATGCTAGAATTCACATAATTAAGCTTCCACCGAAAAAGATGGAGCCTCGTGCAAAATGGATCGATGCAAATGGTTGCGATGTGGGGGACGAATTTTAAGGTAAGAAACTGGACGAGTGTTGGTGTGTTTGTATTTTCTTTTAACTGAATGATGTACTGATTACTATTATATCCTGTCAGTTTTTTGACCTTCAATAAGAATTTTAACCCACAGAATGATTGTGAAACTAACTGAGTGTTATTTAATACGCTATTATTAGTTAATTTATCATTCAAATTAGGGATGTTAAATATCGTTTTTTTTCTTCAAAACCGATTATCGTTTGTAGAAATCCGATTTTAAACCGATTATCGGTTTTTGTCCTACATAGAAATTACAGAAATATATTCTTATAATGCAAGTTAGTGTATGCTTCGTGCGAATACAAGATATTCATTACATACCATAACGTACAGATGCGCAAGCGGCGCGACACGGTGTCAACTTCGAATTGTTTATTTTCTACTTAAAGATTTGAATAAACCTCATTTATACTGTAGGTGTATGAAAGAAATCTTTTATTAATTGTCACTGGTTTATTAGGGTGGTTGCTCGAAATTAGCGTCTTCTTCATTGTAGTCAATCGTGACATCATCGTCTGACGGCATGGAGGACCATATTGTGGCTCCACCAAAGCCATCAAATCACGGAAGGAATTGGATTCAACAATCGAAATTGGTAGCATGTTTTCAGCGACAAACTTAGCTACAGCAGCAGTAACCTTTTCTTGATGACTATCAGGACAGTTTCTATGTGTTCCAATAAATGTTGTTAATCACGGCTAAACATTTGAAGGAGCCGCAAATCCGGGATGTTTGCTACGCAAATGTGCATGCAATCCGGTAGTAGCACCACCGCTCCGACTTATTTGTTGTGAACATAGTTTACAGCGAGCCATGCTTGCTTGATGAAATTTTTTCAAAGTTTTCCCATACATCAGATTTATTTATACGACCAGCAGAGACCAGTCCTCAACAACAGAGACTGTAGCTATTAACAGTCTATTGTTGTCAATTTCGGACATCAAAGAACTTAGCGACCGGTCGGTCGACTAACTATTGACATCCTTCAACAATAAATGTATTCATTTACAAAGACGCTGCATGGAGCGCTCACAAATTTTAAACACACCTTCTTATCTGCTGGCCATATTGTATTAAAATGTAAACACTAAACAAATGCATGAATGCATTTTTTTCTGACAATTTTTAAAATTTTCACTACAAAAATGGTAAAAAATATTGAATTCGATTATCGTTTTGTAAAAACAAAAACCGATAATCGTTTTCAAAACCGATAATCGGATTTCCGATTTTCGTTTAACAACCCTAATTCAAATACTCCACCCACATCTAAAAGTAGTCAACATATGACAGTGAAAAAAAAAGAAGATAGTTTCCAGTTTTTAAATTTCCGTTTTTATGTGTATGTGAATTTAATTAAAACCTGCAAATTACTGTAGGATCCTGGTCGTTCTCATGATTAAAGACATTAAATAAATGGCACACAATCAGAGTAGTGAATCATTTTAAAGAACAATTCAGGGTGGGCAAATATAGTTGGCTCGTATTTTTTGCAAGCTAATTTAGTTTGGAGTTTGCATTATATGGATAAGGGAGTGTCAAGGAAATAAGCGTGGTTTGATACTATTTATAATGTGGGGAAGATATATAGGACGGAAAAGCTGAGCGGTTAATGGTAGAATTTGTAGCTTATTTGTTTATTTCAACCTATTTGTACCTGTAACAGACACTTGTATATTTATGTAGTTATTGGCGAGAGAGAAAAGACGTTTCTAGAAATTTAGGAAGAGTTTATAATTATTTAAATTTTCCTTTTGCAAATGATGGTTTGTGCACCCACCAACACTGCAAATCTTAGGCATATCTTAAAATGTGTAAATGTCCCCCACATGGCACATGTTGCTCAAGTAACTAGAAAAATGGCGGTTGTTTTCACCTCTGCGGTCGTAACTATGCACTGAAAATGCCCCGATGTGAAAAAGTGCCAGGATTCCCGACTCAACCTAAGAGAGAGAGAGAGAGAGAGAGAGAGAGAGAGACCATACAGTCGGTGAAAAGCAGCCTCTGTTAAAACTCTTGTATGACTTAAAATTATATAGTGAAGCTGGTAACTTTGCTAGTTATATTTTTTGTCTCCATTATAGTTACAAATGTTGATGAAAAGCTACACTATTATTTTATCTTCTTCAGATCCTGTGAGTTGCATATAGCAGGCAAACGTAAAATTACAGATCTGGAGGAGAGACTGAGGAAAGCAGAAACAGAATTGGAAGAGAAGGAAAGACAACTGCAAGATTTTAATATTTAAAAATAAACATGAAGAAATTTGGATTGAACAGATTTATAGATGACGATGAAATGATAGAATTTTACACTTGTTTTCCCATATATGAGATTTATATAACCTTCAGTAGCATCAAACCTACTGCCATTAGAATGAAGAGCTTATATTACAACATGAGGAATGAAATCAACATCAGGGGACGGCAAAATGCAATGGACCCAGTGGATGAACTTTTAATGTTTTTGTGTAGATTGAGATGTGGATTTCCAATTGAAGATATGTCTGTTCGATTAATTTTCACAGGTCTTATGTAAGTTGGAAAATAATCATGTGGACAAATTATTTGTATTTCTTACTGGGAAGTATAAATATTTGGCCAAGTCATGAGCAGGTTCAAGTAAATATGACTCGTTGAGTTTCAAATGTCCTAACCAGGAACAAAAATTATTATTGACTGCACATAACTATTTACAGAAAGCCCCTCATTTCTAGTGCTTGCATCAAAGACTTTTTCAAACAACAAAACTCACAACACCTGGAAAGGTTTGGTTGGGATAGCCGTACATTGTGCAGTCATATTTGTGTCTTCCTTGTATTAGGGATGCATGAGTTAATGATGGGAATCGGTCAGAAATTCATAATTGATAATCGGTTCCCCTTAACCAACTGATCATTGATTATAATCGGTTAATAAGAGCAAATTTTAATTTTTGTTAATCAGTTATATCTTTGATCAAGAGTTCAATATGTTTATAAATGTATACTCTTTTAATGACATGTATACTTTAACCTGACAATAATATTACATTGTGTGTTACTTTGTTCTTCAACTAATGCTTATCTTTGCTTTCATGATAAGAAAAAAGTAGTGAATTCGAAAAATTATTGGCACCAAAAGGTATACCTCTATGCAGTTTTCTTGTTATTAGCTATGATGTGGTCAAGAATGGAAAGTGACCATATGCCTTGGAATGGCATGAAGAAATTTACTGTAACAGTGAAACCTGTCTTGAAAACACACTGCTATGTGAGACCACCTGTCTTGAGAGACCATATTCTCAACACAGAAATTTAATGATTATATAGCATTGTGACCTGTTATGAGAGGCCACCTGTCTTGAGAGACCATAATTTTATGGCAGAAAGGATGTTCTTTCAAGACAGGTACAAAAAATGACCTGGGTTAAAGTCTTCTACCTAGGTAGTTATGTTTTTCTGGCTAATGATAAAGTTATTAGGTCTATATAAGGTAAATTATATTGGTATGTTTCATCTAACCATAACCTTTCCGCCATGATAGATAAAACAAGATTCTCATGGAAATTCAATTTTTAAATAGGCTTGTTACCATATATAGATATTCCGCCATGTTATTCTATGCATACCATATTTAATATGATCTGTTTTTGTTTCCAAATAAAGAAGTCCATATCCAGCACACAAAAATACAATACTGAAGACAATGGTAGTTGGCAGATGAACAATAGAGTGGACAATCCAAAAGAAAATACCAGATGAAGGTAAATGGAAATTTAACACTCATTTCTACAACGAAATTCAGCAATTCTGGTATTAAATAACAGGACTATTTAAGTTCTTTCCATATATACATGTAACATCTTCGAATGTTTGACATTGATTCATATAGGTTCATTTGAGTATCCCGTCAATTAAATAGAGATGCTAATTGTATTAATATTTTGACATAATTACACCTTTTGGTTGAAATACCATCAACATTTTAGAGCTCGTTTTGGAAACAAAATGGTTTACAGATGGATGAATTACAAAGTGAGAGATGATTGTGTTCACTATATCCACCTGTATTATATACCAGAGGGATAAAGAGCAAAGGTTTCATAACAATTGCTATTACCATGCTAAGATCTTCTTTGTCATTATGATGAGGAAATGAGTAGCCTGACAAGCACATTTTGCAGATATGTCTTGTGCATAATGTCACCACAGCACAGTTCATACATGTGTGTAACAGGTGTAATGTCACCTCAGCACAGTCCATACATGTGTGGAACAGGTGTAATGTCACCTCAGCACAGTCCATACATGTAACAGGTGTAATGTGACCTCAGCACAGTTTTTATGTGTGTAACAGGTGTAATGTGACCTCAGCACAGTCCATACATGTGTGTAACAGTTGAAATGTCACCTCAGCACAGTCCATACATGTGTGTAACAGGTGTAATGTCACCTCAGCACAGTCCATACATGTGTGTAACAGGTGTAATGTCACCTCAGCACTTTCCTGGCTATATAGTGATTGAACTGCTAACAATGTGTAAGGGGATATAACCATAACTTGTCAAACATGGCTGAGATGGATATTCTCCCTTGTTAAAGCTAATCATTGTGGTTCATTCTAAACACTCTCTGCAAGAACTTGTACACAAGATATTATGAACAAAATGATTCTGTATGAAAGAATGAAAAAGAACATAATGCAAAAATATGCAAAACTACTTTATTTGATCATTTAAGTTTTAAATGTTTGTTGCTCCACAAACTTTTCAATGATATAATAGAAAAAGAACAGAAGGTAAAATCACATATGTATTTCTCTGATCATCAATTATTCAAGTTCAGTAAATATTCACAATACATTTATTAAAAGGTAATTTAAATTATTAAGGACGGAAATTTGCACAACACAGTAATGTCAGAATCAATGAATATTCACACAACACATGTAAAAAGTAACTTAAAGCAGATCAGTCTAAAAAGATCTTCATTTTGTCTCAACCAAAAGTGTATCAGCATGCAGTTATCATTCAGGTGTGAATGGTTATAGTCTTGATCCTGTGATGTGGTGGACGTAATACTCCAGGGGCAAAACCAAAGTCCAGTTTGGGAGTGTCTGCATTGATGTCCACTCCACTAACCTCAAGGACAGATGTGCGGCCGTTGTCCTCCTAGAAATAATTAAATTACAAAAATATTCTGACATTTCTTGTGACAATATTAATGAACCTAATAACTAATTGTCCAGATATTAACTAATTATACATATAAACAATGACAAATGATATGGAAGGGAAGTCAGAAGAAATTAACCTTATCACACTATTCCCATATATTTAAAATCTCAAATAATTTAAATCAAGAAAAACATGAAATCAGCTAATGACTCCAAAAGGTTTGTACAGGTGTGGGTTTTAGGTATTATAAGAATCCAGAGGCCATCAGGAACTTTGGATAGAAAACCATTAGGCATTTTAACTGTTAGCTCTGGGACTGAAACTGGGATCACAGGAAAGTTCCCAACCACAACACTGCTTAGGAAAGTTATAATAAGTATTGTGTTATAAATGAGTTTGCCTTATAATGAGGTAGATTAAAATAGCCGAGTTATCCCATAATTGTAATTAATGAGTATACTTGTGTTATATTAAAGAAATCGCCTTACACTAGGAAGGGTAAATAAAGTTACACATAATTGTAATTAATGATCACACTTGTGTTATACATTGGAAATAATCCTTATAATGAGGCTGGGTACCAAATAAAAAGTTACCTCATAATTAAAATTACTGACTATACCTGTATTATACAAGGGACATGATAATATAATGAGGTAGGGTAAAAAAGTTACCTCATAATTACAATTACTGGTCATACCTGTATTATACAAGGGACATGACAATATAATGAGGGAGGGTAAAGAAGTTATCCCCTAATTGCTATTCATGACCAGGGTGGAATTCTTAAGGGTAGATAGGGACAGCCTGAAAATGGAAAACTGATGTACAGTACTGTAAGTACATGTCTTTAACAAATAGCCAACATATCAGGTTGTTGATGTTTTTTTGAATTTACAGAAATTCTTGGACAAGATCAATTGGCCAGACTAACAAGTTTGTCTAAATGCTTATTATATGTTGAAATTATCCTAAATAATGCTTGCTACTATTGATTAAAAGTGGGGTGGGTGAGCTTATTAGTAATGATGGGCTAATTAAGGAATGGCAGATTCCAGTCTTTGTAAAGATTGAAAAATAAACATGATGGCCACAGAAAGAGTTTTCAAGTAAAATCACCTCAACATCAATGCTCTCCTCTATGTTCTCTGCATTGTCCTCACTCTTATTGCTAGAGTCATCTGATTCATCTGACATAATGGACACTTTGCTGCCATTCTTAATCTTCGCCATCGCATTGTATGCACTTGTCTTCCATGCCTTAAGACGTCTGTAATTTCATAATTATAATAATAATAATTATTAGTATGAAATGTGATTCCACATCTAGATCATGAAATTGGCTTTTTGGTGTTTATGATTGCATTAGGACCTGTATGTACACATATATTAGTTTAGTTGCATTTAATGCCATTGGCTCCATATGAATGCTTAGAAAACCACATATACTTAAGAAGTGTGGTGTTTATTTTCATTATTTGTTTACTTATCTTTTGGAGCCTCAAAAATGAAAATCATGAAAGGAATTGTCTCAGACCGATGTAGAACCATTTGTCTGAGAACCTATACCTGCCATAACACTATGTCACATAAAAATAAACTGATATTTTATTACCACTCCATACTGATACGATCTTGTTAAAAATGTTTTGCATCAAAAACACATTTAGACCTTTCATTAACACTACAATATATGCTTTTATCGGTGACCTGAAAAAAGCACACGAGAGAAATGTGTGCCATTGTAAGCATGAAATCTAAAGCATGCAGTGACAAATGCTCACAGACATAATCGAACTTGTAAACAAATGTACTTCCCAAAAAATTTAAAAAAATAAATTTGCTAAAATAATGTTGGTTTATTTACTTAGAAAGTTGATTACTTTATACATGGCGAGTGCCCTATTCACACTTGTTGTGAAATGTTAACAAAGCTATTATTGCCGTATTCAAAAATTGAAGGAAAAAGAGAATATTGTGGAAAACTTTGATTTGCTCAGAATAAAAAATTGAAATAATGGAACAAGTTTTTTAAGTGACACAATATTGTGCTTTCTGCACAGAGTATATCCAGCATCTCCCAGAAGATCTGGAGAAAATAAATCATTTAATGAATTTGTGAAGGTCAGAAGAGAAGTGGATAATTTAACAGACAATATAATCATTAACATGGATGAAATTCTAGTGTATTCTGATCACATTCCTGGATGGATTGATGACAAGATGGGGTTCAAAAGTGAGAATTACCAAGACTAGTGCAGATTTGTAAAAATAAGACTTAAGTCCTTGCAGTTTCTGGTTCAGGAGATGTGTTGCCTCCAGCAGTTTTTCACAGTATGAGAAAGTTAAACAAAATATTCATGTACTGAAAGAATGGATTGTACATGTGCAGGAGAAGCGCTGTGTTGATGAGATGCCGCTGCATTGGATTCAAGAATTTTTTTCTAAAGTACACAGTTTTATATTTTTAAAATAAACTTTCAGTTGGAGTACATTTAATAATATGTACATTTCAAATGATTAAAAAGGTGTCCCACAACTTACAGCTTGAACAAACAATGTGTTCCAGAACATACAATACACAAAGATATTGTTTTTCAAATTAATGTATGCATGTCCCAACAAATAGTGTCCCAACATATACAGGACAATGCATGATTGCAGAGTTCAATCAACAAGTAATTATATAATACTTAATCATCAACAGAGCATGTCACAAGAGAATAACTAATATGCTATTTATCAGTTGCAAGATCAATTTTGAGACTGGCATGTATGACATGCCCTCGCAACATTACAGAAAGATCATTTCCTATACTGAGAAAAATTAAACAAGCTCTTCAGAGAAATTTGAACAACTGTAATACCCAGTCTCTAATGAGTGGAAAATTGAACATAATGGTCAGTAGGATGCATTTCTGTAGAAATTTCTTACAATTCTGTTGTGACTGCATATGTTAAGAAAACAACACATTTTAGTATTTTGCTTTTATATTTCATTTCTTATCTGACTGCATGGCCAGGTGAGTAAAGCCTCATTTTAAATATGCAGTACATTTCATTAATTTTAATTTACTGCTATATAGTTATTTAAAAACATTTTAGGACTATGTAATTCTGTTTTTCTGGTGAAGACACAAAAACTTCACCTACAGTGCATGGAAAAGAGAACAATTTCATGGAATTAAATGCTTTAATTCAGGTGTGTAATAATTCTGTCTCTGGTAAACATACCCAGTTTTGTAGAGGAAGCATACAATGACAATTCCGATCAGAAGCAAGCATCCAACAGCTATCAGTGCCCCCATCCACCATTTGAACCCATCTTCTGGAAGACAGTTGGTCTGATCAGGAGGGCATGCACACTGGAAGTGGTTCTGCAAATTAAGGCATATCAGAGGTTCTGCACATGGATTTCCAACACATTCATCAATATCCTCTTCACATCGAAACCCTGTCCATCCGCCATGACAATCACAAGTGTAATAATCATCAAAGCTCTCTGTTCGCCTGGTGTCTTCACACTCATATCTTTTTGGATTTTTGCCTGCAAATAAAATATTGATCAAAAGATTTTCAACAGTATATTAATTTTCAGTTGATAATCAGATTTATTACAGTACATCAAAGATAATGATATACATAATTTTAAATGGCGGCTCACATATAATACTTAGAGATAATGTATTAAACTGAGAATAAGGCAACATTATACAGTGGGACCCCGCTATAACCTGCCCTGCTATAACCCGAATTCGGATATAACCCAGTCGTGAAAAAAAAAAAGTATGAAAAAAAAATAAAATAAAGAGTTTAATTATCATTCTCATATTCGTCTAAACAGTGTGAAAAAGAACATGTAGAAAATGTATTATCAAATTTCTTCCAGTTTTGTGCCAAAATAAACGTTGGAAATACGAACCAATTGCTGGGTCTACTGAGAACTTTGATCTTTGTTTATTGTTGAAAAATTACAGCTCAAGTGTCATTATTATAATTACTGATTCCTGAGTAATGAAGCCATCGTGTCTACTTTGTGTTTGTCTTGAATGCATTCCGAATACAATCGTTGCTCAAATAATCTCCGATATATGTTCTCTTAATTTCATACACAACTAAGCAACAGCCAATGCGGCGGTTGATAAAAGATTCTCACCAGAATGTATAAATCAATTAATTTAAGTACATTGTTTATCATCAAAGTGAACTGCCGAGCTAAACAGTGACATAATTCAGTGGTTAAAATACAGCCAGTTCTGCCTGCTGTATTTATAAGAGTACATCAAAAGAACATGACACTATAACTGGGCGGCAAGTTCAAAGGACTTTGACTACCAGCTTGGGTGGGAAAATGTGCTGAAATTTACAATGACTGAATTCAGAGACAGAAAGATCCTGAGATGTACATGTAGTTATTATAAGAATACACTTTAGCTTCCATTATTTAATTTATGGACATGTACTATTTCATCATTCATTACGTACACCCGTTACGTAATTTTTGTTTTTTTCTTTTCATTGAATTCAGTCACATAATGATCTGTGACAAAATTATTGAATATTTTACATCCGTGTGTGGATATTTTCGATGGAAATATTTGTATTATGGATTCAATGTATGTTACAAGATTCACTGGTGAGTACACGGTGTTGATACTCTTTTCATGCAATAGATTATACATGTATACATAAATTAGACACGTGTATGTACCAATGCATGGTTCTCTGAATAAAGTAATATATAATATAATAATATAATATAATATATCTGCAATTTCTGTTACCACAGGAAATGTTTTTCTCATTTAATATATATTGATCAATGGTAATTGTGCCATGCATTTTCGCACCCGTCTTTATGTAAACCCCCCCCCCCCCAAATTAAATCCAAAAATGTGTTGGTATTGTACATGGTTGCTTATAACACGGTTCGGTTCATAGCCCGGTCGGATTCTATGGCTCCCAACTACCGTATTATAGCGGGGTCCCACTGTACCTGTTATTTTGAAGAAAAAGATGGATATTACCACACTTACAGAACTCTTACAGACACAGTACTTGTTTGCAAGTTAATATATTAAGATAATATGCTCTTTGTAAAATTAATTCTTTCTATACAGCTCAGGTTGACAAACCAATACATAATGAAATGATATGACATCACTCATTACCAAAGTGTATGGTGGTCATATGAAGTATAGGAGACCCTGGATCTAAAACAATATGGTTTCAAATTATGTCTCATATTAAATAATGAAGAGAAAGAATTGAACAAATATTTTGTAATTTCAATAACTGCAAAAAAAGTCATGTACATGAGCAAAAAAAATATAAGGGCAATAAATAATTTATGTAACCTTTGTAAATCTTGAGTGATTTACTTCCTGCCATAATTTGGAATTGCTGCTTTCTGTTGCCAAAAATAGTGACTGTGTCATAGTGAAATAATTAACTAAAAAATATGCCAGAGTCATTTTTATTACACATTTGATACGTGACAATGATCTTTATAGCTTATGCAAATGTTTCAATATGATTGGTATATTGGCATATAATGACAGGGTACTTTTCCTCATAGTTTTTATATAATAACTTCATGAAAAGCTGGACTATTGTCAAGCCCTCCTTAATGGTCATATTGATTTTGGAATCACCTTAAACAGTCACATGGTCAGTCCCTTACACAAAATCATTGCAGCAATAAGAATCTTTTAAGCAATGACCTGTCTTAAAAAGGACACTTCCCCTATTTTGCATAGGTACCTGATTAAGACATGCATGGCTGTATTTAGCTTCAATTTATGTTTAAGCTTGAATTAATTAATTTAAAATCAGAATTCAGTTAAATCAATGTTCCATACAGATTTGATGGTAAATGACTTATTTTAATTTTATTCCCTTGCTTACTTTTGCAGCCTCCATTGTGGAGACAAGGTTGTTCCATCAGTGCCATCTGAAGAGTCACAATATCAGATTTGGTGGAATTCTTATCAGTAACCAAAAATGTCAAGTTGTCCAATCCTATGTAGGGAGAATCCAGGTGGTAGATTATCTTTACAGCCATCCAAGTCATTCTGGATCGGTCCAAGGCAGAATTGACATGTGGACACTGTAGGGGTGTTGAAAATGAATTGTATAAATGATTTTACATCATTTTCATTTGACTGTACAACACAAGAATACAATGTATCACTGTCAATGTCATGAATCAAACCTTATTTTTCAGTCAGATGCACATACTTCTAGGCAAACATTTGTCCAGACAAGCAAGACTGGTTAGAGATTTAGCCTCATTTACATATTCCACAATACACTCTCCTAGGAAAACACTGGTCCCGACAAGCGAGACTGGTTAGAGATTTAGCCTCATTTACATATTCCACAATACACTCTCCTAGGAAAACACTGGTCCCGACAAGCAAGACTGGTTAGACATTTAGCCTCATTTACATATTCCACAATACACTCTCCTAGGAAAACACTGGTCCCGACAAGCAAGACTGGTTAGAGATTTAGCCTCATTTACATATTCCACACTACACTCTCCTATGAAAACACTGGTCCAGACAAGCAAGACTGGTTAGAGATTTAGCCTCATTTACATATACCACACTACACTCTCCTAGGAAAACACAGGTCCAGATAAGCAAGACTGGTTAGAGATTTAGCCTCATTTACATATTCCACAATACACTCTCCTAGGAAAACACTGGTCCAGACAAGCAAGACTGGTTAGACATTTTGCCTCATCTACATATTCCACACTACACTCTCCTACATCACAATAACAATCATCCTCAAATGTCACTCAGACTGGATCACCTTTTAGAGGGGTCAAAACATTTTTCTTCCATAATACTAGCTACCAAGAGTTGTATGATCCTCCCAAAATATTGGGATAGCGTACTGCTGCCCCCAGTGGGAACTGAACAGTTTGTCTGTTTCCCAGTCATGTACATATACCAATCAAAGAAAGGTCCCAGCTAGCTAGGCTGTTATTAAATGGCTTCATGTATCCACGACAGCTTAATAAAATTCATCAAGTGAATTTATTATAAATCATGTACAACAGCTGAATTATTATATAATAGCAAGTAGTAGTATTACTCTTACTTCTGAAAAACTTCTGTTAATAATCTTTACTTACTACATAACTAAGAAGGCTTTGTATGAAGGCACTTGATCTTATGTCCTATATGAATCTATGACAACTTTTTTTTAAGAAACTGACAGTTGTCAATCATGCAAGAAATGCAAGAGATTGATATAATACTAATGTATCGAACACATGATGAAGCTTTAAGACAAAGCTAGAAATGTGTTATTGGGACACAACATGCACTGGTGCCTGAAATCTGACAGTGGCAAAACTTATCCACATGGAGTGATGGAGTAGCAAAGACACATATGAAATAATTTGTTTAATGAACTCAATTCTTAAGATCTATACCTCATCTTTCCACAGAGTTCTATGAAAAGCAAGGATATACAAGTTCTAGGATGAGGTAAGTGAATGGGAAATTAAAGCAACAGATTAAATTTCCATTAATTCTTAAGCCACATTCAGATATCGCTATCATGTTATGGAACAAAACCCACCTCTGGCTCTAATTTCATTAACACACACCATGTTCTAGACTTAGAGATAAAACATCTGATTGTCCCAAATTTATTTTAATTTGACTTCCTTTCATTCAGAACACATGATTCTATACTTTCAGTCCATACAAGTCTGTTGCTTATTTTAATCAGTTATGTAAAACAAATTACCATAGGTTCAATTGCTGTGTCACATGTCTTGAACTTATCTGTGAAGTTGGCAAAGAGTGTTTCAATGCTAAAGTGTCCTCCATGCGCTGAGCTGTTCTTGTGTAAAGTCAGTGTATCTCCATAGTCTATGTCAAAGGCTCCAAATACGGCAGTGAAAGAAAGTGATTCATTCACTTTCAGCTGTTCATAGTATTTCTAGAAACAAAAAAAAGACAAGACATATTAGAAGTTTTAAACAGTAGCTGCAAAAACCCAACAGGAAACAAACAGAATTTTAATCTGAAAGACTATGGATCAATAGTTAATGGAAAATATTTTTCACCTAACAGGTTGAACTGAAGATGTATCATGGTGACTATATTGATTGGTGTACAATATAAATCATACCTGTGCTGGTAGAACAATCCAATTGATAGAAAATATGGAGAGTCAAATGTAAAACCTATTCCTTTTATAAGCTGGGAAATCAAGAAAAATATGGCACATTTAACACACTGGTACCCATCTTATAAGGTCACGCCTTCTGTAGTTGTGACCTTGTAAGAGGGGTGGGTTTACTAGGGGAGGGGGTACTATGTGAGTACTAACCAGATATAAAGTATGAAAGATCTAACAATTGTACAATATTTAATATATTCTTTAAAAATCACAGAAAGGTTATTCGGTGATGGACTTGGTACAATGATACTAATATCAATGTTATTTTTGAAACAACTATGAATAATCATCAGTCTTGGTACAAAATCACCTTGTCAGTAACATATGTGCACAAATATTTCGCTGTAACTATCCCTGGCCAATGATTTCCACTATTATGCAGAGATGTGCGCACGTGTGTGTGTGTGTGTGATTAGAATTTTTAATGTAGCTTTAAAAAAATTCAGTCATATCGCTATGATGTCCGCAGTGAGGCAGTTTATATATAGTGATGTCTAGCACTGGGGCATCATGTCACAGACATGTAGCATGGTGTCCCACCCAGTCACATTATCCTGATCCAGGCCGAACAATCCTAACACTAACCTCGTAAACACTAAACACTGGTCTTTTAATGCTGAGTGCCAAGCGAGGTAGCTGTTAGTACCATTTTTGTAAGTCTTTGGTACGACTTGGCCGCAGATCGAAGCCATGACCTCCTGCTTCCGCAGTAGACAATCTAACCACTAGGCTATTGGAGTAGTCTGGGTCAGTGTTATAAATGGCTACCATATATATGCATACAATCTTTAGATTATTGTATACAATGAGTTGCATTCATTATTTACATAGAGGCAATACAAAACCTTCTGAAATCATTTACAAGAATATGTTTATACCATTTACTCTATATAGTTCAATCCCTAAATAAACACTGTAAACAGCCAAATAAGGATTTTACATACATCAAGAGAAAGTCTAACAAGGAATGGCTATCATCATTCAGTTGGCATAAATTTAATATAAATCCAGAAAGCATATACTAATAAGTTTTTCTGTATATATCTTCCATTGGGATATAGTAATAATTTTCAGAAGAAAACATGACTTGTACATACTATGACTGGATTTGATGGATCCTGATGAAGCATGTTTTGACCAGCAGCATCATACAGGAAAACTATTGGTGCATCATTTACTTCCTCCACCTCCACTGTTAACAGGGCAGTTGAACGTGCTGATGGGATATCTGCTGCTGAAGGGTCATCATCCAGAGTTATGTTAAATGTTATGTTTCCAGAGCAGTCCTTGCATGGTATATATGTAAAGCTGTGAATATACAAGCACTTTGTAAGGGCTGTTCCAAATAATCATACATGGTACCCAGGGGGAGGTAGTTTTTAAAAAATATATGCCAGGGTATTTTGATTTCACAGAGTTCATATTAAAATTATAAGAAATTTCTAAATTGCATCTATGAGTGTGTAATTACACATAGTGTGTAATCTAACACATGAATGGACTGATTAACTGATTACTGAGTAGAGTTACCTTTCATATCACACATAGCGTGTAATCTAACACATGGATGGACTGATTAACTGATTACTGAGTAGAGTTACCTTTCATATCACACATAGCGTGTAATCTAACACATGGATGGACTGATTAACTGATTACTGAGTAGAGTTACCTTTCATATCACACATAGTGTGTAATCTAACACATGGATGGACTGATTAACTGATTACTGAGTAGAGTTACCTTTCATATCACACATAGTGTGTAATCTAACACATGGATGGACTGATTAACTGATTACTAAGTAGAGTTACCTTTCATATCACACATAGTGTGTAATCTAACACATGGATGGACTGATTAACTGATTACTGAGTAGAGTTACCTTTCATATCACACATGGTGTGTAATCTAACACATGAATGGACTAATTAACTGATTACTGAGTAGAGTTACCTTTCATATCACACATAGTGTGTAATCTAACACATGGATGGACTGATTAACTGATTACTGAGTAGAGTTACCTTTCATATCACACATAGTGTGTAATCTAACACATGGATGGACTGATTAAGTGATTACTGAGTAGAGTTACCTTTCATATCACACATGGTGTGTAATCTAACACATGAATGGACTAATTAACTGATTACTGAGTAGAGTTACCTTTCATATCACACATAGTGTGTAATCTAACACATGGATGGACTGATTAACTGATTACTGAGTAGAGTTACCTTTCATATCACACATAGTGTGTAATCTAACACATGGATGGACTGATTAACTGATTACTGAGTAGAGTTACCTTTCATATCACACATGGTGTGTAATCTAACACATGAATGGACTAATTAACTGATTACTGAGTAGAGTTACCTTTCATATCACACATAGTGTGTAATCTAACACATGGATGGACTGATTAACTGATTACTGAGTAGAGTTACCTTTCATATCACACATGGTGTGTAATCTAACACATGGATGGACTAATTAACTGATTACTGAGTAGAGTTACCTTTCATATCACACATAGTGTGTAATCTAACACATGGATGGACTGATTAACTGATTACTGAGTAGAGTTACCTTTCATATCACACATAGTGTGTAATCTAACACATGGATGGACTGATTAAGTGATTACTGAGTAGAGTTACCTTTCATATCACACATGGTGTGTAATCTAACACATGAATGGACTAATTAACTGATTACTGAGTAGAATTACCTTTCATATCACACATAGTGTGTAATCTAACACATGGATGGACTGATTAAGTGATTACTGAGTAGAGTTACCTTTCATATCACACATAGTGTGTAATCTAACACATGGATGGACTGATTAACTGATTACTGAGTAGAGTTACCTTTCATATCACACATAGCGTGTAATCTGACACATGGATGGACTGATTAACTGATTACTGAGTAGAGTTACCTTTCATATCACACATAGCGTGTAATCTGACACATGGATGGACTGATTAACTGATTACTGAGTAGAGTTACCTTTCATATCACACATAGTGTGTAATCTAACACATGAATGGACTGATTAACTGATTACTGAGTAGAGTTACCTTTCATATCACACATAGTGTGTAATCTAACACATGAATGGACTGATTAACTGATTACTGAGTAGAGTTACCTTTCATATCACACATAGTGTGTAATCTAACACATGGATGGACTGATTAACTGATTACTGAGTAGAGTTACCTTTCATATCACACATAGTGTGTAATCTAACACATGGATGGACTGATTAACTAATTACTGAGTAGAGTTACTGCCAAGTGTAATCTAACACATGGATGGACTGATTAACTGATTACTGAGTAGAGTTACCTTTCATATCACACATAGTGTGTAATCTAACACATGGATGGACTGATTAACTGATTACTGAGTAGAGTTACCTTTCATATCACACATAGTGTGTAATCTAACACATGGATGGACTGATTAACTAATTACTGAGTAGAGTTACTGCCAAGTGTAATCTAACACATGGATGGACTGATTAACTGATTACTGAGTAGAGTTACCTTTCATATCACACATAGTGTGTAATCTAACACATGGATGGACTGATTAACTGATTACTGAGTAGAGTTACCTTTCATATCACACATAGTGTGTAATCTAACACATGAATGGACTGATTAACTGATTACTGAGTAGAGTTACCTTTCATATCACACATAGTGTGTAATCTAACACATGAATGGACTGATTAACTGATTACTGAGTAGAGTTACCTTTCATATCACACATAGTGTGTAATCTAACACATGGATGGACTGATTAACTGATTACTGAGTAGAGTTACCTTTCATATCACACATAGTGTGTAATCTAACACATGGATGGACTGATTAACTGATTACTGAGTAGAGTTACCTTTCATATCACACATAGTGTGTAATCTAACACATGGATGGACTGATTAACTAATTACTGAGTAGAGTTACTGCCAAGTGTAATCTAACACATGGATGGACTGATTAACTGATTACTGAGTAGAGTTACCTTTCATATCACACATAGTGTGTAATCTAACACATGAATGGACTGATTAACTGATTACTGAGTAGAGTTACCTTTCATATCACACATAGTGTGTAATCTAACACATGGATGGACTGATTAACTGATTACTGAGTAGAGTTACCTTTCATATCACACATAGTGTGTAATCTAACACATGGATGGACTGATTAACTGATTACTGAGTAGAGTTACTGCCAAGTGTAATCTAACACATGAATGGACTGATTAACTGATTACTGAGTAGAGTTACTGCCAAAGTAGGCTCAGTGAAATACGCTGTATAAAAATTAAAGATACATTTTTCATCTCAATTTGGCTTTAAACAAAATATAAATGAAAATAAATATAAGTGAATTTACCCCAAATAACATTATGTAAGTGATATCATTCATTGAAGACTGATGCCCTCAAGAAAAGGGTGAAACTGATTATCATGTTTAAAGCTATTTTGAAAAAATCCATCTCTTATCAATAAATGTTGTTGTTGTTGTACAGTTTAACGCCATTTTTCAGCACACGATAGGCTATACATGGCGGCCAGTATTATTGGTGGAAGAAGAACCCTGGAAAAACCTCCAGAATGAACCACCGACCCACAAGAAGCTACTGGCAAGCTTTCTCACACAACTACATTAGCCGAATCTTACGCAGACAGAGGTGAGATGGCAGTGATCCGTAACGGAAAGCGCTTTAGACCACTCGGCCACTCATGGCCCCTTATCAATAAATTATACATAGAAACTTACATTTAAAATGATTCAAATATATCAGAGGCTTTAAAATATCAAAAAAGTGCTAATTTTCATAAACTATAAACAAATGTTTTTTAAAAAAAGCCTTTAACATGATAATTCAATGATAGTAAATACGTAAAAGCATTGAGAATTTTATAATTCATGGAACGTTTCATATGTGGTTTAGTTTTCTAAAGAAAATTTCACTTTGAGGAAAACGTATCTTCCAAAAACACCACAAAGTTTCATTTTTGTTTTGAGAATTTCAAAACATTAATGACCAGCAGAACTTGCCCTGAAGACACAGATGAAAGTTAAACAAATTTACATGGACTATTAGAAAAGTTAATACCTTCCATCAGGTGTCATCATCACTTCTCCTGGCACAGGTAATTGGGAAGGACTGATTGTATAAATTACTTTGTCTCCCTCAGGATCATATGCTTTCAGTTCATACAGGACACCTTGAGAATTTGAGAATAACAGAATAGCACTGTACATCTATAAACATTATTAATATCCAATTAAATAAATAAACTGAACAACACTTAATGAATCCAAATACTTGATTATTTTACATTTGTATACAACAATCTTGAATGTGTTAAATTTGGAGTTAACAGTTTTACCATTAATTACAGGTGAGGATATCAATCATGGGATTTTATTATCACTGAGTTTTACAGGTGTCAACTCACTAAATTTGATGCTGAAACAATAGATACATGTAACTGTACATTTATCATTATCATCTTAAAATCCTGCAACACAAACTATTATTTCCATAGATAAACACTTTCCATTCACTTTCTGCATGATTTTTATTTTCAAACTCTTTAAAACACAATTTATGTAAATTAAGAATATAATGGTTTAGAATGCTAACGCTCATTATGATTTGCAAATCAACTGGTTGGATAACCTGGTTCTATCACATGTATGATCCATAGTTCTATGTTAATCAGAGTCCGAAAGTGTAATTATCCATGGCTATGTTATAGGAAAATTCAATATGTCATGAAATTGATTCTCCATGGGATCACTGGGAAATGACTTTCCATGAATCTATGTTACTGGGAGACTCAACATATTATAAACTGTGATATTCAATGGTCCTGTGTTACTGGGAGATTCAACATATCATAAACTGTGATATTCCATGGTTCTGTGTTACTGGGAGAGTCAACATATCATAAACTGTGATATTACATTGTCCTGTGTTACTGGGAGAGTCAACATATCATAAACTGTGATATTCCATGGTTCTGTGCTACTGGGAGAGTCAACATATCATAAACTGTGAAATTCCATTGTCCAGTGTTACTGGGAGAGTCAACATATCATAAACTGTGATATCCCATGGTCCTGTGTTACTGGGAGAGTCAGCAGATCATAAACTGTGATATTCCATGGTCCTGTGTTACTGGGAGAGTCAACATATAAAGTGTAATATTCCATGTGTCACGTTGTAAGGATTAACCAGATTTCAACATGAATATGTTAGGCCCTATGGCTTTAATTTTGTGCAGTCAATATGTATGAAGGTTAATTCAGCGAACAATTAAAGGTGTCAAGCCAGTTAATTGACATGACATAAAATTCGTAACTCGCTGTATTTTGGGTAAGCCAGTTACATAATTATTGAGACCACAGGTAAGTGATGGAATTCTGTTTCAGATCAAAGGAAAGTCGTAAAACCACCCTTAACAGACTGTTGGGAGAGGGAAATGTCTGATAATTATATGAATCAACTCAGAATTGAGCAAGGTGTGACCAACATTAGAATCACAAGTTTAAATCTATTATCTTGAGAACTAAATGTCAGTAGTCACTAAAACCATCTTGCATGAATTACGGGAAGATAACTACTCTGACGTCATTCGAAACTGGTGGGAAACTTGTATATTCTGGAAATTACAAGAGGCTTCAATCAGTACAGGTCAGTGACTATTTGCTCAATTGTTGTAATATATTACTGCAAAGCAAGTGTCTTTAATTGTTGCAGTATGTATACTTTAGTACATAGAATTACCATTTGTAGGGTGATTCATTCGTAGTGGTTGATATACATGCATATTTGGAGATATGAGCAATGTATATGTAAAGAATTAATATTGTAATTCGTTATTTGGTTAATTCGTAGTAACCTTGTGCATTTATTCTTCGATATTATAGATTTGCAAATGTTGAATTTAATTATAAACTTTGTATAATGGTTACAGTGTGCAACATTAGTTAATAGGGATTTACCTATTTATGTATACTTTGTAGGAGTATCATGTGTAAGGATATGTCAGCACATGGATATCTGTGTACACTTTGAAAAAGTGCAATGTACAGAAATGCATCCGATTATGTGATATTGTTCTGTATAATAAGATTGAGAATCTATATATGCCCTGTACACCACATATGTGAGAATGTGTATTTTGACGGGCATGAATGTGTGACCAAAAACAGTAATGGCTTATCTGATGATATTAATGTTTAGTGTGAATTTACATAGCTAGGGGAATATGCTATGCTAAGGGAATTACCCCAGTGCAGTTGGTCTGAGTCTCTGGAAGAAAAAAAGAGAAGGAAGAATGGAGGGAGAAATTGGAAGGAAGCTTTTAGGGACCAGAGGAAATTACCCCAGTGCAGTTGGTCTGAGTCTCTGGGAGACAAAAGAAAAAGGAAGAATACAGGCAGAAGTTAGACAGACTGGAGGGAGTTGGATTACACCCAGAAAGATCATACAGATGAGTAGAAACACAGGACAAGAGGAAAACCTATCACACTTAAGTCAGATGATGAAATAGACCATCACTTGGTTGAGCGAAAGATGAGTGATAGGGTTTTTAATTTGAATTTTACTTGAGAGATGACTGTTACTGAATTATATTAAATTGTTTCTATTTGAATTTCACGTTTTGTGTATTCATTAATTTAACTGTCAGCACCGCTGACTTGGGGCTTGGAGCTTTGCATCTCAAAGTAACCCAGGGTGGGTCTTCTGTAATAATTTTAATGAAATTGGGAGCACCCCACCCCACCTAAAAAATGGGAAACCTCTACACCATGGTTCTGTGTTACTAGGAGAGTCAACATATCACAAACTGTGATATTCCATGGTTCTGTGTTACTGGGAGAGTCAACATATAAAGTATGACTTTCCATGGTTCAATGTTACGAGGAGAGTCAATAAATATATTACAAGTTCTATTGGCATATTTCAAATTTGCCATTAAGTTTGAAGTTCTATCCAAAACAGACTGAGATAGGCATATACCAGGTGTGTTATAGTTTCATAAGCATCAATTTATTAAATGGTTGTTTTTCCTTATCTCAATTTATTCTTTGCAATAATTTATGGCCCTATGCATTATTATTGTGTTATCAATATAACAATAATTTGAAAAACATTGCTATTAAATAACAGAATTGTCAAGGTTGATTAGCCAACATGTACTATTTAAAGGGTATGAATGAATGATATAAAGTTAGAATATTCAATACATGTAGTTCTGAACAACAGAAATTCACCAGCATTACTGAATGATGTAACTGTCAAGGCAGAATTACAGACTTTTGAGTTGGATTTGCCAGTATGACACAGATTGACATAACTCTTAACAGAGTTGCAAGAAGAGAATGCCCAAAAATGCAATAGTGTCAAATACTGCATGGAGATGGTACAGCAAGACTTAGTGTAGTACCTCCAGTGATAAAGGAATTTGTAAGCCAGTAGGAGGTTATGTAAAGAAATGAGCCAGATGGAACAGAAATGCAGGTGGCGTTTAGGGTCTGGTAGAGAATAAACAAGCACAACCCATCCACCCATCTCTCCATACTGACTACTAGTAAATGAATGACTGTTACCTGAACAACTCAGCACACTCTTATTGGCTGATAGTTTTTAACAATTTGTGGGTGTGTCTGCTAAACTGGCCCTGCATGAAAGGCTCAGGCTGGCATCCATTCTTTGTGTAAACTTCATTTATCAAAAAGCTATTGATTACCTACTTACTATCTGACAGTCTCATGAGAATCAGATTCATCTGGTACAGTATAAAGAGGTATCTCAGCCTGCAGACCAATGCGGCCACCAAACCATATCCTATGGTCTGCAAAATGATTGGCATGACAAGGTCTTATGAGAAATAACAAAGGTGGTGCAGCCCTTGGGTCATCAAAAATGCCATGTGGCCTTCAGGATGGTTCGAGTTTGAGATCCCTGATATAAAGTATGTAATGTTGCCGATGGATCCACATTTGATAGCCACTTGAAAACATTATTATACAAAGCACAGTACACCTAAAAGAACTGATATGATGTTTATTGCATAGAAGTTTTTTTTATCAAAGAAACAAAACAAGTCTCTCAAAGAGACTGAAGCTTAAGTGGCTGCATGAATATTACACAAAAGTTTTTTGGTCTCAGAAAAAATATAAAACAAGAATCCTTCTCAGAAAAAAAATAACAAACATCATTTTATAATTAAGTTGAGAATACCAAGAAGTCCTAATGTCTCAGCACCACGTTTCTTTATATGGTATCCAATAAAATGCCAATGTTCCAAAACATTGTGGAATTTTGTAATGCTGTTATAGCTGGGACTTATCAAAGTGAGGTTCCAAAGCAGTCAAGTGTGTAATAAGCCACTGTCACAACACACATGATAAGGCAATGACAATAAACTTGGGATTTAAGTTTCTTACATGCGGTACTAAGATCTAGTCTAAGCACCCTCTCCTGATCACATGGATTCTTCATAACCTGGATACTGCATCACTGATATCGGCTTTGCAATGAGAGATAAAACAAATAACAGATTTGCTAACAAAAATTAAAAAAATATGCACAAGGACTTGGCTACCAGAGTTTTCATGTGTCCAACATTAAAAATACAACTGTTGTGTGGATTTTGATGATCCAGGAACCCTGATACTTTATGACATGAACAGTAACTCTGAGAGAATGAAGAAATATGTACTAATACAACCTACAAAAATACATGTTATACATTCATATTAGCCATACATTGAAAAAGTAACAAACTAAATTCAAGTTACCTTCATCTTCTTTTATAACAACATGAGTTGTGCAGTTTAGAACTGGTGCATCATTGACAATGCCAGCTTTCACTCTTGCTGTTAAAAACATTGTTTCCCTAGAGAGCATGCCATGGTCTGTGGGAGATGTATCTCTTCTGAACCTTGTTTTGGTAACATTTTTATCATGCAATCTTGTGTCACAAACCTAATCAAAGAAAATGAATGCATGTAAAGGATTTAACAGCACATCATCAATACTGCTTACATAGTGTTCATCAATATTGATGTAAATATAAAAAAAATGACCAACACAATTTTGGAAGATGAGTCCATCCAAATAAAAAAACATACACTACATAGAGAAGACAAATGAAACATGAAGCTATCAAAATTGTTTGATGTGTATATGATAAAAGATACAAATAAATCAGAAAATGGAGAAGAGCATTAATACACCCACCAGTGATTAAAAGTCTCTGTGTAAGCACTATCATGGCATGGTCAGCTCTAAAGAATATTGACAAATGGATCTCAATGACCTGTGTCTTTGGTTACAGTCTGTGGTCTTAACTAAACTTTCTTCACTGAAACCATTATTTTCTGATCAGACTTATCATGATTGTGACCTCTGACCTCAAAACAAAAATCTAGTGGTTTCTCTATGACCTTATGTGAATGTCTTGCACAAAATCTGGTCACGGAACTAAGTATAGAATAAAGATATATTGCAAAATGTATTTTTCTTCCAGCCACAATGACACTGATATTTTGACTACAACATCAATAAACCTCTTCCATACATTAATGCAAGCACCTCATAAGCTGATGCTATAGTACCTGATGTTATATTACCTGATGCTATATACCTGATGTTATAGTACCAAATGTTATAGTACCTGATGTTATAGTACCTGATGCTATAGTACCAGACATTATAGTACCTGATGTTATAGTACCAGACGTTATAGTACCTGATGTTATAGTACCAGACGTTATAGTACCTGATGTTATAGTACCTGACGTTATAGTACCTGATGTTACAGTACCTGACGTTATAGTACCAAATGTTATAGTACCTGATGTTGTAATACCTGACGTTATAGTACCAGACGTTATAGTACCTGATGACGTTATAGTACCTGATGTTATAGTACCTGATGTTATAGTACCTGATGGTATAGTACCTGATGCTATAGTACCTAATGCTATAGTACCTGATGTTATAGTACCTGATGTTAAAGTACCTAACGTTAAAGTACCTGACATTATAGTACCTGATGTTATAGTACCTGTTTTAGAACCACAATTAGTTTGCATAACAATTTTTTCTTACATTCACTGGGACTTAGAAAACCTCTGAAATTTTCACCCCCAGATAAACATGCTTCTTTCATATGAATTAGCAAGTCAGTCATATTGCTCCTGTTACATATATCTCATTAATTTAAATTGTTAAATATTTTCCTTCACGGTATATCTTAATGAAGCTTCTTAAATCTGTAATAAAGAAAAACATCCATCGTACACTCAATAACACTGTACTCCATGCTCAGCGGGCACTGACAAGTCTTGGTAATAAGTCAAGAAAATCTGATGTGCAAAAGTCATACAAGCAAAAGACCCTATGACTTAATGGTGATAATATGCAGATTAACTGTAATATGTAAATAAAGAATAAACAAAATGCATCTTTCATAGCGATTTTTTGTTTTTTTTATAGCATCTGTTAATGTTGTATTCAGTAGCATCCATGTATGAAGTACATCAAAAACAATGATACCGCTATTTATATCTGGCTGACAGTATTGTTTTTTTCCAGTGTATAAGTCGATACTTTTTTACTTTAAAGTCGGGACTTTGTCTTATACTCCGAATCAACTTATATATGGATTGTGTCATTGAAAGTTTATATGTTACGTTCATAACTACAGGTAATAAAATGAACTACAACATGGATGTGCTTTCAATTATAATAAAACAAGCATGGACTTTCTATTTAGCTGTGTCAATTGATAACAGAACATAGCAGTGATTTGTTCAGAATTAAAATCATAAGCATGTTAGCATCGGTAATGCAATTTCACGATTGCTGGTAATATGGAATATCATACAACGATACCATTACTAGTGTAAAATACGAAGCCTAGATATTGACCCAGCCTCGTCTTATACTCCGAATCGACTTATATATGGAAGAAGGATGGAAAATAAGTCGAATTGGTGAATTCGACTTATACTCCGCATCGACTTATAGGCGGGAAAATATGGAATTTAATGTTAATATTTCTTACCCTTAAATTAAATTCAATACAAATATTAGTATGTTACCTTTATACTAGCTTTTCCAGTAATGGAGTCTGTTGTCTCTGTTTCATTGAGATCCTGACAGCTTCCACTTGATATCTGCCACAGCTGGGCATCTTAATATAAATAATTAAACTTTTAAAACAATTTGTGATTTATAAAAAGATCATATATTTAAAATACCATCAGATCAACAAAATAAATGAATTACTTGTAAAGTGTTGATTCATGTCATTGATTTTAAAATATATTTTAGTGAATACGCTATATACATAATTAATTCACCTGCTGCATGTATGATTAATAGTTTTCATGTAACATGTAGTCTTTCAAATTATTAAGATGAGACCACCTCATGTGGTATATGACACACCTTCTAATGACTGTGCCTAAATACACCAAGTTTAATTCCTTAAACAGCGTTAAAGTTAAAGACTGAAATGGAAAGTGTGATGCACATGTAAATGTTGAGCTTTGGCATTGACCTTAAAAATTCACTTCCTTCCCAATGTTATATACAACACATCTTTTAGTGATGATGTATAAGTATACAAAGTGTTTAAAATTACAGAGCACAAGGGAATGTGAGAAAGGTGAAAAATGTTGAAATGTGATCTTGGCCTTGAAGACTGCACCCACAAGTGTAATATTTGACACCTGATTGTAATGGCGTAAAAAGTAAAGTATATCATGTCATTCCTTAATCAGAAATGGCTCTAAAGTTACAGAGATGAATGAAAATATGAATCTTGATCATTTAAAGAAATGGCTTTGAAGATAGTTTTACATTACCCTTTGTATTGATTACATAGAAGTGTGTAGTGTTACCTGCCTCAATTTCAAGTAGTTTTAAAGTTACAGAGTAGAATGGCAAGGGTAATGATAACATTAATTATTAATCTATGACACTGTCCATGATGTGTTATGATGCCATGTAATGTCCTTTAAAAGTTTAAACTGGAAGGGTAAATGAGATGTAATTGTACAATATTGACCTGTGCATTTAATCTTGAAGACTCCAAATGTAATACAAATGATGTAAAGCTTAAATGGCTTTTAAAGTTTAGATTGGAAGGGTAAATGAGACGTAATTGTACAATATTGACCTGTGAGTTTAATCTTGAAGACTCCAAATGTAATACAAATGATGTAATATCCCTTAACCCTTTACTCCCCATATGAAAATCAAACCATAATACCTGTGCCTTCCAAATGACGTTCACGACGTCATACCCTTGCTCCCCATAAAAAAACACGTAAACTGAAAAGCAACGTCATCTTCACATTATATTCTCCCATTGCTCTAATAGCCTCAAAATAACCTAATCATTTCCACCGCAAGTTATTATATGTTATAAATGCCAGCTTACCGTAAATTATTATTTGTTATCAATTCTTGATTAAAAAAAACTACTACCGATGCACAAGTTGCTTTGTTTTAATCACATCAACCTGTGCTTCGAAACTTTAAACATCAGTATGTAAATGTTAATATGTACTTAATTAGCATATTTGGTAACATTATTTTGTAAAATATTTAACGGGAAATTTTCACAGCCATATTCATGTTATATTCTTTGTAATATCAGATAAAAATCACAAGTGAACCTGACAAGAGGCAGAAAAATAATAATGGCGGACATCGCGATATCTAGTCAGTGCTTGTTCATTAGACAGGCCATAATTTTAATTAATTTGCCACATAAATGAAGTAATATTTGAAATCCTTAAGAAATATGATATAAACATTATGTGAATAAATATTTAGCTATTTAACAAAAATAATAGTCCGTAATAAATTACACTATGCGACGTTGGATAATTCAATATGCCAGGTCATGGCTGTTTTCTTACATCACTTTTTTGTAATGATAATAACAATACATAGCTCCCCCCAAAAAAATCAGAACGAATAAAAAAAATAAAAGTAAAGTACCAGTACATAGTAATCAATATAACTTATAATTATCAATAATTTCTTTTCAACATCATTTAAACGTGTATGGTTATATTATGAAAATCCCTGTTTCTAAAAATAGATTCACCCACATGGCTTGCGTGGCGCCATTTTACTCTTGGCCGTAGTGTGATTCAGTTGGATATACGACTTTGTTTCATGCAAGGATGGACTTGAACGATTCATTTCATCATCGATGAATAACTCAGGTACTGTCTTGTGAGCAACAATGAAATTAATTATCAAAGTTTTGATGTTATTAAAACTTAGTAGCTTGAAATTATTCGGACTTTTATGCATGACTAATCTAGATTTTTCAATCAGAATTATTAAAAAAAATAAAATAAAAAATTGTACAAAGTCATTAATTAACTTGGCATGCTTTCCAAACATGGGCTTATTAAAGGTTATAAAAAATATTTCATAACGAGTTCTTGTTATTTGTCATTAGCGATGTGGTTAAAAAACTTAAGGATATGTAAATCTAGTAGGCCTATGGCTATGCATATATTTTAGGAACAAAATAAACAAGTATGACAATATGAAAAAATGACAATTGTAGAGCACATTACAGCTACTCCTTTACTAGACCAGCAAGTTGGTATTTAAGCATTTTTTAAAATTTTGACATAGCTGCTATGTAAAAATAAAAAAATGGCTTAGAGATCAATTTGCTGGTCTACTCCTCTACAATCATGTTTTGATGAAACAGACTGTGACATTCTATGCAGCATAGATGGACATTGCAAATGACAGCCAATTTTGGTTTCTTTACGTCTCTTTTCTCCATTCTTGGTACAGTATTTGCAGGTGGATTTTTTCCTTTTAAGTGCCTGCAGTCTGTGTGTCTCAATATTAGCCTGTGTCACCGGGGCTACAGATGTTAGATGCATGGCAACCTTCCTACTCTTGAAGCTTCCTATGAGCTGCTTTGCCAAATTAATTCGAAAATCTAACTGTCTGAATCGTTTTCTTCTTTCCTGACTCTCAGGATGACTTTCCACCATAGTTATAAAACCATTTATTATACAAATATTTGAAACATATATCGCCACCATTTCTTTGATGATCGTCCAACTGGATATTTGGCCCTGAGTTGGTCACATATGTCAACCCCTCTGTAGTATTGTTGGTAATTTGTGATTTGGTAATTTGTGAAGGTACTGAAGGAGTTTTTCAAATCTTCTGCGTGGCATTACATTTTTTATTCCTTCATTTGAAAGAAAATTGTCATTTGACCAATAAAAACTATAGTCAGGAGTTTTGATTATCCCCATTAAGATCAACATGTCAAGAAAGGCAGACATTTCAGGCACACTGGTCTCTGTCCAGGTAACATCAACAATTTCATGATCTACATTTTGTTCAGCTGCAAATTTATTTGTTTCACTAACAATATTTTCAAAAAGTCCAACTGGAAAATATAATTGAAAATAGTCTAGTTCTGATGCTGTTTCCTGCAAAGAATGTGATGGTCCTGACCGCTGAGTAAATTGACTTCTGTCAATATCTTGCACGTCTGCAAACCAAGTTGGCTGATCATCATCAGTGTCACTAGAGTCTGATGACATTTCAATGTCGATGTCTGATGACATAATTTCAGATACTTCGTCATTAAACGCATCATTGTTAAACAAATTTGGTATTTCGTCGGAACTGAATCCAGAAAAGTCGTTTTCACTTCCAGACAAATCACTGTTATCAACAGACGAGGACGACATTGTCATGACGAAATCAAGGAATTCCCTTCATAAATAAAAACAATTCACTTCTGGTATCGTCTGTTATACGATTTGATTAAGACTTTGTATATTAAAATGAATGGAAGAAATGAACAACACAGACATTCTTAATTGTGTTATTTTATTTTAAATTCCGGCACTTTCAGCAGATTTCATGTTTTAAACACCTAAATGCTACGTTAAACATTACAATGTATGGAAGAAGACTTGTCGTATTTGCCGCGCATTTTAAGAATGTGATTTTGTATCTAAAATCCGGATGACATAATGAATTTATACAACTAATGTATAATTCAGCATCATATTTGAATATATTACGATTATGAATAACTTACACGTGTTGGAAAGGTCATAATATTTACATCGAATTGAGGTAATATAATCGGCAAATGTCTCCATTTTGGATGCGACCGTGGAAAACCCCACTACGTATAATTTGGTCGGTTAAATTTAGATTTATATGTTATAATGTTACGAATTACATAATTAAAATCAAATATTAGTAAAGATTATTTATTTTTTTGACGAGCGTTTGGTTACTGCGCGGCGAATCAACATTTAAATGGAAGATATATCATATTTATTGGTCGATACTGTGTAAGGCGTAGAAAAGCGTAGATGGGGGGCAAAGGTAAAGGCGTAGAAATGCGTAGACGGGGTGCAAAGGTAAAGGCGTAGAAAAGCGTAGCTGGGGAGTAAAGGGTTAATCTTAAATGGCTTAAATGGCTTTTAAAGTTTAGATTGGAAGGGTAAATGAGACGTAATTGTACAATATTGACCTGTGTGTTTAATCTTGAAGACTCCAAATATGTTATGATGTAATATCCCTTAATCTTAAATGGCTTAAATGGCTTTTAAAGTTTAGATTGGAAGGGTAAATGAGACGTAATTGTACAATATTGACCTGTGTGTTTAATCTTGCAGACTCCAAATGTGTTATGATGTAATATCCCTTAGTCTTAAATGGCTTTTAAAGTTTAGACTGGATGGGTAAATGAGATGCAATTGTACAATATTGACCTGTGCGTTCAATCTTGAAGACTCCAAATGTAATCTGTAATGCACCTACTACTGATGCATTATCTCAAAAAGAAGTTTAAATTTATAAAGTAGAAGAGAACATCTGATGCAAACATAAAATTTCAAGCTATGGCCTTGACCTCAAGAGATAGCATACCCGATAAGGTATGCAACACACCTTCTAACGAGGATTTACTAGTAGGCCAACATCATACCTTAACACACCTTCTAATGAGGACAAGTAGGCCAACATCATACCTTAATCACGATGGGATTAAGGTTACAGAACCAAAAATGAAAGTGTGATAGACATATAGAAACATTGATATCTACCCTCCCCCTCCCTTTTCTTCAAAAGGCTGGGAACCGAAAATATAAACTTGTGTACCTGGGTTCCAGTGAAGCAATGTAATGACACTATCATCCCCTGAAATATTGGCATTTGACTTATCAAATGTAATAACTAATGGTCCTGGCATAGACATATGGCCAACAGGAACCACTGTAAAAACTGTGTAAATCTCCTTTAGCCTGAAATTTGACAAGAAAGAGTCATATTAGCAAAACTGAAAACAAATATAAAGTCAATGAATGTAACATCAAATGACACATAAACAAATTACAAAGGAAAGTGAGTTATATTGTTGTTACTCTTAATGAAGATGTTTATGAGCAGTCCATTTACATCCATCATTTGTATAGATACAAAATAGAAAATCTTTTAAAAAATCTTAATTGTACAGACTGTAATTAGCATTATTCCATATATAGCAATTATAATTATTTAATATCTCATGTGAACATAGCACATCATAACAACTCAATAGTTTTTGTCGTAATGTTTTGCAAACCCTTCAGCCAAAATACCTTACAAATAAAGAACTGTTTAATGTCTTTATTTTGTTTTTCACTTATTGTCCCCCAACATGCTAAGCAAAAGTCCAACTATGTGATTCTGCATAAAGCCATTCATGTATAGTATCAAATAATTTTACTATTTTAGACTGAGACTTCATACCTTTAGATTTTATTAATTGGTTTATCATTGAACATATGGTCTTAGAATTTTGCTAGAAATCAGATAAAATCCTCAATGACAGTGCTAATGAGGTAATGGTGCAAGAACTAAATAGCTGCAAAAGAGATGGGATGTTGCTCTCTTATGGATTTTCTGTATTTTAGTTAGCTGGTGTTGCACTTTGAATCACAAGGGTAGGTGATACCGTGTCCCTTACTTTCTAAATTAAGCTCCACACAATATTTTAAAGGGACAAAGAAAACTGGAGCTGACTCCAGCTTATTGCAATAAATGTTCTCTCATGTGCTCAAGTAACTCATGAAAACATTAATATGTTTAAATATTTAGTCAACCTGAAATGAGGCGTACCACTTAATTTTCTATTCCAGATCATTTATTCATTTGATTTTAGTATTTATTCATTATCTATAAATATTTTATTATAATAAAAACCCCTTTTTCTTAATAACTTTTCTTCACAAGTTAATGAATCAATCACTAACTGTCAAATTGTGAAGTTGCATAAATTGTTTAATTTCTGCATACATTAATACAACCTTAAAATAAATTCAATCTTCCATTAAGTTAATGGAGTGACTTTAACCTCAAATATATATAATACTTGAAGGTAACATAGAGAATTTAAATTGTAACTTAACCAATTACTACACGATAATGGATATTTTCATTGCAAGATATATGTTGCTTTGAAATTAATATCTCACATAGGCCAAACACTGCTGGTAGCCCTTGAGCCTGCTCTCAAAGAGAAACAATGTTAAAACAAATGTCAAACTGACAGTCAATGTTTGTGCATACACATACTAGTTAGTATACAGATATGATTAGAAGGAATCAAATTATTAAAATCAATTTTGTACTTGTATGAGAATAATGTATGTATGCTTTTTTGCCCTCCTCAGCACTATTCTCGTTATCAGTTCTAGCTGGAACACTGCTGTACATAATGTTTGCCTATAATCTTGTTAAATACTTTATGATTAGACACAAAAAAGAGTGACTTCATTAATATGTGTAAATATTATGATTGTTAAGAACTGATGGTACATGCCTCCTTGCTAGCTTTCTTTCCACTAAATCCATGGTGTCATTTGGATTTACAATGTAAGGCACAAAGTCCATTGATGCATCGGATCTGTACTGAGTGGTTAAATCATCATTTTCAAGAACAGCTGTAATGAGGCTCTGACCTGGATCAAGGCCTGAAAATCATTGGATAAAAAAGTTACATAAACAAGGTCCTATGGAAAGCCTCACCTGCCAACAGCATTATCGATATATGACCACTGCTGAAAATGATATATATTATTATTATGATCTACCACTTACATGATATGTCTTTCACAAGTTTAAAACTAAATGCTGACATTGCTATTATGAATGCTGATTGTGCTAAAATCATACCTATGTCTCATCCTGTGCAAACATATGTAGGACACTAGCTATTGTCACTGCATGATGTAATGTTTGTATCAATGGAATAATAACCAGTTCCTGGTATTTACGCTTCTCTAAATAAGCTTGGAAAAGTCAATACACATACTTGATAAAACAATGCATGTAAATATTTATCACGAAATGAGATAAGGTCAGACAATGTTAAACAAATTACATATCAAATATCAGTAAGTAAAAGTCATTACCGTATTTTCGCGTATATAAGATGCGTCTTATACAACATTTTACACACCACGCACCCATGATGCGTCTTATATATGGGTGTGTCTTATGTAAAATATTTTTACACAAATCGTCAAAACCCGCGTCTTATATACGGGTATATGCGCGAAAATACGGTTAAGTATTTTTTTTAACACGAACGAACAGTACAGTGTGTGATATTGAAAGACGATTTATGCGGTCGATATTTACGTTTCACGATTTTCATTCCTAGTTGTAAAAAGAGTTGGGTAAGTGTTCAGTAATTACCACGTGTACCAATCCAATGCTGGGGCTGTGATTGTCCTGGGCTTCGCCAATGTCGCAAATTGCGATTTTTTTCCCTTATTGGCGACAAAAATGTCCCATCTGGCGATTTTTTTGGCGACAGACTTTTTGGTTATTTAATTTGTACAAACAATCATAGATTTGGACTGGATAAATTAAAAGGGAGAACGAAAGGAAGCCACAAACTTGACTAAGCAATGCATTGGAATCAATCTGTACACAAATGATCCTTTGTTTGTATCGACAACCCCATCTTAGCAGAGCATTGTTACATCATAATCTGCTTATGCTGACATCTGGGCTGAGTACTGTATGCTGTGATACAGTCAATCGTACTACCGTACTATACCTACAACTGACCGATGTCTGAAGACGCGAATAGAACAGATAAAATTAATTGAATGGCTAATCCTTCTCTTTTTTTTTTTTTTACATATACCAATACAACAGTTTTGCTGAACCTTCGTTGAAAACTGATAACCTTTGAAGTACCGACTACTGTGTATACATACAAAGCAAATGGAAAAAATCTCAATCACAATTATATCTGTCGCCAGTGCAACATTATCATGAGCAAACGGGAGTTAGACGTTGCGTGTTCATCATCTCCTCCCAAGTTAACAGAATTAACGGCGTTTGGATTTAGTGCAAAATTCATCAGACAATACAGTCACTGAATCTGATGATAAACCTTGCAGTCCAACATCATCTACATGTAGTGCTTCAAGTGCAACACCACATAATGATGAACAGGGCAAAAATTCCCAAACATTTCTAGACAGTTGGAAACTTGGACGTCCGTGGCTGAGATATGATAAAAAGTTAAAACAGATGTTATGTGATGTATGTATCAAGGCAAAGTTCATCAATTCATTTACAACTTGCTGTGATATTTTGAAGAAGGAGTGTGCCACAAAACATGAATCCAGGCAGTGTAAATAATATTTGTGCATTTTACTCATTGATCTTTTCCTTTTGCCATCAATCCCATGTTACGGTTACAGAGACTTAAACTCCGCAAAAAGAAATAGCAAATAAACAAATAAACAAGTTTTGCATAATTAAAAATAATTATTTATTTCTCAAAATACAGGAGTGAAAGAATCCCTATATTGGGTGTTAACTTATGCTAATATATACGGTCCAATATTGCCAGGTGTTGACTCGTGTAAGTTTCATTCGTGGGAATGGAGATCCTATTTTGCTTGTTGAGAAAATTTATACAGCATTCAGTAATCATTCTTTTGGGATTTAGGAAGCAATAGAGCATTTAATGGAGATTTTGGCGAACTTCGTAATTTGCTCGGAATTTTTATCACATGGCGGGTGGTCAGCTGACCGCAATAGCCACTCGATAGGTGGTGGGCAAAATATGGCAAACGCTTCATAATCAGCATCAATTTTCAAACTACAAACGGTGATGCGGGATGCTGACATCAGAAATAAACTCTGCATTTCATCTCTCGAGAATTTAACGAGAATCAGCATGTATAGATGTGAAAAATTAGAAGACAAAATAATGAGGTTGGCGATTTTTTTGGCGACAGATTTTTAAAAGCCAGAACTATCCCTGATTATTGTACAGTACTAATCCCACTCGCTGAAGACTGGGCCTAGCAGATCAATGAAGCCGCCTTTACATCTGGCGTTTATTGTTGTAGAATCTAGATACCAGGTACTCAACCCATCCGCTATTGGCCCGGCGGCAGATAAGAATAAACGACAACCATTGCGGTCCTGCCTCAGACAATTCTTTGATCTAAACTAAAAATGGTAATGAAGCCTTGTTTACATCCGATGGGTAATGAAACATTGGACAAATTTTCATTTATGATAAAGGAAAGGAAACCACTGGATATAAATTGCTCAGTGCGGCAGATGGCTAGGCCGCGTGCGTCTTATGTAATTTTTGTTTACACAAATCGTCAAAACCCGCGTCTTATATATGGGTGCATCTTATGTAAAATATTTTTACACAAATCGGCAAAACCCGCGTCTTATATACGGGTGTGTCTTATATGCGCGAAAATACGGTAATTGCTTGGTAATGGAAATAATGTAAATTTAATTACATATGGTTAATGACCTGTGTGGTCAAAAGTCTGTCTTTGACTCATTAGAAGTCATAGTTAATGCTCCTAATTACCAAACAGAATTTATAGAACATACATAGCATGAGGTTCATAGCTCAGAATGATCTTATTGTTTAATCAAAAAGGAATTAGCAAGAGCAATTAGCACATTGGTGACAGTGTTCCCAGTAAACTATTGCATAGCTAACCTGAAGGCGTTTGAATGTCAATCGCATCCACAGAACGTCTCTTCTTTTTGCCTCTACTAGCATCAAGCTTAACATTTATAGGACTTCCATCAGTAGATGTTGCAACTTTCATATTGGGTGTCTGAACCACAACTGATCCAAGGAATTTATTCTTACACAGGGTTGCCTCATTGCAGAGTCGCATGGTGATAAACATTGTGCGCCCTGGTTCCATGTGAAAAATATTTTCTGCATCTGTCTTGTATTTAGTATCATTGAAATCATTTCCTAGTGGCTTCAATTCTGACAGTCTTCGCACAGGAATACCATTTATTGTCAAGTTACCTCCCTTGATGGCAACAGTTCCAGAAACATTCAATCCCACCCATGTGCAAGGGAAAATGTCATCTATTACATCTTTGGAGCTTCCAACACAATAATCTGTAAAAGAGTTAAAAATTCTCAATGCATTTTATACTTGATATGATAATAATGCTGCTCTCACCAATAAGGTACTTTTGATAACAGAGGTTCAGTTTGGGCTCATGACCAGAATGATGTGGGTTAGATTTCTACCACTAGACCAGATCAGATCAGCTACAATAGTGTATTTTAAGGGCAATTGACTTGACTCTATTTGCCATGACATAATCTAACCAAGTGTTGTTAAACAACACCCCAAAACTGTTGTTGTTGTTCTTGTTTTTGTAGAGTTTAACACCATTTATCAGTACATGATAGGTTATACATGGCGGCCAGTATTATTGGTGGAGGAAGAACCCGCAAAAACCCCTTGAAAGAACCATAGACCCATGAGAAGCTACTGGCTAGCTTTCTCACATAACTAAATTAGCCGAATTTTAGACTCAAACCAATGCAGACAGAGTTGAGATGGCAGTGATCCGTAATGGAAAGCACTTTAGACCACTCAACCAATCGGAGCCCCTCCCCAAAACTGTAACAAAATAATGAGAATAATGCTTTCTTAGCTCAATACTTACAAATTGTAATATTCAATTCATACAGAACTTTGATGTTCTGATTGATGTCTTTGGCTGTAAAAACACTGTTAATGACACCTTTTGAAAGTGAAATAAATATATACAGTAGCACCTGTAAATGCCAGAATAACAGTTAACAGTGTTAGCATGCAAAGTCTCCATGAAAATTACATGGTCGGTAAGTAGAATTGTGATTTGTTGTGATACTTATCATTAATTATTCAACTGTAAATGTAAGAAATTATGACAATTCATGGCAAGCTAGAATAATTTCAAAGATAAATGCATATCTGGCATGGTATGATGTGTTATGCAAAAAAAAAAAAAAACAACTCTGACACCCAACTCCCCCAACTTAAAAAAATGATGTTCAATATCTTTAACTGGTTAAAAAAAGGTAAGATGATGTTAATACCTTTGCACAAAACTAATTTGCATAGGAACAATGTCCGTGTTATAGGTACAATCATAAAGATTCATCATTCCCTTGAATGAAAATGTTCAAGCCATCATTATTTAAGATTACTGGCAAGTTTATGATCAGTGTAGATGTTCCTTGAATTTGGATTTTACTCCATATATAAAATACACGCCATGATTATTTTGGCAGTTGGAATAGTGAACAAGCATGATTCGTATTTTTATGGAATAATATTTAAATACAGCTTTAATTTTAAAATAACTTAGTTGTCTGCATATTGAGTAGTGCCCACCTAATCCAAATTTCAGAAGTCATAGAATTTGACTCTGAAGCTCAGCAACTTGGGAGAGCATATTGTGTTTTATTTACACACATTGCAAACACCATATACACATCTTTCATTATTGAGTGTACAAGATCCTTTGATGGCATCAAAATCTAGTATGTGTGCCATTACCTCCCACATATACAGATATAGAAACATAATCTTCAATACTGAGAAATTTAAACGTTTGGTGAACTTTGAACAATTTACCATTCAGTCTCAAATGAATGCCAAAATGAATATGAACAATTTTATATTACCTTTAAAGAGCCCCACCTGAAACAACTGACAGCAGCAAATTAAGAAAATAGTATACTGTCCAATGGATTGTAAAAGACATAAACCTGGTATATTTTCTGTGGTTGGGTTTATGTGAGTGTGGACATGGGTGTGAAACTATTTTTGATTAGTAATTGTATGAAATGTTTCAAGGAAAATATGTTTGTTATCTTTTTCTATCAAATTTGAATTTCCAGTAATTGTATACAGGCCTATCTTATATTAAAAGATAGTTATTAATTCCATCTGTACATCATATATTAGGTCACACTCATGGAACCCCCTTGAATGTTAAAAAGCACTTGCTGATTCACCCAAATCCCCAACACTCTGTCTGTGTCTTAGAGTCTTTTTTTTTTTCAATGTCATCTGAAACATTGATGAATGCTTTTGACATTTACTGGGTCCATAATACACACTGCAAAATTCTTTAGTGATGTAAAACCAATAAATGTCAAAGTTGTTACTACTTTTGTGTGATTTACTAAATAAATGGCACACTAAATTTTTCAGTGTTTGTGACATTTTCAGACTCTACGGTGTTATGTTAAATGTAATTTACTAATTTTAAATATTCAAACATAATACTATTTTTTCTTTATGATCAGTCAGACAATGATGACCAAACTTTATAACACAATTGTTTTTAAAAAACCAATGCATTATTGCACCTATTATGACTTAAAATGCTCTGAAAATTCTTACATGTTCTATACATTTTTATATCTTTGCAATTTGAACAGTTATTTGCTCAGGAAGCAAAACAACGAAAACTGAAAGATTAAACACAGTAATACTGTTTTAACATGAGTATTAGTTCTCAAGCCTTTCAACTGTTAGTATATATAGCAGACACCAACCATATCTGGTAACAGAAGGATCAGGACTGACTTCCCATGAACCCCCAATTGTGGTGGGGTCACTTGTTGTCATGGCATCCTTAGGTTCAACTGGATGATCAAACTGTTTGGCCCCCTGAATACTAGCATTAACTTTCTCAACATCTGGAGGTTCTAGTAGTACAGTAACACCTGAAATATGGATATGTTTTATTAGACAAATGATATAACGAGTCTGGGGTAAGACTTAATTTACTTTCAAATAAAACACTTATAACATGGTGCAAGTGTTTATCATTTCATTTTGTCAACTCATGAATCATTTTGATCTCAGTGGTTACAGAGCCATAGTCTCACATTCCATGGTTGAGACATGATGAAGCTTGGTGGAGTTTAAAGTCTCTCACAGCTGCAGATCAGTGTCATCTACATGCTAGCAAGTTGAGATAGCTGACACAGAATAAGGATTAAAAGATGATTACAGATCAGTGTCATCGACATGCTAGCAAGTAAAGATGGCTGACACAGAATAAGGGTTAAAAGATGATTACAGATCAGTGTCATCGACATGCTAACAAGTAAAGATGGCTGACACAGAATATGGGTTAAAAGATGATTACAGACAGTTCTAATCCTGGACTGATCAGCTGTATGATTCACTTGTCAACAAATGTGACCATCATATGTAAAACTCGTCCTTGTACATTGTGTGGGTTATTGTAATTGTTATAAGACCACTTAATGGCACTGCAACAACTGTAACATACAGCTGGACACTGTAAGGGTGCCTCCTTAACCCTTTCCTGTGCATGAATGAGTCTGGAGGTTTAACATCCTAATATGCAAAGGATTTATCCATTAATTCAGTAATTTGAATTTACTTCTTGTATAATAATAATAATTTTCTTTATAATGGGAAATTTGTTGTGGACACTTGATGGGTATTGAGTATACTTTTTCTTAGCATGCAGGGGATGATATGATTAGTTGCCATGGTAATCAGGCTCAGACTAGAATGAATAGAAAGTATGACAAAAGTACATATTTTTCATATTTATTTATTTTACGTTCCATACTCTCTTGCCCAATCAGCCATGATTTGAAGAATTTTTTTCAATTTATTATTAAGAAAAGTGAGATTTTCTAATGATTTGGCTTGGATTGTTCAAGTTCCACCAAATATAGGTACATCAAGTGTTTTGTTTTCAGTGAAGTGTTAAGACTGAGCACTTAAATTCAATAAAGTTTTGGCTTCCAAGCTTATATTTGTCTACAATGTACTCGCATGGTCTTAAACATTTCAAATATAAAAAAGTATTTTGGTCTAAGATTTTATTTGTTGATCTTATACCAAAGAACTTGGTTACTATGATAACAACAATGCAGTGATAATAACATGATCTTAAGAGATGATTTTATTCTAAATCATCACAACAACAATGCCTATATTCAACTTCAGAAACCTTGAATGAAAAATAATGAATTAAAAACAGTTCATAAAAAGCATGAAGGTGACAGTAATATGATCATTTTTAAGCATATTTACATACCTACCTACCTACCTACTTGGATACTGTATTATTCTGATCCAGACACAAGTAATGTACCATGATGACCACTGATGACAAACCAAGCTCAAGTATTGTATGATAAGACTTCTATCAAGAAAAACTGAGATGATCAGCTTTCAAATGTGTTAAAAGATTTTCCTGTTGATCCAAACTTTAGACTAGGGGAATTACTGTATAGATCATGAATTTATTTTGCATCATGGAAGCACACAGAATTTATGACAAATGCCTTAAATTTATTGAACAATACTCAAAATCTAAATGTGTTCCTCTTTTAAAATTATAGTTTTTTCATAAGAACTCTATAAAATAAAAATGCTTCTAAACCCAACATACTTTACGTATGCTATCATTCTGTTTTGTAGACTGTATTTGACAAGCTGCTGTCTAGTAGCAAAATTTGATACGTATTTACCATGCAAAGGCATATGTATTCAAGCCTAATAATATCATATCAACATGCTATATTTTAAATGGTTATCGTATATACTTTATCTTCCCTTACTTTCATACCCATAGCCATCCCAAGACATACACACCAACTTCAAAAGTTTTGCATGTCACAAGCCATGTACATCCAAAGACCTTTGCATTTTTAAAATGAGATGTACAAATCACAACTTTTCACCATCACCATCACCTGAACAAAACCAACCCAACTATCTGAAATGCCTAAAATCTATATTTTACTGTAGCAAATATAACAGAGACAGCCTTTGAATACTTCTTCAGCATACCTCAAACACCCTGGTTCACTGATTTGGAAGAATAAAATGGAAGCCATCCAATGAGGCAGAGCTAAGCTGAAGAAGGGAGATAATAATGCAGTATTTCAAAATGCCAATTAAGAGTTGACATAAGCTGGTTTCTAATAATTTAAAGCAGGTTATGAAGATATGAAACCCTACTTACAAGTATAGGTACATAAGTAAGATTAAAATTAAATGATGTTTTCCCTAAGGTCGAAAAAGGTGACATATATGACTCAGGTAAACCCCTCTCCTGAGGATAGTTTGCAGAAAGGTACAACCAATCTGACCTCTGCATTGTCCATTATTAAAGAAATATGATATAAGGATAGTTAGGAATTTTAATCTTAAGTGAGAATTTGATCATGATTTGCTGGATTTGAGATACCAGAGGAGTCTACATTTTTTTCATGCTTTTTTAAACACAAAATCTGAGATACCAGGAGTCTACATTTCATCATTTTTTTCATGCTTTTGTAAATAAAATATTTGAGATACCAGGAGTCTACATTTCACCATTTTTATCACGATTTTGTAAATACAAAATTTGAGATACCAGAGGAGTCTACATTTCATCTTTTTTTTCATGCTTTTGTAAATACAAGATTTGAGATACCAGGAGTCTACATTTCATCATTTTTTCTCTCATGCTTTAGTAAATACAAAATCTGAGATACCAGGAGTCTACATTTCATCATTTTTTTCATGCTTTTGTAAATACAAAATTTGAGATACCAGAGGAATCTACACTTCATCATTTGTTTCATGCTTTTGTAAATACAAAATTTGAGATACCAGGAGTCTACATTTCATCTTTTGTTTCATGCTTTTGTAAATACAAAATCTAAGATACCAGATGAATTTACTTTTCATCATTTGTTTCATGCTTTTGTAAATACAAAATTTGAGATACCAGGAGTCTACATTTCATCATTTTTTTCATGCTTTAGTAAATACAAAACTTGAGATACCAGGAGTCTGCATTTCATCATTTTTTTCATGCTTTTGTAAATACAAGTTGTTAGAGCTCTTGAGTCAGCTGTTTACATGACGGCTAATGATTTTTCATATAATATTCCTTACCAATTTAAAATAGAAGAAAGAATGTAATCTAGAGAATATACAGCATTTACATTTTTCTCTTACTCTAATGGTGACCTTAATTAGGAAACAGAAGGAAACTGAAGCTGTCATTGACATAACTTCTGCAAGATGGCATGATAAATCAATGGTTCAAACCAGATTTTTCTGACAACCTGTCTAGTCTTAGTATTTCACAAAGCTTGCAAATATATGGAACATGTTGATTTACATAGAATATGAATATTTTGAACTATGAAGAATATGTTCCCATCTTGTCAGTTTTACTGATAGTAATTAATACTACAGTTGTCTATAACATCCATACAGCTCTAATGTGTTGGTTTTTATAATAGGTATAACCCCCACAAAAATCTAATGGAGAAAAAATACAAACAGCATAAAAATTAAACAACATGTTTTAATATATATGCTACCTGTCCTCCAAGCTCACACCAAAGTTAATCCCCAACAGTATGTTAATCTTGTTATAATATGATATATAGTAATATAAGTAATGTGTTAATAATTTTATAACATTATGTCCGGGTCACGAAATTTCCAGCCAGACTAATGCTAATCCTGTTTATTCCCAACTAACACAGAATGATTTGGGAAATAAACATATATACTTAGGGTTGACTTAATGGAGTTTGTATGCACTCAATACTTGCAAAATGCATCGCAATAAAATATTTTAATATGTACACAATTCAGCAAGATTGAACAGAACAATTTTGCTAAAGGCTGATCGAAAACTGGAACGATAGCAAGAATAAAACAGCAGAATTCCAGCGAATTAAAATCCATGTCTCTCATTTCATTAGTAATGGATTTTTGTCCCATTAACAACTCTATCTTTTCTTTGTTTTTACTGCATACACATACATATGTTTACTTAAAAAAAAACAAAAAAAAAACAACCAAGTAATTATTTTGTTTGCACTAATTCTCACATGTACACATTATCCACATTGTACAGTATATTCATTTATGAAAACAGCTCAATATTGGGCACCTGTAATAAAATTAAAAACTATATGGCATATGCGGCCTAAACTTGTTTCATACTAAATGCTTGACAGCATTGACTTTGACTTGGCATAAAAGTAGAGAACAAAAACAAATGAAATTAGAACATACCTTTGGTATCACTAAATACAGTTGTGATGCCAGCTTGATTCCTGCATTTGACAGACACATAGTATGTTGTATTATGCTCCAGAATTCCACTAAGATTAGAATTTATCCCAGTTGGATTGATGCCTGTAGAGATAAATGACTGTAGTTCACTTCCCCCAGGAGTGGAGCCTATTGCCCAGAAGTATTCCTACAATTCAATTATGTAGTAAAATTATTCAGGAGAAATGTATCAATGGGAAAACATACAATAGTAATGATTCATTTTCAAGAAATTCAAGATGAAATCTACTCAATGTAATGCTGAACCCTTTCTGATAAGATTCTTATGATGTTTTGTTTCATATTTCTTTGCAGTAGGAAAGAAAAATGAGTTTGTGTGTGATTAGGATTTTTTAATGTAGCTTTAACAATTTTTCAGTCATATCACTACGATGTCTGCAGTGAGGCAGTTTATAGTGATGTCTAGGATTGGGGCATCATGCCACAGACATGTAGCATGTTGTCCCACCCAGTCACATTATCCTGACAGCAGTCCTAACATTAACCTCTTAATGCTGAGCACCATGCAAGGCAGCTGTTAGTACCATTTTTGTAAGTCATTGGTACGACTCGGTTGGAAATCAAAACCATGACCTCTCGCTTCCGCATTGGATGGTCTAATCACTAGGCCACTGGAGTTAAAGATGAAAACATACATCCAAATCTTCTATTTGCAAAATATACATTACATCAACAATCCATGTAACTAGATGATATAATTTTAACCTTAGATGCTTCTGCATAAGGTGAACCTCAATTACATTCACATGGCATAAAACCCAATTCTGATAGATCACAGATATAAGTGGAAATCATACGCTTCATCTTAATGTAAAACAGATGCAAAGAAATACTTATCAAAGCAAGCATGCACCTGTTGGATAATAAATTTACTTAAAAATTCCAAAATTTATATCACATCTAATTAATTTAACACCTGTTATAAAAAAAATGATATATGATTAAATGAATCATCTAGTTTGATACAACGATCAATAGATAAATGGACAAATCCAAACCAAACAAAAATCAACACCCTTCCAATTTAAGAGTAGCATTAATTTTTTAAATTTTCAACATATACAAAACTTAACTAACCTCTACATCACTCTGGTTATCTCGACATAGCCAGACAGACTTTATGGTGTCATTTGAACTCTGAAAGTGGGTGGGTGTAAACTCTCCCTGTCTGACATCAATGTACAGCATGACATCAGGATCAAAGATAGGTGGAGTCAGATCAACATAAAACCCATTTGATGATGCTGTTGCTGTGGCTCCTGATCCAAGTACAGCTCGTACTGTAAAGGTAAATGTTTATAAAAAAAAACTAGAAATGTATTCAAGGAACACAAATGGTTTGCATATAAAAGTATCATGTCTGAAAGCTTGTCTTAATAAAAAACCTAAATGGGAATATGCACTATTGGATGTTCAAAGGATAGACACTTATAACAATGTATTCCATCATTACATGAAGAGTTGGGCACAAAACATGAATTCATCAGTGGTCTAAAAGTGGTTAGGGTGCCCACCCTGGATGTGGGAGGTCACAGGTTTAAACCCTGGCTGAGTCATGCCAAATATTTTACAAGTTTTACTAGCAGCTGCCTTGCTTGGTACTCAGCATTAAGAGTTTAGTGTAAGGATTGGTCGGTCTAATATCTAGATAAATGTGTGTGTGTATGTTGTTTGGATATTTAACATAGCTTTAATAATGTTTCAGTCATATTGCTCAATGTCTGCAGTGGTAGTTTATAGTGATGTATGGCACTGTAGCACGATGTCCCACTCGGTAACATTATCCTGAAACCAGGCCAACCAGTCCTAACACTAACCTGTAAATACTGACTGTCTAGCGAGGAAGCTGTTAGTACACTCTGTTACATATATTTGATTTAAATAATTTATTTATAATTGTCAAATTCAAATTTGTCATTTTTGGGTTTATAATTCATAAATTGGGAAGTGTTTTCTGGAAAATTAGATTGATCTATACTTTATTTGTAAACATAGGTGTTGACCTTGTTTGTTAACCTCATTTCTGGCCTTGTTTCAAGGTGATAAACAAGCTTCTAAAATGATTGGCTGAATCCAAGGACATCTTTTTATTTTTAGTTCTGGGGGGTGAGAAGTGGCTGATTCTTATCTGGATGTTTCTGTGCGTACGTGCTTAAATGATCGTATGTTTGTTCTATGACTTTCCAGAAAATCACGTGATCCCTTGTTTACGTAAAAAACAGAGATATAAATTATTGTTTGGGAGAGAACAGTTCAGTAGTTAGTCTGGGCTTTGGAATATTAAGCTGTGTCTTCTTTTTGAGTTATTTTTAATTACTGTGTACTGGAAATTGTGTCAAATCGTTTGGAGCAAGAGGAATTATTTTATTTATCTGGAAAAGAACATGTGCTCATAGATTTTTATTTGGATTATTATAAAAAACAAGAACTAACTAGATCACAAGATCTTGACTCGCTTCTATTGGCCAAAAATCAAATGTGATGTTGCCAAATACTGTAGATCTTGTCATACTTGTCAAATGGTAGGTAAACCCAATCAGAAGATACCTATGGCTCATCTGCAACCTATTCCTGCCTTTGACGAACCATTTAGTAGAATTATGGTAGATTGTGTAGGTCCCTTACCTAAAACCAAGTCAGGTAACCAATACCTGTTGACCATTATGTGTGCATCAACAAGGTTTCCAGAAGCAATTCCGTTATGGAATATAAAATCTAAAACAATAGTGAAAGCTTTGATAAAGTTTTTTACTCAGTATGGCCTCCCCAAATCTGTTCAGTCTGATCAAGGTTCAAACTTCATGTCTGGAATTTTCCAGCAAGTTATGAATGAATTGGGCATTCAGCAATTTAAGTTAAAAATGAAACTATGGTTTGAAAGAACTACAAGGGAAAGAACTTTTGAGTTTTATGATGGAGTTGTGTCACTCTTGTTCTTTCTTCATACCTTTCTTCAGATTAGATATTACGGCCCTTACAAAGTTAAGAAGAAATGAATTAGTTAAATTATAGTATTAGTGCTCCTGGGATCTAAATAAATTATAGGAGTACCAGTATATTGAAAGAGATAGCCATGTTAAACATGCAATTAATTTAGTTGTACCTGTCCCCGTTTGGGAGAGAACGTTCAGTAGTTAGTCTGGGCTTTGGAATATCAAATTGTGTCTTCTTTTTGAGTTATTTTTAATTACTGTGTAATGGAAATTGTGTCAAATCATTTGGAGCAAGAGGAATTATTTTATTTATCTGGAAAAGAACATGTGCTCTTTCTATGTTGCTGCTTATTCGAGCCTAAGCACGTAACAATTCTTTCTTCGTTGGAAGACCTCAGCAGGAGGGCAAAGAAAATGGTAAATAAACCTGTCCAACTGCAAAAACAAGTACATAACAAACAAGTGGAAGATTATGAGAAACTCATATTCTATCCATGGGCAAATATTTAACAAGACCAACAAAGCCAAATACCTTGGTGTCACCTTCGATATCAAACTATCTTGGAACTACAGCATAGAGTGACCAACAAAAAAGGCCAATCAGAAAACAACTTTTTTGCAAAGAATCTCATAATCTAGTCCAAAACACATTAAGGCTTGCTGCTTCAATTTGCTAGTATGCCAACAGCTTGAATACACATCCAGAAGTTATGGCCCACACTCCTTGACAAATGCAGCCATATTAGAAAGGCATGCAGCATGGTTTTGCCATGGTGACTCTTGATGAACCAGAGGCATCACAACATTGCTGAAGTGGATTTGTTGTCAACAGCCTGAGGTCATCATCATGAACTGGATCATGAACCAGCTGGCTGATATACACTTGATCCCAGCAGGAGCATCAATATGAGGCCATGTCAAGATATACATTGTAACACACTGTTCTGTGGATGCATATTATATTGCCTTCTTCCCCATTCGCTTCTATCTTTGTAACTGCTTGCCAGCAACAGCCAGTACAATGCCATCTATTAAAACCTTTAAGGCTAACATCAATGCTGGAGGCACCATGCCATAGTATGGAAACCATGTGCTGTTTTAAACCTGTTTTTAACTATTACAAAGAGCCTTCCTTCACATAGTTCACCACAGTAACCACTATTCCTGCATATGGGCCAAGCACTTATATGGAAGAAGAAGAAGAAGAAGAAGAAGAAGAAGAAGATGAAGGCAAAGTGGAAAAAGAAGTGCCTTCCATGGGTCCCTATTATATTTTACTGAAATAGCCCATAAGTAAATTTGGTTAAAAGGTGTTTCCTTTTCATTATGTTGTTACAGGAGCCAAACATTTGCTGGATAGATTTGTAAAAGCTCAACCTTGCTAAAAAATTTCAAATGTACTGGAGAACATGTTATGAGTTATTTGATCACATGGAGATAAAGCAGCTCACATGTTGATTGAGAGACCCAGCAAAAACTCTTTTAGTGAAACAAATCCTAAAAACATTTGATGAAAACTGACCCAGTGATTTTGGAGATTAGATGTTAAATACTTTTTTCCTGGCTGGCGCTATGTAGGCTACAGTGTTGATAGCAAAGCCAGAACAAACTCAAATTTGGTAGCAAATGTCACAAGAACTATTCCTAGAAATTAACCAAATTAGTGCTTAGTAATAAAGCACCTTTAAGTGACTGATAAAATTTGGTTGAAAATCCTATACAATTTAATCAAAATTGGCTAAGAAGTTTCCACGATGTCCAAAATACATTTTCTATATATCTAATTGTTATGGTTACCATAAAGCTGCTTATAATGCCCCTCAACATACAACATTGTTAGAACATGTCTTATGGTACAGTCCTACAAAGATTCAACTAAACTGGTTTTGTTGGTTTAGAAGAAATGTTAAAAGTACATATTAACCTGGTTGCTATGGAAGTAACTAAATTTAATCTTGGGTATAACCTGTCAAACAGATTGTTCTGAAAAGTAATTGAAGTAAGCAGTTTTGTAGATGTCAAAAATATATTTGGGGAAACAAAACTGTTCATAGGAAAGTCAACAAAAACACAACTTATGTACAGCATATTCTATTTTTCTTTCAAGAAAGTTACATTAATACTGATGTATTAGTTTGGAAATATCAAGAATAATGATTATTATCTGCTATGACACAGATTGTTAAACAGTTCACTATAACAGAAATTTGACATAAATATCAAAAAAGATAATCCTATCAAATTTTGTACACATGCCTGAATAGTTTTTGAGATATGAAAAAAATGTAAAATACTGTTCACACATGGCCTATAATGCATATCAGATGGAAAACTATAACATAAGCAAACTTGGTCTTTCCCTCTACCTCTTGACCTATTAACCCCATGTTGTTTTTAAGGCTGTGAAGCCTGTCACAAGGATTGATTCTAATGGACATAATAATTCCCCCTACCTCTGGCCCTATTAACTCCAGGTTGTTTTTAAGCCTGTCTAGCCTGTCACAAGGATTATTGCGCCTAATGGAGTACTTCCCACTACCTCTTGTCAGATTTCTGCAATGCATTCTAAAACTAACTAGATTGCACAGTCAAGAAAGAAAACTCAACCTTACAATTTGTAGCAAATCACTTTAAACCCAATGTTACAAACACATATCCTATACACATTTAGAAAACATGAATGAAATATTTCATACATGATCGAAACTGACAAATATTAATGTCTTACCAGTAATATAATATATAGCTGGCACAATATCGGTTCCATTCTCTGTATCTATATTTATTTCTGGCTCAAGAAAGAGATCTTTTAAAGTAAAATGCAGTAGGGTGTCAGTGTTGCCGTCACAAGCGGGATCACACACATAATGGGAACATGTACCTGAGCAAGGAAGGCATGGAGACAATATCTGAAATAAGTTTAAATTATACATAAATATATTAAATTATTAACATTTAGATTAGACTAAAAATTTTAAATGCTAAACAATGATAAAAGTTAACTCCTCATTTACTAGACTTTCCAAAGTAGAAAATCAAGAACTATTCTGCATACACATATATTACGCATATAGGTTTACCATAATTTAAACAAATCCAGTCAGTCACACAATGTTTCAATAAGGAATGGCAAGTAAATTCTTCAATATTAGTAAAACTCGCACCCAAAATTTACTGCAGCCTTGACCTATGCCAATAATCTACATTATAAGTTATTTCTAAGTGCAAATGGTATTGAACACCTATTACCTTTACCCTTAAAAGGCACTGCATTGATGTGTTCTCTATTCAAAAATAGGAAACAGACCTATTTTGTATATGTTATATGAATAAAGACTCATAAAATATAAAATATAACATAATATCATATATATAAATAACAAAATCAATCTACATAAATATGTAGCTAACCTCTTTAAAATCTGCAAAATCAACCAAGCCATTTTGGGTCCCAATGCCAGCTTCATATCGTACAATTGCATTAGTTCCTCCACGGAAAGGTTCTCCATTGCGGCACAAAGCCCCAACTTCTGGTGGAAGAATGAGATCACTAAAAGAGGCCCTGACAATCCATGTCTTGAATAAATCATCCAATGCTGGCAAGAAGTTGTCTTTATTCCATACATGCAGGAGAAGCTTGGTGTCAGTAGTAAATTGAGGAATTCCACACAACTGGCTTAATTTCTGGCCATCAGTATACACATAAAGACACCATGATGCCTGAAGTTAAATATTTATACAGAACTTATATTAAATATGACTTAAGTACAAATGACAAATTCATGAAGTATGTCTTCTAAAACAGATAAATGATTAGAAGAATTTTTGTAAAATTCCCATTTCATTTTCAAGCTGAAGAAACATAGAACACAACTTCAAAAGATGATTCAAAACACATTTTCTCATCAAATAAGTGTATAAATAAATAAATAAATAAATAAACAAATAAATAAGTCTGACTTCTCTTAACTCAATATCCCCCTCATCCCCGCATTCCATGTTTATACATCAGGAGGTGGTAACCTACTATGAGCTTTGTGACATAAGCATCATATATTACATAAAGGATGAAAAATGTAGTCTTATATTGACACCAATGTACATTTTCTACACTCACTAAAAAATACAGCAGAAAAAAATTTGAGACCAGATCTTGTCAAGCCCAAAAATTTTGAAACTAGAGATTTTGTTTCTGAAAGTTACACTTTTTGGTCTACGACTATAAAGCAGGTTATTCAGATTAATTGTTACAAAACATGGGATAAGTTAAAGATCTGGAAAAAGGAGGTCAGGTAAAAAAAAATTGCAGATCCAATAAACTAAAAAAAAGAAAAAGAAAGACGTTAATGTTTCACCATCCAAGTCAAAACAGTCTATGAAAAACAATTTTTGTTACACCTAAGCATTTGGCTAAATGAAAATCTCATGGAAACAAGTGTTAGGAATGCAATCAGAAGTAAAACCCCAAAATGTGTTTCCCAACCTCATTTCAAAATAATCTCCAGGGAAAAATCAATTAAGATTAGTAATACTTGCTATTGGAAAGGTAATTCATTAACTGACTTCAAACTGAAAGCAAAACACATTCTAAAATATTTATGGATGTTGACACAGAGACAAAAATTGGTAGACAATTTTCAAATGGTACTAATGCAAAAAACAAATCTGAAGAGATTGGGTATACAAATTAAATTGTTGCTTTACCTTAAGTTCCTCTTTTACAGTGGAAAAAGATATTTTGTACTGATGGAATTCCTCAGCAGGATTAAATGGCAACATTGTCTTTAGGGACAAGGGATAGGTGGAGTCATTGTAAAATCGGCACCAGACAACCGAATATGGCTCAGGTCCTAGCAAGTAAAATAGGTAAAGATCTAAACCAATGAACTAGAAAGATAACAATGATTATAAAAAATAAAGAACACTTATACATTACTGAAAGTAATGAATGCCTATGCAAGATAAACCATTCAAACTCCTGATTTAGTTACTTTCTTATATAAATCTCTATAAAATTGTATTTTTTTCTCCATCTATCCATTCTGAAGGTACTGAAGAAAAGCAAAACAAAGACTGCTATGGCCAACATCCACTTCAAATCATTTTGCATTAAATTTAATTTAATTTAAATAGTAATTTCTTATAAAGATAACATTACACTGAAATCATGTACATGTTAATGTATGGCCACAGATAGACATATGGCAAAGTTCAACCCTAGAAATACTTGATCTGAAATAATTACACCGTATAGTGTAAAACATGTAGAACTTGATTCAATCTTAAATTGTCAGAAATAATAGATGCATTATATTTTAGATTGATCATTTTAATCAGAATAAAATAATGGCAGAGCAGAGCATTTCATGGATATATTTTAAATAGCTTTGAAGACATTTTATTTACAAGTTTAAACTGATTTATCAATTGCGGTGTGGAAAGTTATATTAATTCAGTGCTTGATTTAAACAATTAAACCCAAGAATTAAAGTGCATGAAAAGCATGTAAAATGGAAAACAATTTTGTTTTTACACATCAAGTTGGCTGTTGTTAAAAAGTATTTATCAATATTAATAACAATATTTTTCAGCCCGATTGTGAATATATTATCGTTATTAATAACAATATTTTTCAACGTGATTGTGAATATATTAATAATCATTATTAATAATATTTTTCAGCCTGATTGTGAACATATTATCATTATTAATGACAATATTTTTCAGCCTGATTGTGAATATATTAATTATCATTATTAATAACAATATTTTTCAACATGATTGTGAATATATTAATAATCATTATTAATAATATTGTTCTGCCTGATTGTGAACATATTATAATTATTAATAACAATATTTTTCAACGTGATTGTGAATATATTAATAATCATTATTAATAATATTGTTCTGCCTGATTGTGAACATATTATAATTATTAATAACAATATTTTTCAACGTGATTGTGAATATATTAATAATCATTATTAATAATATTGTTCAGCCTGATTGTGAACATATTATCATTATTAATGACAATATTTTTCAGCCTGATTGTGAATATTTTAATTCATATTTTTGAAACTTCTTCAACTTTTACTTTGATATCTGATAATTTCATATTATTGTACACAAAGCTGTATATATTTGGATTCCACATGTTCATTGTGTAACATGACTGGGAATATTGATGTTGGTATTATTGAATTTCAGCTATATCATGACACACAAACCTGAATATATTTGGATTCCACATGCTCTTTGTGTCACATGACTGGGAATCTTGACATTGGTATTATTTTGTTTTAACTGTTGTTTGACTTTTTCATCCACTTTTATCCATGGAACAGTGCTTCTTGTGTCTGTGGTAGTAGCAACAGTAGTAGTGGGTGTAACTGTAGTTTGGTTTTCTCCTGTCACATGGTAGGTTAGGTTTTTATAATAAGCTTTTGCCTCTAAATATGATGAACAGTTGCATGTACAGTTGATGGGCTGAAAAGGATAACAATTCTAAAATTTCAAATCTTCATGTGATAATTGCTTTTGTAATTTGCTATTTGTATATCTTATGTTACATACATTGCATGCAAAATAAAAAGATAGAAAAACACATCTTTGTCTGAAAATTAAGTGTATGAAACACATAAAAAAACTTCAATTTTTTCAAGGCTACAGCGCTTTATGTTTGAGCTTAAAAACACATTTTACATGTAAGACACCTGGTGGTATGAAAATGTCTGTTCGTCTGGTTGCATGTCTCTGTTTATTATGAATTATACTTACAACAGGGGTGTTAAAGCAACAGGAACACACGTCGGTAGTCCAGTCTGGTTCCTCCACAAAGTGGAAGGAATCTAGCAATGACATGTCTCCATCCCAAAACAGGATTTCTGTAACTGCCAAGCCGTTGCCATCAGCAGCTTTTATTGATAACTATGGCACAAGAAAATCTTTGTAAGAATGGATTATTTTAATTCTAGTTGTAAATTGTAAAAGTATAACAGCTTATAAACTGATATTAGAGCTCTAGATAAGACATATATTTGCATAGTTCATATAAGCAGTTGAAACAAATCCATAAATATTTGTTTATTGTATCTTAATTTTCCAAAATGAATGCAAACTGAAGCAATTAGTCGAAATTTGTCAAAGCATTGCTGTTTATGTTTCTCATGATGGTGAAATTATTCAATATAAATTGGCCAGACCTCAAATCATTAATCATTAATGCTATATATTTATTTGATAGTATGGCCAGACCAAAATCATTAATGCTATACATTCATTTTTATTCATAGGTCACCATTCTTCATATATTTTTTGTTGTTTTTTTTGTTCCCTTTGAGGCACAGACTTGGAACAAAACGTGTCTTAGAAAGTGACATCAGTATATATATAAAAACCTAAACATGAGAAATTAACTGAAAATCGTATATATAGGCTGATGATTTCTTGCTATTTAACAATGGGAATAAATTGTCTTGTCAAGAGGCACAACAAAGCAAACAACACAATTTGATCTGGGCATAGATTAAAACCAGCAACCTTTCTCTTAGGAGTCCAGCATGCTAACAAATGAGCCAATATTGTTTATCAGATAGACAAACTTCAAGACATAATTCATCCAAAATCTTGGACTGCTATGCAGTCCTCACCCCGACCCCCCAAAATAAAATAAAAACAATTATGGTATGGAATAAATGTATGTATAGGGTATAATGGCATGTAAGTACAGTACTGACTATGTAGTGCCAATCGAAAATGAAGTGAACAAAATTAAAATATTTTCTAAATATACTAGAAAGATCCATAATTTTTTTCTTCAGAATTTAATTTTCTTTTCAAATATTTTACCATCCTAAAAAGTATTCATGTCATAAGATTTATTAACATGAGAAAGAAATTTTATAATCATAAAATACTTCACACAAACATTTAACAGAAAATTAATTCTAGGTTATAAATATTTTGATTTTATATCAGATACTATTTTCTTAATGGGAAAAATAATGAGAGAGAGAGAGAGAGAGAGAGAGAGAGAGAGAGAGAGAGAGAGAGAGAGAGAGAGAGATCATTCACACCTTCTGCAAGAAATGGATAGGAATATATTTGCATAATTCATTCAAGTGTTTTTATGTTCCTTGATTTGACACATATGTACCTCATAATCTCCACCATTCTCCATATCAGCTGATATAAAGTAACCCCCAGAAAACATGTGTTCAGACTTAGTGTCTCTGGCTAGTTTGATTGTCATTTCATCAGTGAGGTTATTGATGAGAATATTAGCATCTCTGTACTGTATGTTCCAATCTATTCCACTCTTGTCTCTGAATCCATACATATTTAGAGCTTTCCAAGTCATTTTGTCTTTGAAAGATATGTGTCTGCTTGGACAGGAAGGACCATTGGGATTTTGCAGTTGTAACAGCACACCTGTAGATAAAATGTAAATAGAAGATGAACTCATGTAGATAGGTAATTACTAGTATGCAGAATCCCAGCAGGAGGAATTCAAAATGATCCAAAATCTAAGTTTTTAAATGTTCTATAAACATGCTTGCATTGCTGTAGTTATTTTGTGAGTTAAAAAGGTACTTTTGACGGGGTCCAAGCAAAACCAATGAAACATGTAGCGAACTGAACATAAGATCATTATAACATATATATCAGAAGAACTAAACACTATTTATCATAAACATTTATGCACAAGACAAATACAGAATTATATGAGAAAAGTTTTAAAACATGCATTGTAAGAACATAAAAGTGCATGTACACATGTATATGCATTCATTCTCTCACTCTCTTTTTCTCAAACAAGCCACTATTCATTATTACAAATATTCTAAAATATAAAAATACATAACTAAATAACATCAATACTTCATTAAAATAGTTGGCTCTCTCTTTAGGGGCTACTCACAGGCTAGAATCTGAATGTACATGACTATGATGATTTCCAATTGGTGCTAGGCTGATCCCAGCATAACAGTGTATTCTGGGCTGATTATATTTTAGGTAAATCTATGCTAGGCTGATCTCAGCAATACAGTATATTTTGGGCTGATCTCAGTTCAAGGATAATTGGTGCTAGGCTGATCCCAGCATTAAAGTGTATTCTGGGCTGATCCCATTTTAACTAAATCTACACTAGGATAATCACTCATAAGAGTGTATTCTGGGAAGATTAGTGGAACAGAGTTAGGCTGATCCCAGCATTGAGAATATATTCCTACTTTTTCCTATCTGAAACTATAAAAAAAATGTATTAAACAGTCATGGCCCTTATGTCATTAATATAGCATACAAGTATACGATATGAAAAATGCACCGTAGCCCAGGCCAGCCTCATGAGTAATTCCTGAAAGAAGGCATCGATAATATCAGGGCACAATCCACCATGTAGGCAACAATAGGTGGTTTATGGGTTGATGCCAGCAAAAATCCTCAAGAAAATAGTCCAAATCCATTGTCTGTACCTTTGCAAAGCCCATGAAGTGACTATTATGTGGTGTTCTACATGATCATGATGTTACATACTGATTATCTCGGATCTATTACTTCAGCTCAAACCAAAATGAGTTCTGATTATGCACACCACATGTGATCCTGCAACAGGACCCATGTAGACAGCAAGTAATATTCCTTATCTGCCTCTCAATTTCAAGGTACAGCACCTGTACACACACACACACACACACACACAGTATCTCCCGCTTATACAGCCACCCCTTTTGTACTGGAAAGTGGCCTTATAATTTGAGTGGCCTTTACAGAAGGGAACTAAATTTTTTGTGAGAAGTATATGTAATGTGTGTAATAAGAAATCTACATACTTCAAAGCATTTAATATCTTCATTTAAAAGTAACATTAGTCATAAAATGGTACTTCTTGTTATAATAACAGACATAAGTCAGCTGAATATACCTTAATAGTTCTTATGATAAGCTGGTATTATTGTCATGCACATTGCAAAACCATTCAAAACCATCATTTAAATCTTGGACATACATTCTTATCTTTTCAGTTGCTCCATTCTTCCACTGCTACTGAAGAACCTCCTAATTGGTTATGACATTGTTTATTCGAGTATTTTCAACATAAAATTGTTTTATTTGAGTCTTTTCTACATAAAATTATTCCATTACGTGATGACATGTTAATGTCTGGTAATGATTTATTTATTTGTTGCTAACTGTATGCGATTTAATTATGCAGATAAAACTTGAGTCAAGTGAATGAAATGCAGTCTTCATAAAGGAAGCGATAAATGTGTTGTCAGTCTTTGTCTGGTTTCCTGTTTAGTTCAAGGTTCTCTCTGTGTGTTAATGCACAAAATATATTTTTAACCTATGCTGACCCTGTTATAATCTTGACAATTACGTCTGGTTATAATCATCAAAGAGAAGAACTCAACAGATGTGTGAAGCCCAAATCTTGATCATAACATTGTTGAGCCTCGTATGTTTAATGACTTAAGATAAAGAAACCTAAAAATCTAATTTAAAAAGCCATGTGTTTACCTTTTCTTCAATATATTTCAATCTAAACCATTTTAAACATGGGGCAAAACTTATATGAATGGTATGATATATTGAAATATGTCCTTGTCTGGCAGATATTAATAAACAATTGAGCTCACCATTAACTTCCACATCTGATCCCCACCAGACAACATCTTTCAAAAAGTCTGATCCCTCCCCAACATGTCCTGGTAAGGGCACTGAGGCGTCATGTAATACGGGTGATGTTTGTACGTTAATTGATAAGCCAGCTTTATTCACAGCAGTCAGTTTGATGATATAAGGCACAGAGCGCTAATTTAAAGAATCAAATTATTATTTATGTAGGATTTTACAAAAACTTTCTTAAAACAGATACATAATGTAGGTTATACATGTTCATAAAAGATTCCAATGTATCAGGTTATTATCTTTACAACAATATGACCTGTGTGATCTTGTGGCACTGTGTACTGTAAAAAATATGTGATCAATAATATCAAATATTTATTACCATGAACTCACATTAATGTATGTATTCAATATGTAGAATGTTACCTCCATTTAAACATAAAATATTGCCAAACCTCAAACATAGATTGTAGATACCCCAGAAATGCCTAAAAGTTTGAGAGATGATTGTCAACTTAAACTAAAATAAGTTCGTTCAATCACTTTATTTGAATAAAATTTAACTTGAAATGCCCCCTCCTAATAATTCAAATCACTGTATCAAACAATTCAACTTGTACATACTGTGAGATTCAGCTGAACAAAAGCATAATCACTATAGTTGGAAGACAGCTTTATTTCTGGAATGAGTAGACTCTGTCTTGATGTTTGTCTGTCACATGTCGAGTTTTGCCATAGAGAAATTTCATAACGGTCTATGGATGATTCCATATCATCAAATCCCTGCCAATATGCATGGATACTGTTGTTGCTCATTGTGTAGGATACAGGCTGAAATAATGAAGAAAACTGTACCCATGGTCTAATACTCATTTATTATTACAGTTGTATATTACAAGTATTATCAAAGACTGCCATAAAGAACATTTATTAAAACTGATACCATCATAACGCCATCCCATTCAAGCTTCAGAATGTGAATAATGCCTGATGGCCTTCCTGCATATCATAAGAGGTGACTATACTCTAGTGCTTTTTGGGTATGGCGCTTTATTAGAATTACCTCAGTGCTGAATAACCATACAAAATAAAGAAACAAACCTTGAATTAGCCAGAACTTTTTTTCATTAAATATGATCCTTCAAAAAGCCATCATCATGTGTTTCACGCCAAGAACAATGCCGAAACATTGCTAACATAATACCTTTTAACTGAGATAAATAACAATTCAAGTTAAATAATAATTGCACAACGGTGTGTTTGGAATTACAAATAGGATCTAGCAAGACAGCCATTTTAATTTTTCTTTCTTTAATATCATAGAACATAGTACAAAACACACGCTTAAGGTGTGATCAAGAGTTTTGATGCCGGAAAAATAGTTTTTCTCATTTTGTTGGTTTAGGTTAGTAAATAATATCTTGTTTTTACTTGACTGCAAATGTTTTAAAAGCAGTACCATGTTTAGTCAATAACTTAATTTTTAAATGCATTTAACACATTAAGTATTTTGCTGTTTTCACATGAAATGCGAGTAGGAAACACATTTTGGGGACTATTTCTGAAAACATCATAATACATTGACTTCCAAGCAATTATCCATTAGACCAATGCTTAATTGTGCTAAAAAAATATTTTCCATAGGTTAGTTTACTGGCGCATGAGCAGAAGTTGAAAAGTTGGAGTTCTTTTTTGCTTAACGGACCCATAATTTTCATATGGAGAAGACTATTTGAAATGTCCACCTTATAGATCTGAGGCCATAAAGTTTAAAATCTGGACACAAAATCGGATTCCGACCATGGGCAAATTTTGGGTGGAAAATAAACGAGTCCAAAAATGAGGTTTTTCCCTCTGTATTTTGTAGTGCAACTAAAATGTCCAGCTTATTTGATATCATTGTAGAGTTAAACCTGTCGACATTTCTATAATAGCATCCACTTTAGTGTATCATGAATGACCTTGATGCTACAGACCTTGGAAGTAGGCTACTACCTCATGCCTCATAAACTCTGTGCCAGGGGTTAATGTGTTAATATGCTGAAAACAAATTGTAAGCAATAATGTTCGCATCTAAGAACAGTATCATTGCAGAAAACATTACCATTAATTGATATCAAGATTTTAACAGTGTTTGACAAAAACCATCTGTCACATTTTGATTCAATACTTGGGATGAAATAATACTTTATAAAGTTTTTGATATTTATTTGATACACTACCATATCAAAGTAGGGTCCTGCTCGAATCTTGCCCATTGCTGGAGGTGTAACATCTATTGTAACTGAATGGACTGTCATGTTACATTCTCCTGCTTTGTCTGCACCTGTAAAAAGATGATTTCTAAAAGTGTCTTTACAGCAGTTAGGTTTGCAGCTTGGTGTTGCCACTAAGGGCCCATTCTTAAAAAAAAATACAAAGTTCACTTCAACACTCTTTCCACTGATCTCACAAATATGTTTCCAAGAAAGATTTTCACCAACTCAAGCATCATAACATTTAGAATCTAAAATCTGTCAGTAAGTGTGGGCTATTTTGGACCAGGTACATAGACATTTCATGTTGCAGTTAAAAATTAAAGCAAGCAATATAAACTCTGAAAATCTAACATTTGTGTAAATATCAAAATTGTATTTATATATAAAAAAGGAAAATAATGCCCAATTACTTAAAATTGATGGATATCTGTAATAAGGATGGCAAATATTTCATTGGAAGTGAGATAAGGGTGTAGAACTTTAGAGTACTGTTTTTGTTTCAACTCAGTTATCTTGATTACATCACGAGTGTCAAAAAATCTACATAACAGGATCCCAAAAAATCAGGGTATAGTGGACAAATCTACTGCAGCAGAACAGTGATTATACATCTGAAGTACTAAAAATTAGCAGTTTTGTTTCTAAAATCAACTAGCACTTCTAAAGCACAATAAAAAAAGAAGACTGGATGTCTTTTAATGAGATTAAGTAACAAGTCACACATTTGTACAACACTTAAGTCACTGCAACTATATCAGAGGATTAAAGTTGTTTTTATTTACTTGTGACTAGCATAAAAATCTAACTGACCAATACTGTGCATGAAAATCAATCATTTTGGTTGATCATCAGAGGTGACTTTACACCAGTATATACTGATTTTATCGATAAATTTTGCCTCTGTACCGGAAATAGATGCTGTCAGTATTCATGTAGCAACAAACTGAAAAATGTGTTTAAACTCTTTATAGTTACCCATCTCAACATCAGATTCTATGGCCAAGTTATTCCATTCATACAGTTGTAGTCCTCTATCCCTCCTGACTTTTAATCAGTGACCATCAGAAAGAACACAGCACCAGACGGACAGTCGGTTAATCTCTTTGATGGATTGTGAGACTTTGATATTCAAGATAAAATCAATACAAATGAAAGCTAACTCTTTCTGTTTCTGTAAATCCTATCAACAAACAAATTAATAATCATGTGTTTGGGAAGGGGCGGGGGGAATAGCTTAGTTTGGAAATTTGCAGGTTTCTATGTATAGATTTTTGTGAGTCATGTGATCTAGCCATTTTAAAGTTGAAGGCTTACACTCACATCAAGCATGAAAACACTTAAAGCTATTACCAAATTAATTTAAAATATATCATGCAAAACAAATTAGATATTTTTAGTTACATTTAATGATGTTGACCTGATAATTTTCTGAGTCACAGATAAAATCAAATTCACAATGCTGTGTAGGATGAATTATATTGTCATGGTGTTGATATGTGATAATGTCCATTTTTTATGCAGCTTGTGTAAAGGTCAGAAATACATTCATTGAATTTCCTTACTCTTTAGTATTGCTAGACATCACTACAAACTGCCACAGTGCAGACATCGTAGCAATATGAATGGAAAAATTGTTAAAGTTATGTTAAAAAATCCAGATCACACACAGACATGGTATCAATACTGAGATTGGGTGAGGATTCTTGATCTGGTGTTCAGCAAAAGCTTCCTGTATCCATTTCATATAATATTCAAATAGACAGCATAAAATGTCTTTAGGAAATTAAAACCAATGTCAATATAACATCTTGCCCATGACTTGGGGGAATAACACAATTTCATGTTGGCTGCCATACTTTTTGTCGGATAAGCACTGTTTTCATATTGGACCCTGGGATGAATGTGTGTATTAACATCATGGCTATACTGCAAGTAATCTAGGAACAGTAGTGACAACAAATGTATTCTTGACATCTAGTTCCCATGATACATTTCTCAAAAATACACTGTCTCCATTCTCAAAATGAATTTACATCAAGAAAACTAAATATACTCTGAACTTTGTAAATGTTTGATATAAAATGAAAGTACAGGTTGTGGCTTGAACTCTTGACATCTACAGTAATAAATACACTATGATACTAAGTTACATTGTTATAAACAGCAAACAACAGTGTTGATTTCCCTAAACATCTGTCAGTCAACCATGAATATTTGCACTAAGAGACCATATTCATTTGACAATAATATTAAATGTACAATTACATGGATGTATAAATTCAGCCTGTAAGATTCCCATGTAATGTGTTCATATAAATAAGATATAGTAGCAATGCTTTCACTGAATTAATGTGACTTACCCATTACCCAGACAAAAAGGTTGCCCTTTGTTCCAGGAGGATGTCATAGCAATTATTTAACTTAATTAATCTGATTTGCCAAATACACAGGCAAAATAAGTTGCCCCTTGTTTTAGGAGGATGTTATAGCAATGCTATCTTGATATAATTTGACTTGCCCATTACCCAGGTAAAAAACATTACCCTCCTTTTCCGGAGGGATGTTATAGCAATACAATCACTGAATTAATCTGACTTACCCATTACCCAGGCAAAATAGGTTGCCCCTTGTTCTAGTTGGATGTTAGAGAATCTATACATGGTATTTGTACCAACATTTGTCACACCAAACAAAGTGAACAATTTATTTTTCTCTTCCTCTGTGGCACGACCTCCATCAATCTGTAAGAATGTGAATACACTATAAATTAATTTAACTAAGTAACCCTATTGTCCATAATATTGTGAACACTTTATCTCAATATATTTTTATGAATGTGTACAAATAATTAGTGCTTAGATTTTAATTATAATTTTCAGCCAATCCTTACAGATATGTTAACAATACAAAGTTTTCCATGTAAAGGACAAAAAAAAAATAACAGAAAAAACATATACTATACTTATGAATTCTCTAATCAGTTAAATAACATTATGAAATCTCATCTAATAAAAAGTTCAATGTTTGCTGTCTGAACCATAAATATTAATAATGGTATCTGTTCAGTTTAAAATTGTTCCTTAAATTACATTAGTATCTGATGTCCAGTACTGAATTTATATTTTATAGTCTATTTGCAAAAATCATATTGTTAGCTTAATATGCAGAACACAATATTGGTGAAATGCAATAGTATGAAACATGTCAGGAATGTATAGCTATTATCACTTAAGAAAATGTCAAAGACAGAATGGTAAAACTACAATGCAACTCTAATAAATACATCAAAAATTCACTTTATCATGCATGCATAGAAAAAATGTGAAAGGCCAATCGCTATTCACAATCAAACTACTTTAATAATGACAGTAACTATTATTACTGTTACTATTATCAGAACTTACATAACGTTTGCAGCTGGTTCCATTGGCTAAAGAGTTGTTAGACAAAGCAACGTAGTACATTAGAATGTCCACTTTAGAGGTGAAACCTTCCCAGTTGACATCCAGGTATTTATCAGTAGGTACAAAGTCAGGCATTACAATCTTTCCAGCTGAAGAAAAGAGAAATCTATAAATTCAATTTGGCAACACAGATTTCTAAATCAATATTGTATTTTAAAAGAATGGGATCATAACCTCCTTGAATGTTGATAGAAAAGATGAAATTCAAATTCAATCATTATATATTAATATTTTATTTATTAAGGTCCATCAAAAGTATATATATATATATATATATATATATATATATATATATATATATATATATATATGAGGAAATAGATATAAAGATGGTCATTAGCTGACAGACATACAGACTGACATGGATAGCACTATATGTACCCACAAGAGAGGTGCTGGGGTTGATGTGGAACAGTTCTGTAGTTTTAAAATTTAAAAGGATAATAACAGTTTCAAACAAAGAGAGAAAGATAATGATGAGCTTCAATATGTTAGTTGTGTAGAATTGACGTTCACTATGGCTCTGACCAATCACTGCTGCCAAAAGCATTTAGTCTCAGATGTCACAAATTCTGTTCATATAAAGATGACATTTTAGCCAGTAAAAATATAAGACAAGTTCCTTGCATACTAAATTGCAAATGGTTCACTATAAAGGAACATGACATTTGGTTAAACTTGGTCTCAGTCACAAAAGACAAAAATTCAAGGCCTAAATATGATGACTATGGTTTGTATTATATACAAAATCGATGAAAAATAATATCATTATATTAATTTTATAATTATTTATATTTTTCATTTATTGTAACATTTTTACACAGTGTACTAAAACACTTTTAAAATAATGACCTTTTTGCTGTCTTCATAATGTACAAAAAATTGTTTATTTTATTTATCAAGGATCTTTTCTATAAAAAAATATCTCAATTGTGTACTCATGTGTCTGGTCAGAAGTGGCTTAGGTAGCCTTGGTTGCATAAAATCCATCCTTGAAAGTAAAGAACATTTACATGATAATGTTTTGCATTTTTCTTTTATAAATAATAAATATGTGAATCAGTTCTGGTGTTTGTTTCCATCATGTACATTTTAGATATAGTGGCATTGGAGATCTATATGCACAAAAATCTAGCTGTAGTGTAGACAGATTTTCCAGCTGCATTACTGTGACTACTGCTTCAGAACAATGGTGACAGTAAACAGAACCGATGAACCCTGGTCTGAACTTTTGCAGAAAAGAAAGAATAGTTTGATTCATAATATAGTAAGCATTGAAAGTAAATTGGTTTGTTCCTTTCTGCATAAATATTCACCTGACAGAGTAGTGAGAATAAGATTATCCCTTTGAAAAAAAACAACAAATCTTCAGGTTTTCTTACCTGCCAGACTCTGGACCTCTCAGCCAGACTGAAGAAACATAAAAACCTAGGAAGGCCAGACAAACTTGGGCTATAATTAGGATAATCAAAGTAGATAAATGGTCTGAGAGTGATCTATTCATTAAGTGATTTTGTATTATGGGTAAAGCATTATTCAGTTTATGTTCCAGCTTCAAATACTTGGTGTCCACAAATGTTACATGCTATAAAAATTAGTTGAAATGTGGAAAGTATGGTGTCAGGAAAATTGGAACATCCATATATTTAGATAATTGATGGTAGCAAGGATAAATTGCTATCAACAGTATTCTAACCTACCTGTGACTCCACCATTAAATGCAACGTAGAACCCATTTGAAGTTACTTCTGACACTGAATATGATGCACTGTATGCCCTGACAGTGAAGTAATAAATTGCAAATCCTGGCACAAGGTCCAGATCCCAGAATGTGACAGATGTATTTCTATCAACTTTAGTGAAAGGTACAACGTCATCACGAGATTTCTTGAAACGGCGATCCGTACCAAGGGCAACTTCATAGTATTCAACCTCCTGATCTTTTGATGGGGTAATGTTATCCATCTCCACTCCAGCATTTCCTGTCAAACAAATACAATGTACTTATTATGACCTTACTTTTGGCAACATTCGCAGAATTTCAGCATTTTATTTCTACGCTTATAACATACATAGATTCCATAAAGACAAAAATTCAACCCCAAAATGCCAACAATGGTATTACAATGTATGATATCAAAAAGTAAATAATATGTACGTATCTTTAATAATAAACTAAAAACATATTTATCTTACCTGTCAAGATGTCTACTTTCTTTATTGCATCTCGAGGAACACCAAATCCCTCCCAGTTTGCCGTTGCTTTCGATTTTGTCTTCATGATGTTCAAATCATATCCAAATACATCACCATCATAGACCTGGCCAGGCACTAGTTGGTGTTCACGTATTGTGACACCATCGGATCGTATAGTGTACTGATATCCCAATGCATTTGTTACTCTCAGCAAGGAATAATACCTCTCTCCATTTTTCATCTGTAGTTGATCATTCACACCATGGGTTGTACCTAATCAAAAGAAAGCTGACCTAAAACACAATACTTATTAGACTGGCACATAGGCAGTTATATTAACAGGCATCAGGTATCATTTTATTACCCGGGTTATTATTAACTGCCGGGGTTGGCATCTTTACTTACTGCAATGTCTCCCTTCTCAATGGCACTGAGTACCAATCTAGAGATCTCAATTCTAAACTGTGCTGTCCAAATGAAGCAGTTGAAAGAGCCTAGATTTATGACCTGTTCAATTTTGCCATTGGGTTTGAGAACTAAGAAAAGTCTGAAGTAGATGCCTGGTGAATTAGCATTGTAAACAATCTTTTGATAAAAGGGCATCTCTTGCCACAAGTTAAAATTTATAGATATATCTATGGCATAGAAAACTGCATGTTCAAACATACAATAGAATGAAGCCAAAGCATGTCCTTCTACAGCAATCTTGCATGAAGATTTTAGGCTGTGGTCAGACTGTTAAAAAAACCATTGAAACCCAAAGAAAATCATGCATCCTTTCTCTAATTTATTCAAACTAGTTGTTTTGTATTGAAGAAGGATTTCTTGTCCATATTTACATAGGAAATTTTGAACATTTATAGTCATGCAACATCTCTTGACAGCTGGGAAAACCAGTTGCATATGTTTGGTAGAAAGTCAAGTTGAAAATGGAGAGAGCAATTTAGTGTTTCAGCAATTAAAACAGACAATACTAGTAATCTGACTGAATCCTTTTTGATGATAAGGGAACTTTACAAAACAGAATCTGTGCAAGTCATAGATGGCAGCCCCTGAGTACAAAATTAGTGACTGCTTATAACATAAATACTGATTTACAGGGAAAATACTGATTTTCAAAACTTTAACGTATCTTCAACCATTTACAATATCTAAAACCATCAGTAAAATAGGACAACTTACTTACCCGTATATACTCGCGTATAAGCCGAGAAATTTAGGAAAAAAATAAGGCCTGGAAGAAGGGGGGTTGGCTTATCTGCGGGTCAAGTTCCAAACCTGAAATTTATAATGCTTTTTCCCCTCGATTTCCAGTATTTATTGTTTCTGTCGATTGCTGAAAATTTGTCCTGTCGTGAAGTAAAACAAATATTTTTTTTCTAACATAAGTGGTAGGATAATGAATGAAAAACGTTTTAAAGTACGTGACGTCTATTTGACAGATGTCAAACCACCAGAAAATACAGCCATACGTGTTATTTGAATCACACAAATATGTGTGTTTTCCAAAAGAACCGCCATATTAGTAATCTTTATTCAAGTATTGAACCCTCAGCTAATCAGTAATCATTAAACTCTACGGTTTCGTAGAAATGTGACCTAGTTTATTTCAGTGTAAATATGAAAAGAATCTACGTAAAAAGAATAAAAGAATTATGATACTGAAGGTATATACGACAAACATTTTGATCGAGAGTAGAAATACATGTACGATAGTCTTAAAGAAACAATAGTGAGAGGCTCCATAGGGGTTTGTTACGCGCACACTTAGGAAGGGTAAATAACATTGCAATATATGAGTCAGCGTGAATAATTGTAAAACAATATAATTTGTTGGATTTCTTTGATAGGTGTTTTAGACGTAATAGGCAGCCACAGTTTATACACTACAGTTGATTGGTTGTTTGTAAAGCAAAGTGGTTTCTCAACGGTAGAGTGTTGCACAATAGCTACCATATGCTTAATCTGTGGTAAATGCCTCGGGGATAATAGGTTGTTTTTTTTTGCACAATGCCAATGACTTTACTAAAATATGCCGACTCTCAGATGTATCGTTTACTGAGATATGGTAGTGGACATGGTTTTTGCTCAAAGTTATCAGCTGTCACAATACTTGAATCATGTCCATGCTGAAACCAGTCATATTTTGATCAATTGAATCACACTACCGGTAGTTTAAAAAACACACAAATAAACAACAATGATAAATAATTATCAAATACAAATTGATAATCAACTGTAGAAATAACTACAGGATAAGGTATATAAATATTTCACTACCACTATAAAAAATTATTTCAGTTTAATCTCTTTAGAAGTTTATATTCAATTCAATCGGATAACATGAGTAGTATAGAAAGTAAAAGAAAGCGTTTTGCGTATGATGAAGCATCCAAACTTAACGTTATTGAATATGCAGAAGCAAATAACTGTGCTGCAACGCGTGAATTTTTGTGAACGAGAAGCAAGTAAGGGAATGACGGCAATTCGTCTACGTGCTATGTAGATGGCGAAAAATAATAAATATAAGTTGGCTGATTCAAAATTGGTTGCATCTGCTGGCTGGTGCTCTCATTTTAAGAACTGGACTATCAGATGACCATGATGACAATGATGACGTATATGATGACAGCATGCCCGTAACAGAAGCAGAGTTTCGTGAACTGTTTGGCGAGACTGATACAGAGCCCGATTTTAAAGGATTCTAAAAGTGATTGAACTTTTATAATTCATGATTTTAGAATGAGGATTAATTAAATTTCCATTAAGACTTAACACTTTAGAATTGTTTTTATTTCAACATATAAATTAGCTTTCTTACTTTCATTTTATTTAATAATGTGATTTGCCTAAATAAACGTATTCAGAACTCGCTTTGTACATTTTGTGATGTACAGGTAGTCTAGAAATTAGGGGTTGGGTTATACACGGGTCATGCACTTTATAACAGTTTTACCGATTCAGTTTGGGGGGGGGGCGGCTTATACGTGAACGGGCTTATACGCGAGTATATACGGTAACTATTAATGTCCATGATGCATATGTTGTACTTTTGCACCTTTTGAATGGGCACCCTGTTCCATTTGGGTGTCCATTCAGAAGGTGGAAGAGTGCAACACACTCACTCTGACACAGGCTGTTTTTATGAACCTTTTCCACACCTTGTTTTTTAAATTATTATTAAGTCCATTGTACCATCTTTCAATGATGATCTGAATTCTGGTTGATTGTTTTTACTGAATGGTTTTCATTCCAGTACACAAGTAATTCTTTGTGATTTTACTGTAAGGAAAAAGGATGTGAAAACAACCCAGCAACACCAATAACTGAAAAAGGAAAGTTCATTTTTAAAAGAAATTTAGTAAAAGGATTTTCTGATCAAATTAAATCAAGGTTCTCACTGGTATTTATAAACACTGTAAGTTCAGATTGTGGTTTTGATGAATAAGCAGCAAGCTGATGATTATAAATTTCATTCTATTTTATGTCATGGGCACTTCTATGCCAAATAGCGAAATCAGAATTATACAATTTGCAAAATGCAAAGTTTTCCTGATTACTAGATGGCTTCACAAATTTAAATATGATGTCATACTTTCCAGTTCTGTTTTCTTTTCAATGCTGGAATAAATTCTGAATCTTCTGCTTTTTTTTTTGACATGACTAAATGCTGAATATTAATTCTGAAGATGAGATACATGTCGCATGCATGTCCTGAACTGTACCACTTGCAATTTATATAGATTGAGTGATCGTCTTCAACCAGCTTGATGCTTGCACCTTATGCACTTAATCCTGCCCATTATGATGATGCATTTAAACAGAGACAGAAGACCAGTGGCATATAAAGGTAAAATCAGCTGTTGAATTTATTGTAGAGGGGATGCTATAAATAAAGCAAATGCCATGGAAAATTGCATGTATACGTTTTCAACATGTACAACAATTACCTGACAGATATAACAAACAAGGTTGAGTACCGAAAAGTACTATACTGCATTATGATAGGACAGGCAGGCTAATCATATTAAGTAAGAGAAAAGACGTGCAAAATATTCATCTAAGATAAAGTTATAATGAGAAATTGACCGTCATAGCTGGAGCATACTACTCTGATGTGACAAAACTCCAAACAAAATCATACCTGTGATGAGAAGACACTTTCATAAATGAGCACTCAGTAATTGACAAATGATGGGATCTGGGACAAATCTTTTCATCAAGGGGTGACCACTCAGGTTTGACTTAGCAAGCAGATTATCATTACTCACTTATGTTGCTAAAACTAGACCAAAGATGTAGTAGAAAACATTTTAGCTTGCAAAGGCAAGATTTGCATGTACTCCATAATATTTTATGATAAAGTATATTAAACAAGATCATTGCAGATCATTACAATGGTTCAGGATTAGTTGGGAGTCTGGATGAGAGTTTTGGAAAGCAAGATTATTAATGCCATTAGTTTTGGGGACATGAGGCTAACCAAAATAATTCCACATATTAATACCTTCAATTTAACTAAATCAGGCAAAACTGTGTGTGTGTGTGTGTGTGTGTGTGTGTGTGTACTATGAACAGGTGAGGAGTAATCAAGACATGGGTATTTACCATAAGTATCAACAAAATCCTGCACACGGTAACCATCAAGTCTTTCAATGGCCCATTCATATTTAACAGCTGGACATGGGTCTCCACTGACATCCCATCGTGCATAGAGTGTTGTTCTGTCAGTCTGATACTCTCTGAAAAATAAATTATAAGAAGTGTACATGGATACATGTACTTCTACAGAAGCAATTCATCCCAGGTTTTGACATCCAAACAGGATATTATCACAATGAAATTTTACAGGCTAAAGCTGTTGATTGTGCATCAAAAAAATTGTGTGCTTACTACTGAATTCCTAAGTTATAACTTTATGATCACAAACTCAGTAACATACAAAAACACAACAGTTCCAGAATAATAATCTAGTCCAAATAATGAACACTTTCTATTTCCATTTAACAGTCCAAACAATTGTTTCTTCCTCTCAAATACTATCTAAGTACATCTGCAGACTTATAAAAGGAACACAAGATATGAGAAATTAACCGAAAGGTGCCATAAAATGTTATTATTAAAATTATTATTAATAATTGCCAACACATGTGAACATCTATTTATAGATTCTATGTAATTTTATGCTCTTAACAGACCATAAATATAAATTACAAAAACTAAATAACTTATGTATCTGGAGTTAAAAAAATATAGGTAATACATAACAATTAAAATAAAGAAAGAAACATTTACATGTTACTTCCAGAAAATATCGTGTACATAACACCTAAATTAAAGAAAAAAACATTTACAAGCTTTATCCAGAAAAGAAACAATAGTAGTCCAAGATAAAGCTAATTAATAGAAACGAATTTACTTATAAAGATTGAACAAAATTCAGGATACAAGGACCTCATGGAAAATATTTGTGCACAATTAGTAACAAAAGCACCACTCTGGTGGCCTATGAGGTTAGAGTGTCCGTTTCAGGTGCAGGAAGTTGCAGGTTTGAATCCTGGCTGAGTCATATAAAAAACTATAAATTTGGTACTAACAGCTGCCTTGCAAGGCACTCAGCAGTCTTATGACTGGTTGGTGTGGTGTCAGGATAATATGAATGGGTGGGACATGATGATACATGTCTGTGGCATGATGGTCCAGTGCTAGACATCACTATAAACTGCCACACTGCTTACATCATAGTGATATGATGAAAAAAATGTTAAAGCTACATTAAAAATCCTAATCACCCACCTACCCATATACAGAGTAAACAATATGAGAAAATGTTAGATTTTGGCAAAACAAATTATTGCATAGATATACTGTTGGAGATTAATTTTTTAAAAACGTTCACTTTTGTTAAGATGGAATTTGAAAGTTTTAAGAAATAATCTGTTGGCTATCCGTTTACTGAAGAGTTCTGGAAATCGTTTGTTGCAGGGATCAGAATTTATATTCAAGCCATTTTTTTCATATTTGTATTGCAAATGACATTTGTGATGGGTTTCTTAATGTACAATGTCTGGTGAACAAAACATTGTAATTTCACATGTAACATATGTTATATAACAGAAAAGGTCTTTGAAAAGCATCAGAGCCATTTTTCAAGTTTCAACATCATAAAATGAATTGTGATACTTTATACTGCCAAAATATTTGTGTTGATAATATTCTGGGATAACTTCACAATATAAAACCATGTCGTGGTCTGCAAGTGTAAATGTAAGTGTTCTTGGATGTTTTTTCTTTATTCTTGTTTTCAATTACATAACTACTCTTGTAAATTTTAAGTCTAATTAATGTCATGATATTTAATACAACACAATCCCCGAAACACCTCTTAAACACAATGGAATTTGATGTTAAAATATTGCAACACACCTATTAAACACAGTGGAATTTGATGTTAAACATAATGTGACACGCCTCTACAACACAATGGAATTTGATGTTAAAATACTGCAACACACCTATTAAACACAGTGGAATTTGATGATAACATACTGTGACACACCTCTACAACACAATAGAATTTGATGTTAAAACACTGCTACACACCTCTTAAACACAGTGGAATTTGATGATAAACATAATGTGACACACCTCTACAGCACAATGGAATTTGATGTTAAAATACTGCAACACACCTATTAAACACAGTGGAATTTGATGATAACATACTGTGACACACCTCTACAACACAATGGAATTTGATGTTAAAATACTGCTACACACCTCTTAAACACAATGGAAATTTTATGTTAAAATATTTTTGTCTGCATATGTAATAGAAAAAAATTAATGTTGCTACCCTTAACTGAAGCCTTCAATTTAGACTGATAACATTAAATAGGAAAGTGTCATTTTAATGATACAATTACATACAGCACTTGGAGGACTTCCTACTTTATGCGATGCAAACTTATGCTGCCTTATCCAAAATAATAGCAGAGCAAGGTGCTACATTACATTTGGCAGTCTAATTATGACATTTCACTTACATATCAGCAAGTGAGTGTGGATCGTCATCCCAAACTCCTCCAAGTTTTGGTGGCTTTTCCCCTTGACTTAGGTATGATAGGTAAATGCCATTTGATGTGGACACTGTTGACATTCCAGCACCATTTATTCCTTTTACTGTCACAAATACCTGTTGGTAAACATTAGAAATTACTAATTTGTGACAAAATGATTTATCTGGTTATCTAGATAAAAGAAAAGAATCCAGAAAATCTTCATTCTGAGTACCGGGTACGTTGTGTGAAAATCAATATTTACTTGTATCACTGCCAAACCATTTACATATTTATAATGTTTACAAATTATAAGTACTCTTGGTTCTTTAGTATAATTGTTTTATATAATTGTTTTATATAATTGTTTTGAGAACTGATGATTCATATCGCTTTGATAAATATAAATCAAAGAGGTGTCACAATGAATTTGCAATTTTGATTCCTTATGGACATGTTGTTTTAGAACATACAGTCCTACCCGTTTATCTCGACATCCTCGGGCCCGAGGAAATATTGTCGACATAGGCAGATGTCGAGATAAGTGTTGGGGGGGGGGGAGGCTGGAAAAAAAAATTAATTTAAAATTCGTCAGCAAAGGGAGACCCGTCGTCAGTGAATAGCATTTACACTTTGAGAAAGAAACAAAAAAGAGGACATTTTGAGTTCATGAAGACAGAATCAGTGTGAAATACACTTGTATATTGACAAATTACATTTTGGTTACCTTTGTGTAATAAAATCCAAATTAAAATATTGCATTGATCACATCCTGATACAAACAACATTACGATATTCAACGTCGGAATGAGCACGTGGTTAAGAAGTTGTCAGTTACATGCTTCATGTACATGTACTTAAATTAGCCTCGATTCTGGTCAGTCTGTATCCATCTTATTGAGGCTACCATGGGGATGGGGCTATTCACAGGGAAGTGAAAAACTGTTAACAGTTCATGTATTCTCCACAAATACTTTTGTATCCGATGTTATGACGAACATTAAAGCGACTGAACCAACCACTTGTTGCAGCGAAGTTCTCCACACTAAGTTTTTTTGATAATGCTTCATTGAACCATTTTGATGCTTCCTCCACGACTGTAGCAGTCTTGCTTCTTCCTTTGGGGAGCGCATTTACCTTCAACTTAGTCTTTCTTTATAGACTCTGCAGCTTTCATCCTTCCTGGACGCGTGTTATTTTTAAGTGAAAATATTTCACAGACCTCTTTGCGAGATGTTCATCCCTTAACTGCATTAACAGCCAGATATTTAGTTTCCAAAGACTGTAAATTTAATTTGTGTTTTACCCTGCTGTCGGTAGCCATTGTAAATGTAAATAAAGTTAAAAACGAAACTTTCACAGCACAAAAAAAAACTTGTTTTAATCAGCGATCAATTTCAAAGGTCCCAAAAACGCGTAATCCATATTTTCACACAATTTTTATATATGGGATTCAGAAAATCACGTATACAGGATTCCTCTGTACGCATCAATTTCCTGGACGGCTTGCTAGTCCTGCTTCGACCACCTGTTGATTGGGAAATTGTGTTCATCAATTGATCCTTTTAGCAGTGCTGATATTTCAATCAGAAAATTCAGTGGCTGAAAGACCGACAGATGTACATGTTGTCATTGTAAGAGTACATCTGAAGAACATGACCCACAAGCTAGGCGGCAAGATCAAAGATTTAACTAGCTGCAGAGTGGTGAGAAAATGTGCTGCTATGTTTTTCTTATCCGACTCCAACATCAAAAGCCTGGCGGCAAGATCAACTAATTGTTCAACAAAGTATTGGTCTTAATTGGCAGCTTGTCAACATAAACGTTTTGAAAACAAAGGATTTGTTCAAGCTGGGACCAAGGGCTTCTGTCGACATATACGTTTTTCTTTTATCCTGACGTCGATATAAGCATGACAATTTGATAGTAATAGTAGACCATGGGACTGGGACTTTGCTTTTTTGTCGACATAGGTGGCTTGTCGAGATAAGCGATGTCGATATAAACAGGTAGGACTGTACAATTAAAAAAACATCAAAATATTAAAAATATTTATAATACTGATCATTCAGTATTTTAGAAAGTATTGATACATCTGGTACTTATATATAATTTATTGAGAACTGAAGATTAATATAAGGTAATTTTCTTTTTAATTTTCATACATATAAATCTACACACAACAGCTATCAAAATAAATATTACATTTTGAATCCTTGTGAATCATCTTTTTGTAATGGAAAACTTTCTACAATGAATCTATCTGCACATAAAATAGCATAATCTCTTAAAGGTTAAACTACAGGATTTATTTATGCAATATACTTTATAAGAAGCAATTACCAATCAATATAGTAGTCATTTGACTTCAAAGTTAACAATTTCCTACCTACAGTTTTGCTTTATATATTTCACTATATTGATACTGACCAGTTTCATTCCCTTCAAATTCAGACCATGAATGATGTAGTTGTTACCCAATGGAATCTCAAAGAAGGATTTAATCTGGGCACCTCCAGGGCTAGTTCCAACAGCTATTTCATACCTACAAAAAAAATCCATACACGTCCAAGTAATGTTAATCTCTCATTATGATAAGATTCTAATCTTATTGTTTTAATCTGATGAAAAAGACCAAGCTTGATTTTAAGTCAACATCCACTTTGATAGAATATTGGCAAAATTTTACTAAAGATATATGTTTCTGATGGATATCCCACCATCAACTTAATGAAATTGGTTGGATATATGGGTTAATCAAAATAGAGCTGCCATTAGTGTTTTCTCCATGAGATAGTATGTGTTTGAAGATCGTAAACTTAAATGTTTGATCAGCACTATTTTTAATCATGACCAGATATATACTGTTAGTCTTTTAGTGAAAACCCAAAATCAGTATAACAATATGTCATAAAGAAGTAGCCAAACATGTTTCAAAGATTATCACCAAGGTAGTCATTGGGAGGGGAAATCAGCATCATTTAGATACAGGAAGAACTGCATATTGCATGAAGTCTTTTTTTGTGTGAAAACCTCTTTTTAATATCATTAGCCATTTTGGAGAAGTAACCACTGTACTATTTTCAAATTGAACACCATGAAAGCCATGCTGGAGGTCAGATTAAAACAATTTTAGTTAGGCCAAACCAGATATATTAATAAGAATCTTTCAAGCAAAACAACAATATCAGTATGACCAACCATCTACTAGCCATATTGATTTTCATGATGGCTGACATGGTGGCCATGCTGGAGGTCAGAGCATTATAATGTTCTATTAAACACCCATCTAAATATCTTAAGATCACAAGATCATCAAGGGCAAAGAGTGAAGCTGTAAACAAATGTCTCATGACTATAATAGATGTGTAGGAGATGCATAAGAGAAAAGCTATGGATTACTTTGATAAATCAAAACCTTAATCCATAATGCTGTACTTACTGGACTATGCCAGATTCTGGATCTTGGAATGGTTGCCAGGCTACTGACACAGTTGTAAAAGATTCTTGGCAGGTTGCATCAATTGCAGAGCATTCTGAAATGTTTTTATATTTACAGGTTAGTGACTTGTGCGTGATAATCTATCAAAACTGCATATGATATAAAATGAAGATGGAAGTGACTTTTACAAAGTTCATTGATACATAATTAGTTAAAAATATGTAAACTTTTAAATTACATTACTAATCTGACTCTCTTCACTAATGTTATTTTTTATTGCTTATTTTGACAGTATTAACAAATTTAACTGTGTGCAGATACAATCATAACATTTGGAAAATAATTTCAAATGAAGATGTTGAGTGAACGTATATTAAGACAAAATAAGTTAAGAAGAAAGGCAGGTCATGAGATGTTCATTTTTGAGGCATTGTGAGTTATTAAATAATTTGAATAATCATAGCTGATGCCAATATTATCTCTATGATCTTGTGCCAAATACAATTAAAAAATACTGAGTGATCAATTTAAAAGCCTGAAATATCCTGACAAAATTAGGTGTGGTTCATTTTTAATATGATTGATTTTAATAAAAATCAGCTGTGATTCATTCTGGTCTTTATACCAAATTTTGTCTTTCTTTACTTGAATGAACTTATTTCAGTGAAATACCATATAATATAGTCAGCAATGTATATCTGATTTAAGTCCTTTATTTTTATTTTAATTGCTTGTGTGTCAGATTCAAATTTGACATTTTAAGTTTAAGATTCATTCATTGGGAGATATTTTTTTAAAAGTGGGATAACCTGTACTTTACGAATAAACACCAGATGTTGACCTCATTTTTGACCTGGCTTCAGAGTTGTAAACAAGCTTTTAAAATGATTGGCTGATTCCAAGGACATTATGGAGCTTTGTTGTAAACATCTTTCTATTTTTAGTTGGGTCATACGGTGTGCACAAGATTTTTTGAATGTAAATTTGTTCTAAAGATTATGTGACCCATTCCTTGTTTACGTAAAAACAGGTATATAAATTATGTTTTGGAG